>CM064911.1:92073815-92662876 GCA_032727855.1 Quercus ilex subsp. ballota | reverse complement strand
AGTTACACACACACCCCAATGGTTATCGAACCCATGACCTCACCCTCCATCTCATTATTATGGAAGGAGGAAGTTCCATTTGAATTGGTGCTCATTGGTGTCAATTAGAAGGCCCACAGAAGATGAAATGGCCTAAAAATATACATGCCAATTAAAATCATTACCAGACACGAACCAAATTTTAGATTCACAAGTGTAGAAATAAATGCAACAATGACTTTGAGTTAAGTTATTTCAAATATTTCAATGGAATTTTTTTTTTAAATTGTAGTTGATTCATGTAAGAAATAGAAATATCCAGACAATATTTTTACTGTTTCAGATTAGCAAGGATCATGGTCCCTGAAATTGGCAGTTTCCTCACTGAAAACGTATTTCAAGAGCAGCAACGCTTCAGAAAACCTTCACAATCCAAGAGGCATGCATCCCTAGTAGGTGAGTGCTTGCAACCAGATAAGATTTGGGAGTCCCGGGGTTTTGTTTTTGGTTGTTTAAGGGGGGGTGAGATCCTTCAGTGTTGTATGCATATTAGGGTGCATGTCAAGGTATCACCATGGTGATCAAGAAGAAATTGGTAAAGGCCAAGATTGAAATGAGCAAAATGTAATGTTTCAAAGGATTTTCTACCTTTGTTCTTTCTGGACAAGCAGATGGATGCATTTCCTTCAAATCTGATAAATTTATTCCTTCTTCTTTTAAAATCTCAACAGAAGGTCTCCAGTTTATATGATTAATTTCATCAATTCTACTGATACAAGCCTCAATTTCTTGTTTGTACTTCTCAACCCAAGCAGCTGATGATGCTATTACAGCTAAATCTCCAAAAACATCAACAATTAATCCTGACAATCTGAGATAAAGAACTGACATCAATTAAGTGTATTGGGATTTCCAGGAACAATTTAATTTACAATAGGAGGGGTAATGTGGGAACACCATTTCGTTCTGGATGCAGGACATATGTTGGACTCTGGTTCTGATAATACCATTTGTTCTGTGCACATAGGACTTACATTTAGCTTTTCTAACCACCACCCACACCCCCACCCCTTCCCCACCCCCACCAAAAAAAAATAAAAAATAACACTCCACAAGCTTACTTTATATTGATTTAGCAATGATATTTATATATTTTTGAACACATATATGTATGTTTGTATATGAATTCTTTTCAAAGCTCTATATGCCTATAAGTCTCTTAGCAGGGGGAAAAGTGTATAAGTCAATTGCCCATGTAGTTACTTTCTAGAGAGCTATACCCAAAGCCTCATTTGATGATTGGAAATCAAGACCTTATTTAGCTTCATGTGTGCTTGTATATGATGCATGTATACACACATGAATTAATGACTAGCATGGAAATAAAGAAAATGAACAATTTCTTATCTCAACCTCAAATCAAATAGTAAATTTTATGGACATGGCAGATGTTATTAGGAAATAAAAAAGGCCACCAATAAAAACTTCACCTAACTAATCACATCAATACCTGTCTCCTTCACTATTTACTAAACGATATGCATTTGTATTGGCCGAGGGAAGCCCCAAACTCTTACGTAATTCTCTAGCTGCATCAATTCTTGCTTCAAGCAGTTTCTCCATGTTCAATGCACACAGAGGATCTCTGTTTCATATAAAGTAACAGCTTAACATCCTTGTGAAAGAGATAAAACTGAAAGGGGAATCCCTTTCTAAGTAAATACCTTGTTGCCTCCTCTTCTAGCTGCATTAGCCGAACACAAAACATGGAAACTGAATTATACAATCCCCACCCTATCGGTTTCTCTGTCCCATCAGCTACCAGCACAATATCTCCAGTCCTGGGTGGTGGTCTACCAATTATTCTATCAACAGCTCCACTGTACACCATTGGGCTACCATCCTTAAAGAGCTGAGTCTTCCCCTTCTTTAGTACAACCTTTGCAACACCTACCAAACAAAAACCAATTACAATAAGATTTTAAACTTAAATGACATTAAAACATTGTAGAGAAGAATTTCCCATATAAGACATTACTCAAGATAGACACAGCAAAAAGAATGCAATGACACTGTAAAAGGGAAAGAAAAGAAAACTTTAGCATTTAGAGTATAATCTTCACAAAAGAAGATGATAGTGATGTAATGTTCCAACATCACCCACATTAAAGGTTATGAGAACCAAAGATACACCACTGGGCCAAACTGCAATTGTAGGCCAAACTGCAATTTTGCTCAAGTTCAAATTGAGGCAGTGGGCTTGAAATATCTATAGCAGAGGGTAAAAGAGAGGATGAATGTCCCATTTAGAAAAGGTTGTCCCCAATGCACAAAGCTCTCACTTCTACAGGGTCTACGGGAGGTGATTGGTAGGCAGCATAACCCCCAATTTTTTTAAAGGAGATGCTGATTCTCGGATGCAAACCCGCGACATGTCATTTTGTTTGGAAGACACTTGTCATTGCACCAAGACCAGACCTCTTAGAAAACAGAAAAATATAGCATCATCAAAATTGTGACACCAACAGATTTTTGTACTAACACGCCAAGAATTCTCACCAATAAAATCTCTCAAAATGAGCACAGATTACGTTTACACTCTCAGGACCCTAAAGGAAAATGAAAGGAAAGAGCACAAATTGACTGTATCATGGGAATTGAATTGTTCAATCATCTGAAGGTCTAACAATACAAACCCTTCAAGAAGTCATTAAAATAATAGACACAACACCGCACTGACTTCAAATTTTAATATAAATCAAAGTTAATACATTGACACCCTAGTGTTAAAAAAATAAAAAACTTGCAAGTGAAAGTAATAAAAACAAAGTATAATTTTTCAAAGAGCGTTCCTTAAACCCTGAACTTAGTCATGACCTCAATCCAAATATGTTGTGTTGGTGTTAATTGTATGTAGCCAAATCATCAACTTTTTTTAGAGAGCAACTTGCCTTTGACTGTCAGTCCCCCTCATTTTCCCATATTCTCTTCTTCCAAATTTTTTTTCCTACTATGGTAAGTAAAACTAGCCAGTTAGCTTGTTGGGCTCATTAAAAAGAAAGTAAAAGCCATTGTCATTATACGGACGGACTATGCAACCAATTCTACAAAAGGAGAAGAAGAAGATAAGGTCGTCTACATTTTCCAAGTTTCCAATGACCCATTTGATTTCATACATTGCAGAAAGAAACAAAATTTATGCATAATTTCTTTTGGCTTTTACATGTATTTATACTGCAAAATCAGACAAACCCAGAAGCCAAAATTTGCAGATATTCACATAGAAACAGGGGAAAAAAAAGTCTTAAAAATACCCAGATGCTCAATAAACTAGAAGGACACAGAGAGAAACCTTTGGGTCGAGAAGAAGCAATTTCTTGAAGAGTGGTGCCTGGTATTGAAGAAAAAGATAGAGACTTTATCAAGCGCGCCGAAATGTGCTGCATGTTTTTGAGAATACACAAAAATAGTTCTTTTTTTTTTTGGGTTAGAATTCCCTTACCACTTATATTGATTATTTTTATAAAAACAAGTGAGTAATAAAATTTGGAAAAATATTGTATAATAAACCTCTTTGGTATCTTTTTCAAGTTTTTTTTTTTTTTTTTTTTTTGAGAAAAAGATCATTGATGATTTTATTTAATTAGCTGGTAAATCAGCTATAACAAATGGAAGACACTTTGAAGGACAGACTCAATCTAAACTTTTGAAGGTAAAAATGAAATTGTTCCCTTAATTAAGGCACGTGCAACAACATTATCTTGCCTGTAAACCTGAGAAAAAAAACAACTCTGTAAAGAGTTTACATGAAAAAAAACTATCTTTTATCACGTGTCTATAAGCCGATCGTAAAGTATCTTTTATCAAGTATCCATAAGCAGATTGTAAAGTATCACCATGCTTGAGAAACTTTTTCAAGTTAAACTCTAAAGTTTATGCATAAATGCTTACTATATATGGTTATAATTGCAATAATTTATTCATTTTATGAGTAACAAAAACCAAACTATGATTTATCTAGTACTAAAAATCATGTTTGATTGCAACATAAATATTTTATTAAAAAAAACCATCTGAGTTATAGAAAATCTTTATATATAAAAATTGAAGTTTTGAATAATACTAAAAATGAGATGATTTTGTTTAATGCAAATAATAAAACATAAAGCAAACAATATTAGAGTTTTGTTGTAATTTGCTTTTTGATAAATTCAATAGTTACAATTGTACCCTTAGCACTCACTACTTATTCTTTAACGCTCAGTTTGTTTTGAAGTAAAATATTTTACATGTAAAACATTTATAGTAAAATATTTTCAGGTGTTTGGTACACATGATAAGTAAATTTTTTCAAGCAAACCACAAAAATTGATGGCTCAACTAGCACTAGTGACTGGAACAGTGGCTTCGATGACCGCAGTAGGAGTGGTGTTTTCGGTGACCAGATTGCAAGCACCGATAGTTGAAATGGTGTCTTTGGCCACTGGACTGCCAGTATCGGTGACTGGAATAGTGACTTTAGTCATCAAACCTCTAGCACTAGTCGCTAGAAAGGTGTCTCTAGCCATAGAACTACTGGCACTAGTGGCTAGAACAATGACTTTGGTTATCAAACCTCTTGCATTTGTCTCCAAAACGGTGGCTCTGGCCATCGAACCATCAGCACTAGTCGTTGGAACGATGAATCTAGTCACCGAGCTGGAGACATTGGTCATCAGAGCAGTGGCTTCAACCATTGGAATGTCAGCACCTACTGCCTAACCCATCAAACCGATGATCTAGCCATCATATGGGGTGAAGTGAAGTCACAGTGTGTTTTTGTAAAATGTTTTACCAAAATTTTAAAGATAAAATGTTTTACAACTTTTGATAAAGGATTTTACTGTCAAAGAAAAATATTTTACAAGTTTAACCATATTTTACATGCAAACAAACACCTAAAATTATTTTTCTTTGTTGATGCCCACTTTGGCAAGAAGGCCCTATAACAAGAAAAAGCCCAACAATATGGGAGACAATAAGGGAGAAGAATTAGCAAAGTGATAAGAAAACAATTAAGCCCAAATGGCAGGAATAATGATCCATGGACCTATAAAATAGTCAAAAGGCCCCAAAGAAAGCAAGTGGGCCAAAGGGAGACCAAAGAAAGAAGTAGTAAAGCTATGAGAATTATGAAAAATGGAAAGCTAGCAAAAATAGCCCAAAGGAAAGAATTAGTAAATAGGGTTGGTAAAAAGGCCAATAAATCCCAAAAGTAAAGGATATGGTAATTGGGTTGGGGAAGCCCGAAAGATTTTGCAAAAGCCCATAAGAATGAAGGATTAGAATGGGCTGAGGATGCCCAAAGGAATAAAACAGGCCAAGGAAGCCCAAAATAGTATGAGAACAAGCACAACAGTAGTGCTGGGCTACATGAACTAAGTAAAAGGGAAAGTGCGTGACAGCCCAAAGGAGGCCCAATAAGCACAAACCAAAATGCAACATGGCAAAGGCAATGAGGCGGCGTGGCAGAAGTGTCAGCCGACCCACAAAAAAGACAATGGCTGGAATAAAGAAGGAAAGGCCCATGCCCAAGCAAAACCCAGCCCAAGGAGAAAGCAGGATACATAGAACGAAGACCCAGTAACTCACCCACGCCACAAAAGGTTAAGAATGAGTGGCAAAATGAGCAGCAAAGACCAAACAAGCCCCCAAGCATGGCAAACACATAAATAGCAAACAAACCCTAGACTCACATGGAAGTGGAACACGCATAAGGCTCAGACACCACACACTTGTACTCAGCCAGTACATGAGCTGTGGGCTATGGGTCAGAAGTAAGAGAGGGTATGGTCTGGCGGTAAGGAGAAAGGGGAAGTCTATTTTAGGGTTCCCACTTTAGCTTTTTTGGAGGGAAATGTCATGGTGGGATAACATACCACCCAAAAGAGGGAAAGATGAGCTGGAATCACCAGGTGCATGTCATATGAGTTAGTAAGAGAGAATACCCAACCCTTATTCGGATGGGAATGCCACGGAGAGCAAGAAAACAAAACAACACTCTTTTGTCTGGGAATGGAACATGGCACGGCTAGTACAGGGAAGTGGTGATGGCTGGGTAGCTGACAAACTAGTGGGTGGTTTAGGAAGGACACCAAACCTAGACAAAAGTAGTTAAGAGGTAAAACAGTAAAACCCATCATAGCAGGCAATATAAAAGGGCATTGGTTGTGCACAGTAAAGGGGAGGAAGGTAAGCACAAGAGATAACAGAGAAAATAAGTAAGAAAGAGCGAGAAAGAAAAGAAGCAAAAAGATAAGAAAGAAAAGAGGTAACATAGAAATCAAAAAGAAAAAATGGAGAGTGAAAGAAAAAACAAAGAGTGAGTAAACAAGAAGTGTAGTAAAGGCGTGCACCAATAGACTACTCCCTTCTCTCCCTCTCAATAGCCTACTCTCTAGTAAGAATTCAAAGATAAGCCATCTAGGCCCATTCTTTCAAAGTGAGCAATTTCTGTGACAGGATTTCCCCCGTGAGATTGCCCAAATTGAAAGGTGGTTTCCTTCCTGAACTTAAATCTCTTAAGAAACCAAACACAACAGACTAACCATTCTTTCTTTTCTTTATCAAGCATTAATATTGTTTCCTTTTCTTTTATTGTTGTTATTAATCTATTTCTACCGTACTCATATCATTGTGTTCTTTCCCCCTTTTACTAAGAGAATGGTTTAATCATTGTCTTTGGCTGACAGCAAGCATATTCTTCTTATTTTTATCATATTATACCCTCATGCTATAACATTTTTGTGACAGCATCTTCTGCTGTGGGCACGTGATCAAGGTCCTAGCAAAGGGGTCCTAGCTTATGCACAAGCTGGCTTGGGGTGAGTTTCAGTCAAGTCAATCCCGACTCTCCTACCCCTGAACTATTGGGCCATAACGCGATAGGAAGCAGTCCAGTCCAGTCCAGAATTACAAAAAGGCCCACCACATTCTTCAAAACAAAAGCATAAATGAAAAATAAGTGTTAAAATTTGTGATAGAAATGGTTTTTTTATGAGTGTGTGTGTGTGTGTGTGTATATATGTATACAAATAAAGGATCCATTAATAAAATTAGATTAATTTTTTTTAAAAAAATTATGGATTCTAGTTAGCTTAATTGAAAATTTTTGTTGTTGTTATAAGTTAAAATTCTATTATATCTATTACAAAATAATTTTTGTTAGTAAAAATAGGGGGAGAGGGAGGATTTTGAAAAATTATGAGGAGGCCATTAAATAAAATATGCTCCTAAATTTATTTTGTTTTTAAAATAAAAGTAAAGGGAGGGTTTTCAATAATTGAGGGCATGGGCCTTGGTCCCCCTCGCAATTCTCCCATCCAATAAAAATAAAACCATTTATTTTAAAAATAATTGTTTAAGAGACTTGATGGTTGAATAAGAGATTTGTGGTTCAATCACCGCCTACACCAATAACTGTTTGATGTCTTGGTTTGATGATAAAGAGCTATCATTAAGAGCAAACGCTATAGGTTGAAACTCTCTTTTAAAAAAAAAAAAAAAAAAAAAAAAAAAAAAAAAAAAAAAAAAAAAAAACTCCAACATTTTTTGGAAATTTGCAATTAGTCTTAATGGTTGAGATTTAGAGTTAAAAAAAATGAGTCTAGTTACACTCCGTACTTTTTTTTCTTTTTTTAAAAAATTGGTCCAATTTGGTCCGGTCTGGTCCTAATCCATAATTTAAAAAAAAAAAAAATTTTTTTACTGCACTCATGAAATATTGTGTGTAATATCTAGACCAAAATCTTCTGAAGATTGAACTGTAGATAATAATAATAAGCAATGTAGATTGACCTTGAAACTGGAGATTAATGAATAAAGATTAAGACTTCAACCTTTCATTTTGCATTATAGCAGATTTTCAGATTTTAAAAAGATTGTTCAAGTTTTATGTGATACAAGTTTCAGTTTTAAACATGGTGTTACCTTCATCTGTGTTCAAAATTAAGAGGCCAACAATGCGAGTTTATGGGATGGGCTATCACTCATTATATATTCCGAGAATTAGAAAAACAAAAGAGTAATAAAGCTAGCCTAATAGAGACAAGTGATGAAAGAAGAATGAAAAGACAAAGCAATAAAGAAACTAGTTCAATATAAACTATACATAAGAAGATGGATGAGAAAGAAAACAAAAATCAAGACTTAAAAGACTTCAAGACAACTTTTACGGAAAAGAAAGAAAGAGGTCATAATAAAATACTATAGTGCAATACAAACTAGACATAATTGATGAAGACAAAGGAATAGTAAAAGAAATGATAGAAAGAATGGAAAGACAAGGTAATAAAGAAACTAGTTCAATACAAATACAAACTATACGTAAGAAGATGGAAAAAGACATAGAAAAAGAAAGAGACATGATAAGGAAAGAGAAAGAAGATAGTTTAGTCAATAAAGGATGGAAAAATGATAGTTTAAAGGAAAATATTGATGGAAGACTAAATCATAGTTTGAACAATTGCTTTATCCTTGTACTGTTCTTATGTTCTTCAAATTTCGGCAATGTTTCTTAATACATCTGCCAATCAATACATCGCGAAGAACTCAAACATCTTGCAAGGTGCATATCTTTGTGTAGTTTCAACTATCATGATATTGTCACTGGGATTTCTTGGGATATTCATTATAGCAGGGTCAAAGGTTGGCACATGTAACATGATAATTAATTAGGCATACTAAACTAGAAGCTACTTTCATTGTTTCATTGGCATATGGAACTGGTAGCAACTTTCAGTCCTCCCTTTTTTTCTCAAATTTTTGGCTAAAAATCATCTTAATCTGGAACCATTGGTTTTCCTTTTTCTTCTAAGATTGTTAGTCATTGAGACAGCTTCTTGCTTTAGAGAATAAAAGGAAACATAATATCATCTTTTGTTTGTAAAATTTCCGTTCTCATGTAAGCAGGTGGGTTACAGAGAGCAGATTAGACAGAGCTAAAGTTTGCTAGGCAGAAGCGAGCTTACCATTACTTCACTGCTGCAGCAATCTTTGTTTCCCCTGAACTTTCTGATGCTTGAATATCGTGGCCAAAAATGGGGTTCTTACAACAGTGATTGATGATTTCTTTGACATTGTTGGTTCTGAAGAGGAATTGTTGAACCTTGTACAATTGGTTGAGAAGCATGTTTTCCCTTTTTCACAATATTCATTTTCTGCTTTTCTTGGATCTCTCATCTGTCTGTGATTTCTGTTTAGTCTTAAGTAGTCTTCTCAGTATAGTACTGATAATGCTATTGGAACTATACCACAGGTAGAATGTTAATGTCAACACTGCTAGAGATATATTAGACATATTAGTCCAATGTAATAAGCCCAACCTCCTCCTATTTGTACTAATAGTTTAGAGTTTAGTTGCTTATATATATACTCATGTTATGGTTCATTATAACACAAGTTATTTATTACAATTTTACATAAGTTAAAAGTAATCAAAAAGGCCGAAGAATAGGAAGCCTTTTTCTTCACCTTCTTCTTCTTCTGCATTTTGCACCTATTGATGGCCTTTGTAATCATGAGTCTTTGTGCCATCATTGCTACGAAAAGCCTCTGCCTCTCTCTCTCTCTCTCTCTCTCTCTCTAACAACAAAGTTGTGTAAACTAACAGGAGAAGAAGAGTTTTAAAAGAAGAAGCAAAGGAGAAGAAAAGGGTGAGAGTAGTGAAGATGTAAATTAAGAACTTGAAATTGTTCATGGTGAACCAAGCATCACAGAAGAGAACGAGAAGCTGAGACAGAAAGCTTTACTACTTCACCAAGAGAATCAGGCCCTGTTATTTCAGCTCCAAACAAAGCTCTCTCAACAACAGAAACAGCAACAACAATCACTAAAATGAATATATACTGCTTTTTGCAGAAACTACTTAGAAGAATAGGAAGGAATAGGGGTCTCTGTTCTTTGATCTTTGGACTCTGGAGTTGACTTAAGTTCTTCGAATAATTAACTAGGGTGGGGAATGAATAAAGGAAAAATGGGTTATTAGCCTTTTTATGAGTAATACATGCATGGATTATAATGTATAATAGTACAACTATTGAGTCCTTCTATGAGTATTACATGGAATTTGATGTAGAATGCAACAACTATGCATGCAATTACATATATAAACCTGTGTTTTTGAGTTTTTAGAGAAAGAGAGTCAAAGAGAGTCGGAGAGTTTTTTTTTTTTTTTGGGGAGGATGAGGTAACATAAGTTCCAGAGCGTCTCATATCCACTCCAAAATAAGTTTATACATAGGAATATGGGATACAAAGAGCATGTGTATTCTATTTGTGAGTGGTGTAAACCTCCAAGAACCAAAGAGTCTGAAATACAAGAGACAATGAATTAAATGACAAATTGGCATTGGGTCAACGATTATTTTAATAGTTAATTTTACATTAGAAAAACATTAGCACCTGTTTTTCATTAAAGTCTGACATTATAAAGTGTGAGCTTTAGTTTATAGGTACAAAAGCACATGAATATGCAGTTTTTGTCAGCATTGCTGGAAATTCTACACTAACCATTCCTACTGCTACTTTCTCAGAGTCAACAATAGCCCAAAAATCTCACAGCCCTAACAGAACCCTTGACTTGGGAAGCAATATTTAGAAACGCAATGACAAGCGGACGAGGAAATTCAGCCATAAAATATTATGAGCATGAAGCAAGAAGGAATAGGAAAACATTGATTTGCATCACTGGAATGTTTGTCTAAATAGAGAGTGCTGAGAAACCATATGAAGCCTAAATGCTACAATGCCAAATCAGATTGTATTGATTTTCCCATTCTAGAATTAGGATGGAGAGATATTCGAATTTGAGTTCCTTTGTGTGTGAGAACCAAACGGTATCACTAAACCACAATACTCTTGACAGAGTACAGAGCTCTTAAATGCAAATAAATATTCCAAAAACTAAAAACACTGAAGATTAACAGTGTCTGCGCATGTAAGTTACATTCAGCCAGCTTGACTCAAATGCGCATTCCATCTAACCTGCAATTAACTCAATGACTAAGCTCCAGCATTTTAGCAAAATCTATGATAATCGAAGCAGCAAAACAAACTCAGAAAGCATTTGGGCCTACCAAATCAACAGACTCACCTGCGAAAAGGAAATCAGTGGAAATGTTCCATAGAAATTGTACTTATACCTTTTTTATATATATATAGACATGTATACTATAAGATACTATGGATTATTGCCTAAATAAGTTTAAGCTTGAAAAAAAAATCTAAAGAACTTTATTTATGAATTTATAAAGGGTGAGAAAGGCAAAAGACAAACTCAAACTGGCAAACCAAGGGGCCGTTTGGTACATAATTTCAAACACATATTTTCAAATTTCAAACAACATTACATGCATTTCCACACACTTTTTCACCCGCATGTATTTTCACACATGTTTTCAAACAACAAAACACATGTTTTTAAGTGCATGTACCAAACACCCCCCAAATATCCAGAACTAGGAAAACAAACTAGTACCGACCAATTAAGATAAAGTCATCATCGTCGAGAACCTGAACATCTTTTTCTCCTACAAAATTCTCCCGGCCAATTTCCTTCACCAAATTAACAAACTCTACCCTCTTTGCCAGAGGAAGAGGTACATATGGGAGCCTGAAAACTGGCCTCACAACTCCAAGTTGAGCAAGAGCCGTGTTTAAGCCAATGGGATTTGGCTCATGAAAAAGCCACTCCATCAGAGGCATGAGCTTTGCATTCAATGAAGGGTTTTTTCCTCCAAACATAAGTTCCCGCATTAATCCGGGAACCAGGTTGCTAGTAACAGATATCACCCCAGTCGCTCCATAGCTCCATCTAGAATCATGACACTCATCATCATTCCCACTCCACACTACTATACCGTTATCTGTATACTGTTTGACCCGATCATTTCCAACACACTCCTTAACACCAGCCAAGTAAGCACTCTGGGCTATAGTGTGAATTACACGTGGGGGAATATCTTGGCCAGTCCGCGAAGGCACATTGTATATGATGCTGGGACCCATTGATAGAACACTTTCAAAGTGAGAAACCATTCCCTCCTTGGAGGTTTTGCCATAGTAGGGATTAATGTGAAGGGCACCATGCATTCCAACAGCAAAACCCTGTTCAGTAGCATGAATTGCTTCCCTTGTGGAATTGCTTCCAGTGTTTCCAATAACCTTAATTGATCCACCAAAACAGTTTACTGTGTGGCCAATAAGCATTATATGTTCATCCCAGCTCATCAATTGGCCTTCACCAGTTGTGCCACCAACAATAATACCTTCAGCGCCATTGACAATCTGCATGTTCACCAAGTCATCGTACGCTTCTAGGTCGAATCTACCATCAGGTAGGTATGGAGTTTTGATGGCTGTTATCAATCTAAGAGCCTTTATATCATCTGTCGATGTCCTGAAAACACAGTCAGAGAATAAATAATATCTAAGGCACCAATTTTCACTACAAAAAAAAAGAAAAGAAAAAAGGATATCTAATGACAACCACTACAGTAAGTCAGTACTACTACTATTTCTTTTTAAACAAATTAAAATGTTCCATCATTTTATTTACTGCTGATGTTAGATTTGTTAAGACACAACCACACACTTACACCAGCACAAATGCACAACATTATGTAATTTGTACAAACTGACCAGCACACTACCAGCAGTCAGTAAGACAACCAAAAAAATTTATTTTACTTGATCAATTCACAATACCAGACAAATGACTCCAATACTCACCAGCCAGCAATGGATATTTGGGCATAGATTTAGATACTGTTCATGTGGTGCCTCAGTTATTTGAACTTAGAATCTCCATTTGAACAATTCAAGAGGAGAGTATATACATATATATTGCAACAATTTTTATTAAAGCAAAAAACTTCCAAGTATACAGGGGGTATACAGAGAATGCACCAACATCAGCCTCTCAAATTACGAGAGCATATATATCCTCAGTCTAGGGACAATAAATGCATATGGTATGAAAGAAATATTGAATATATAAGCTTTTCTTTCAGAACCTAATTAAAGCAGAGCTGATCTCTGACAAACTATAATTACAATACACATTCACAAACCAGACATTTAAAACATTAAATACAAGGCACTACAGATGGCACAACAGCCCACATATTTGGTATTAAAATGCATCTATATGGAGAAAATGTCATTTGATAATTTACCTATTTTTAACTTCCAAACTGCGCATTGGAAGATGGAAATTAGGTATTACAGCTGCTTGCGGAGACCTCCACTTTGCATTCCTACCTCATAGCAACAGAGGAAATGAAATTAGCAAAATTAGCAAAACAGAGTTTTCGGCAAGAAGACTTGGCCCCTTTCTCAAGTTTCATGCCAGCACTTGTTAGCATTAGAGTTCAGCAAAGGGACAGCCCTCCATACAAATATAAATCAATCTATAGAGATCAATTATATGTCTAAAAGACTAAGTAAAAAAGTAACAAACCAAGAGAAATTAATTGCAAAAATAAATCAAATGTACACAAGACTATGCGGCTGAGCAGAAATTGTATTTCATTTGATTCTCAAAACAAAAGCTTAACACAGCTGTTGAAGGCTTGAAGCAAGTCAATAAAGCGATGTTCTAAATTCAAATGAAAATTTTAAGCAACTAAAAGTTTGTCTATCAAACAAAGACTGTTCAGTTTTTAACCAAAAATTTTTTTTCCAGTTGCTTGCCACAAGATTTCTCCTGCATCCTGGACTAACAAAAAATAGCCAAAGTAAGCATTAACAATGGCAAAGGAACCTATACTACGCTTTTCAAAATCGCTACAATGTCCATCCTAAACTTCAAACAGAGAAATGTTCCCCTGAGTTATTGTTAACAAGCACTTTGCCCTCTACCGTTAGGATTTCTGTCAAATTTAAAATCCAAACATCCGCCAAACACATTATATACACACTACCAATTGCTCAGCTTTGAAGAGGGTGACGTGCAATCAACCAAAAATAAGTAACAAAGAGGAAGCTATTAGCACGCCTTCATGTCACAAAAATCTTCATTTACTCGACTTAATTTATAATTTGACAGTTAGAGAAAGGGAATTTAAACTATGGATGTCTCCGTTAGCATATTATTGATGTTGCATTGATTACATTCATTATCACGTTAGTTTACGTTCTACTAAAATCAGTCAGAAGTTCCACTTTAGCCTCGCAGCCAACAACCTAGACACAACATTCCATAGTCTCAAAAAACCCAATTACATGCAGATGCAGCTCACAGGTTTGTGAAACTCAAACATAGCACAAAATGTGTGTGTTTGTCTACGCGCTTTAAGGATACCAACAACTACTAAATTCTAATTTCGTCCTAATAGCTAATATATATATATATATAATTTCATTTTTTTTAAAGAGAATTTTAACTTGTGGCATCCGCTTTTAATGATATTTCTTATAATAATCAGTTTTTTGGTGTAGGCGAGGATTGAATCAATCTCTTATTCAACCACAGAGACTCTTTACCGGTTGAACTAACTAGATTCCACATAAAATTTCCTATTTCTGTTTCATGTTAAAGTGACGAGAAACAAAAATGGATCACGGATCAGATAATATATAAAAAAAAAAAAAGAGAGTATAATAATGGATTTATTACTTAATAAAGTAAGAAAGTGACAGCAATTTGATAAAATAATAATAATAATAAAAATAAGAATAAGATTAACCTCTTATAGTTATCGGGAGAGGTGGGACGCACAAACTGTAAAGCAGGGCCCCTGAGTGACAATGTATTGCACTTCAAAGCAGCCATTGCAAAGAGTGAGATTTAATCAGAAACCGAATCCGACCGAATAGAAAGTAGAAAAAAGAAGAAAGGGATGTGTTCAGTTAATAATAATGGTAGTGGTGAAGAAAAGCATGGTGGCTTCGCCGTCGCCGCCGGAGGAGGAGGGTTGATTGTGGGTGGCTGGTGGCTTCAGTTTAGAGGCGGCTGGGTTTTTGTTAGGGTTTTTTTTTTTTTTTGTTAGTTTGAGGCGGGCTGTGTCGACGCGGGTTTGGAAACGTAATTTATCACCAACGTGATAGTAGACTAGGGAGTCTGGGAGTAGAAACTTTTTTTTTTTAAATTTTTTATAAGAGCATTCACATCAATATTTATATTTTACACATCTATTTTTACACTAAAACCCTACTTTTTCTATTTTACACCACCACTTTTACAAAATACTCACATCAGCTCATTTATTTTACAAGTTATTTCAATAAAATATTCATCCTTCTCATTTTTTTATTATTTCCCTCAACTGACCGCGTGTTATCTCTCTCTCTCTTTTCATTTTTGCTGAACAGCTCTCTCTCTCTCTCTTCTGCCTTCTCTCATTATTTCTCAAAAACAAAAACCCAGATCAGTTCTTCACTGGCCGAACCGAGCTCCGGCGACCCACGAACCGAGGTTCACGGCTACCCACGAACCGAAGTTCACGGTGACCCACGAACTGAGCTCTGACGACCCACGAACCGAGCTTCACGGCGACCCAGATCGTGTCTCACCCACCGATCCATAAACCAAGCTCCGGCGACCAATGAACCAAGGTCCGGCGACCCAGAACCAAGCTCCGGCGACTCAGATTGTGTCTTCACCGGCCGATCCACGAACCAAGCACCACAAGCACCGATCTATCTCTCCGTTGGTTTGTTTGTATGGGTTTGTTTGTGCGTGGGTCTGTTTGTGAGGATGTGTTTGTGTGTGGGTGTGTTTGTGTTTGTGTGCATCTGATAAAAAGAAAATGTGTTTCTGAGGTAGTTGTGCATCGGAGAAAAGAGAGAAAATTTAGGGCGAATGAAAATTATTAAAATAATAAATAAACGAGCTACAGTACCCTTGTATATTTACACGGGTACTGTAGCTCGTGGAAATATATACATGATTTTGCCCATTTTTACACCCACTGATGTGGGTGTTTTTTTGCTCAAAATGTATAAAATTTACACCGTATATCTATTTTAGAAGACTTTAACTGGGCTGATGCGAATGCTCTAAACAACTAGGAGTAGAACTTGACTTAGATACGAACCTTATATGCCCACTAAAAATCTAGTTTCAAATTTTCGATCAAATCCAAACGCCTAATTATTGTATATTTAATATTTGTATTGATTAATATAAAATTTAAATAATATTTGTCTGTTTCGATTGATAATTAAATTCAACGCGTTGATAATGTTGTATTTTTTTTTTTTTTATCCAAGATAGAATTTTTACTCTAGCCTAATCTAAGTGTATATGTGTGTGAAGCTCCCTTCTAGAGACTTGAATCCCGACCCTTACCCCTCACACCCCACAAGTACTTATACTTGTGGAGTGACCATTGTACTAAGGGTGTGCGGCGGTGATAATGTTGTATTTGACTCCACACTTTTCACAAAGGTCATTTAAGAGCATTCATATCAGACGGCTATATTAGTGTAGTTTTATTAAACTTTGTGCCTGTTTGGTTTAGCTTTTTTGGGGGGGGGGGGGGGGGCGCGGGGCGGGGGAACGTTTTAAGTCTCTAAATGTGAATTTAGTTGAATTTGGATGTTTGGTAAAATTTCATAAACGTGAACAACGTATTTGGTAGGAAATTAGGGGTGTTTGGTAAGGTATTTTAAACAACAATTTTCATTGTTTAAACAACATTATACATATTTTTACACACTTTTTCACCCACACGTATTTCCAAAAAATACAAACAACGTTACTAGAACAACATTATCAAAAAATACAATATAGGAGTGTTTGAGTTACGTTTTTTTTTTTTTTTTTTTTTTTTTGAGAAACAAACACACACACACACATGGGAGAGGGAAAGAGGTTCTAACATAAAAACACACCACAACTCCACTCAAAACCCTTGGTAACTTTTAAGGGAGGGTGGGGCAAGTTATATTACATACAACACACTCTCTTAAGCAATGTAGGACAATTACCCATTCTTTTGTTGAGAAACAAATACACATACACACATACAAGGGAGAGGGAAATGGGTTCTAACATAAAAGTACACCACAACTCCACTTAAAAGTCATGGTAACTTTTAAGAGAGCGTGTGGCAAGTTATACTACACACAACACACTCTCTTAAATAATATGAGACAATTACTCATTCTTTTTTTGAAAAACAAACACACACACATAGGGGAGAGAGAAAGGGGTTCTAACACAGGGGAGAGGGAAAATGGTTCTAATACAAAGGCATACCATAACTCCATTTAAAAATCATGGTAACTTTTAAGAGAGGGTGTGACAAGTTATACTACACACAACACACTCTCTTAAGTAATATGCGACAACTACCCATTCTTTTTTTGAGAAACAAACACACACACACACAGAGGGGAGAGAGAAATGGGTTCTAACACAAAAGCGCATCACAACTCTATTCAAAAGTCATGGTAACTTTTAAGGGAGGGTGGGGCAAATAATACTACACATAACAAACTCTCTTAAGCAATGTGAGACAATTACCCATTCTTTTTTCGAGAAACAAACACACACATATAGGGGAGAGGGAAAGGATACCATACCAGTGTTCAGTTTTTAAATAACATTGCTTTATGACATTTTTTGTAAATATGTTAAAAACTATAGGCCGCACCGATATGACTACACATACACATACCAAACTATAGGATGAGAGAATTTTCTCTTTCTTCAAATAAAATAATAATACTTTTACTATACTCATAAGTTTTTTTTTTTTTTTTTTTTAAAAAAAAACACATATATCAAACACACAATTATATATTTTCACATTTTAAAATATGTTCTTTAAAACATAGTATAAAACACATTTTCTTGCATTATGAATATTTTAAACATGTATTTTCATAACACTTTTTAAACCACAGTTTTCACATTATTTTAAATAACAATACTTGAAATTTCCTAGCAAACAAGCTCTAATAAGTATTCCACCAGCTGAGCTGCAATTTCAAAACGTAGAAATCATAATAACATTACGTTTGAATTTTTGCTTTTTATCTCTAAAATATCCTTAGCTTTCTTATGAAAGCTCCATTTTACCCAACTCTTTCACCACAAAAATATTTATTAGAAAATCATACGGAGATAAACAATTGCAATAATCTAACCACAAAATAGTGATGCCCATAGAAAATCATACAAAGATAAGCAAACTGCAATGATTTAACCACAAAATACTTATAGAAAATCCTACAAAGACAAGCAAATTGCAATGATCTAGGTCATGGGTTTAGGATTTAGAATTTTTGGGGATACGGAGAGATAGATTGGAATTGGTTTTGGGTTTACGGAGAGAGAGATATGTTTATATTAATTAGCCATAAACCGCTAGAGCTGCTTTGGGGTTACAGGAAGAAATAGAGGGAGGGTGAAGAAATGAGTGGATAGGGTACAATCATACCAAAACTAATGCACTAGATCCCGTCAAGTGTGTTTCAACGAGAGTAGTACTAGGATGAGTGATCTCTTAGGAAGTCTGCGTGTTGCACCCCTTTCTTTTTTATTACCAAAAAGAAAAAAAGAGTGGATGGAAGATTCTGGAGGATAATAAGAGAAGGAAAATGTTGAAGTGGGCCATGTGTGGCTTGAATTGCCACAAGCCCAAGTCTACCTAGTCGGTCACAGTTAACCGAATTCAACTAGGAATACATCTCCTAGTAACAGCCGACTTTGACATATATATAAATATATATATATTTTAGGTTATGAGATGTAGAAGCAGCCGTGTGATTAGAGTAATTCCAATTAACCTAGTGAGCAGCCGCATGAGAGAAAAATAGAGAAAAGAGAGGTAGCCAGCTTCTATTCTTATTGTTTCTGTGAGAGAGTGCTAGGGTGTAATTGGGATTTGGGTTTCTTGAGAGTATTTTTGTGCACTATTGTATCTCCCTAATTTTATAGTGAAATTTCTCCATCGTCTCCGTGGAGGTAGGCAGTTTGCCGAACCACGTAAATTCTTGTGTTCTTTGTGTGTGCTTGTTATTTAATTTCCGCTTATTTACTGTTATTGATTTGAGTTCTGGGGTGCTATCTGCACAACAGAAAAGGAGAAGATTTTTATGGGAATGATAAGAAATATGTGGATGAGAAAAAGTGAAAAAAGAAAAGAAAAAAAAGAAAAGGTAAGTGTTTTTGTTGGTTTCCTATGTCAGCTGTAATGTAACTATGTAAGGCAATGTACAAAAATAAAAAATATATAAATTTTTGCTGTTATTAATACAATATTTTTATAAATAATTTCATAATAATGCTTAAGTGACAAGTTATTGATTCTCATCTTAACTCCATCATACATCATTTTTATTATTATTTAATAATAGCTTGTCATAAAAAATTTATTGTGAATTTTTTATACAAAATGTTGTGTGCTTAGATTTAATCAAAATTTATAATTAAAACAAATAATTGCCATATATATTTTGTCCATTATGGTAATTTACACTTCAAACTGCAAATTTGAGAAGTGCTAACCAAACACTCAATTTTTTCATAAAACACTTTTTAACAGCTTTCACCAAATGCTCTGTTAAAAAAAAAAAAAAAAAACTCAGTTTCATACCACACTTTTTGAAACCGAAATTTGTTCAAAAAGCAGAACAAGTATCAAAGAGTTTACCACAGCAATTGATAATAATAATAATAATAAGATTAACCTATTATAGTTATCAATGGTAGTACACACACATACTAGGTTCGAGTTACACTTGGCATAGGTTTTGTCGTTGTTACATTATTTAATAACTTTCAATTGGATATATTTTTGACAAATCCACTGTTAAATTACATTGTCTTCCCATACCCTTCATGCTAGTAAAATATCAATATGATCATAAATCAGTAAATGTCATATATAAAATGTTTATCTTTCAAATTTTATATACTTTAAAATTATACACAAAACATTAGTTTTTAGAACAAATAGTAAATAACATCTGACTGTCAACTAACATGAAATTTGGTGTCAAGAACAAAGAAGATATGTAATTCAACTGTAGGATTTTCAAAATATTAACTCAATAAAAAGTTATTAAGCAGTGTAACATTAACAAAGAATTGCACCAAGTGTTTCTTTGTTATAATCCTATATATAGTTACATTGTTGTTAAGAAACCATGCATTTACCAAAACTATTACATCCTTGTTAGAGTGTGTTGCTAAGTTGCTATGATCCTGTAAGGTTGTCTGTGAGTAGAAAAGAATCATTTAAGAATCCCTCAAATACTTTCTAAGTTCCTAAAATGATTTGATATCTTAGCACACATGCTATTTTTCTTTAGATGCATTTCTTCCCGTTGCCTTCTTTTAATTTATTTTAGAATGATCAATGATATGTGCTTGCCATGCATGTAAAATGCAGAAGCCAATCAGGAAAAAAATTGTTGAATCTGGCAGCCTTACTTCCTTACTGATGCTTCTTAGAAGCTTTGAAGATGAAACTGTTACCAGAGTAGCAGCTGGTGCAATTGCCAATCTTGCTATGAATGGTAATTTTGCATTTATATTTTTCCTTATGTTTGAGACTTCAGGAGCTTTTGTGCTTTAGTTTGACTTTAATCACTATTGCATTAGGATTTGTTCATTTGGATACATCATTTTTTAAGTTGCTTCCTTTCTGGAATTGCAGAAGCCAATCAAGAACTTATAATGCTTGAAGGGGGAATTAGTCTTTCACCAATGACAGCAGCTGATGCTGAGGATCCTCAAACCCTACGCATGGTTGCTGGAGCTATTGCTAATCTATGTGGCAATGGTATACTGAATTTGCATATTCTTCTTTGTTATGTTTTGTTCATTCATGCCATTTAGCTTTTGAGAAAGTATATGTTGAGAAATTTGCAAGAATTCTTGGGCATGACAACAATTGGGAAGCACATCTAATCTAATCTAGAATTTTTTTTTTTGTTGGGCTGAAGATCTAGGCTAGAACTCTTGCATTTTAAGGAAGAGATACCTTTGGCTTATGACAAAAAGTGCATCATAGTAATCTTCTAATTTTTTAAAGATCTTATTTTTATTTTCTTTTCTTGATAATAGCATATAAAGAAAGATTGCCTTAAATAATATTCTCTCTGCAGTACTAATTTCTATGTGATTTAATTTACTTTCTAATAGTAGAATCTAGTGGGTGAGAAAAAACTTTTGAAGTCGGTTTTCAAATATTTTAATGTAAAATATTATTTTAATTTCTTATACTTATTTTTCTGCTGAAATTTGTTAAGAACAATTGTGATCTGAAAAATCCAGAGAGAGAGGGTTGGTCGAGGTTCTACTCAAGGTATGAGCCTTAATTTATTTTGGCAAGTATGCTGCCTCGTTTGTCCAACACAAGTCAATGCTTAGTACATTATTTTTGATGTATCTATAGTTGTCGGTGTCTTCCTGTCACCTGTAAAGTTGTGATAAATGAATTTGATGACTATTCAAACGGATTGATGTTAAGCAATTTGTGGTTATGCAATTTATCATGTTACTATTGGTTGTCCAAAAATGATAACTCATTTGAAATAATTTAGGTTTTTTCAACCCTTAAATCAGAAATGAGGCGGTTGCATATAGAGTACTGATTATAGGGATGATGGGCTTCTCTGAATTTTTACTCTTACATCTAGCTGGTGAGTGTGATGTGCAGAAACTGTTAAAATGTGCCATATAGGCTTGGTTGGAAGGGGCATAAGGGGGCATTCAGCAGCTGATAATCCACTCGCAAATTTTCTTAAGTGTAGGCTGGGCTTGTAAGCCATGATTATAGCTTCTTCATTGACCATCCATGATTGTAGCCTAGCGGAAAAGAAAACGAAAAGAAAAAAAATTTTGCTGCTGAATGAGTCAAATTCGTTTCATCTTCAGTTTTCTGAAGTGGGACTGACTCCAATGTCCAGCTTCTCTGTTTCGATATGAATGTTGGATAATTTGATTTGTATGAGCAAAAAAATCATCATTCTTTATGTAGTATAAAGGTTGAGAAATTCGAATGGCAATTTTTCGTAGTCTCTGGATGTGGACCCCAAAATGCTCGAGTAAGGCTATACAGATTTGAAAGTTTTACAAATTCTGCACTTTTAAAAACCAGTCAAAGAATTTCTTCACTTTTAAATACTGATAATTGATTGGAATAAATATCAAATTCTAATAACATTTAAGAAAAAAAAAAAAGTTTCCCTCGAAGTCACCAACGCTAGATGAGTTGCCTTGTAATAATTCTGTTACCAGTCAACCGAACTGCAGCAGCAGCCATAATTTTATTCCAAAAGGAACAGAGGACCAAATAACTTTGTGCAAAGGTAAAAGGTGATAAAATTGGGCAATTTATAAGGTCCCTGTAGCAACTTGTAGAGAGTAATGGTCGGAAATATTTGCGTAGTGGATTAATCTGCATAGAGGTTGAAAGCTACATGCAACTGATAGTGTGTAAAATTTGGGGGAAATTTGCCTTGTAACACCATTTTTCAAATTAGTTAGCATGTTTCACAAACTACTAAGTAACTAACATCTCAAGTTTTTAAGACTTGAGTTGCATGTTTTGGCAAGATTCCTCATGGAACTCGAGTCAATGAGGCTCGAGTTTCTCATAAGAAAACTATAAAGTTGTGATTTACAACTATTTTGTGTTGACTTTAATTCCCTTCCAAATTTGATTGTAATTTTGTTCAATTTTCTGTACCCTATATTTTATGTGAGATTTCTTTGTAAGAGTTGTGTGTGAGAGAGAGTGTGAAGACTTAAGGCAAAGTGAAGAGCAAAGAAGTTTTCGCAGGTAGCTTGCGAGAAGGTTTCCCGCCAAGTGAAAATGTGCTTAGCATATGACTAGAATGCGAAGAGTCATGACAGATGGTGACAGCTGATTTTTGCGAATATCTCGCAGGTAAGGCCTTCCCGCGAGATACCCGCGAAACAATCTGTTTTGCCAATTTGTTATATCTGATACACCCTGTCCCTAGCCACACTATATATACCCACATTACCCACAAATGTTGAGGAGTGCTTTTTAGAGAGAAAACCTTAGCCACAACCCTTGAGAGTGAGAGATTGTTATATCCACAATTCTCTACATAATTTATTATGGTTTTTCTCAACTCCTACCTTTCCATTTCCAAATCCTTGAGAGGTTGATAGCTCAAACACTTACCACACCCATTTTGAGTGTCAAGTGAGGTTTTGGTGCTGCTGGGAAGCATTGGAAGAAGCCAAGTTTTGGCGGATTGAATCGAGCGTATTGCGAGATCCGAAAAGTTAGACAAGACACGGTTCCGAGAAGCCTTGTTGGAGTAGGAGCTTAGAGGGCTTAGATGCATTGGGTAGATTAGGCTTGGAAGGTCTTTTACTATTCGTGTATCCCAACTTATTATCTAGTGGATCGATTTACCACTTGGAGGGCAGCGGAGAGGTTTTTCGCCAAGTACGTCGGTTTCCTCTTTGATAACACATTGGCGTGTTATCTTGTGTTTGCATTCTTCGTCCCTACTCTTTTAGCTTTCATTTTAGTACTGTGATTTTTTGAATATGGCTTAAAGTAGTTTATTGTTTGTTTGCTCGCATTTATTCTATTCCGCACTTAGTTTAAGTTAGAGTAAAATCAATTGAGCCGTAATCTTTAATTTGGGGGTCTAAACAGCTCTTGTGTTTTCACACATTTTTGAGCTTTCAAAAACCAAATAAAAAACCCCATAACTAATCGGAGACTTGGAAGCTTTCTTGTTCTTCCTTCCTTTTTTTCTTTCTCCATGTCTGAGTTCCTGCCATCCCACTCTCCACTTCCAAGCCCGAAAAACCATGAACAAAACCAAACACAAAACCCAAAACAAATACCTGATTGGATCAGATCTTCTCCTCCAGCTCTTCTTCTTCTCAAAACTCCAGCGTGTTCTTCTCCTCCACCGAAGCGGCTTCGAGCATCACCGAAGTGGCGGCGAGCATCTACACAGCTTGGGTTTGTTTTTGGACCGACTCTTTTCTCTCTCTATTAGCTTGCTTGGGTTTGTTGTTTTTCTCTTAGCTGCTTTTGGTCCAACTCTGGGTTTTTGATTGGGTTTTCTTTTGTTGTCTCTGTTGTTTTCTATCCAACTCTTGTGTTTTTTTATTTGGTTTTCTTCTCATAGAACTTGAGTCTTAAAAACCCGAGTTCCATGTGAACTCGAGTCTCTTAGGCTTGAATTCCTACATTGAACTTGAGTCTAAGAGACTTGAGATGCTAGTTTCCTAAATACTTTTAGAAACATGCTAACTAACGAAATTGTTACAAAAATGGTGTTAAATTGCAAAAAAATTTGAAGAGACAGACTCCATCCATGCTTTTTAAGGTGAAGAAGAAATTGCTCTCCTAGCTAAGGCATATGCAGCAACATTACTTTGCTGATAAACATGAGAGAAAGAATAACTTTGTAAAGAGTTTACATGAGAAAAAGTATCTTTTTCAAGTTAAACTCTAAAGTTTATGCATAAATGCTCTCTATATATGGTTGTAAATTGTAATAATTTATTCATTTTATGAGTTTAACAAAAACCAAACTATGATTTATCTAGGTACTAAAAATCATGATTGATTGTAACATAAATATTTCATTAAAAAAATCATCAAAGTTATAGAAAATATTTATATATGAAAATCAAAAATTTTGTATAATATTAAAAATGAGATGATTTTGTTTAATGTAAATAATAAACATAAAAGCAAAAAATATTAATAATGAGAATTCTGTTGTAATTTGCTTTTTGATAAATTCAATAGTTACAATCGTATCCTTAGCACTCATTACTTATTCTTTAATGCTCTGTTTGTTTTGAAATAAAATATTTTACATGTAAAAAATTTTCAAGTGTCTAGTATGTATGACAAGTAAATTTTTTCAAGCAAATCACAAAGATCGATGGCTTAACTAGCACTAGTGACCGAAATAGTGGCTTCAGTGACTGCTGTAGGAGAGGTGTCTTTCGTGACTAGACTACAAGCACCTGTAGTTGAAATGGTATCTCTGGCCACTTGATTGCCAGCATCAGTGACAAAAACAGCAACTTTAGTTATCGAGCCTCCAACACTAGTCACTAAAAAGGTATCTCTGGCCATAGAACTGTTGGCACTGGTGGCAAAAACAACGGCTTTGGTTATTGAACTTCAAACACTGGTCTCCAAAATGGTGGCTTTGGCCACTAAACCATTGGCACTAGTCGTTGGAACAATGACTTTGGTCATTGAGTCATTGACATCGGTCATCAGAGCAATGTCTTCGACCATTGGATTGTTAGCACCTATTGCTCAACCCACTAGACCGATGATCTAGCCACCATATGGGATGAGGGGAAGTTATAGTGTGTGTGTGTGTGTGTGTGTGTTAAATACTTAGTATTCTAAAAAAAACTTAAGATAAAATGTTTTACAACTTTTTATAAAAGATTTTACGTTTAAAGAAAAATATTTTATAAGTTTGACCACATTTTACATGCAAACAAACACCTAAAATTATTTTACTTCAAAACAAAAGCATATATGAAAAATGACTATTAAAATTTGTGATAGAAGTTGTTTATATATAAAGGATTAGTTTGAATCTTTGCATTTGGGGCTTTTGTTTGAAATTTTTGGAATTAGTTTGAAACTGGGTTTGGTGGATCTGTATCTGGGTTTTCTTTTAGGCGAGGATTTAGTCTTTTAGAAACAACATGGCCTATGTTGATTTAAGATTGTTGGACTAAATTATTGTTTGGTTACCAAGAAATTGCAAGAAAGGAAAAAAACTATATCAATAAAATAAAAATGAAATTTTGCCGGGTTAAGAAAATTGTGAGAAACTTAGAAGAAGAAAAAAAATACAAAACGGAAAAAATTATTAAAGAAAAGAAAATTATTTTTTAAAGTTAATGTGGCTTTTTTTTGCCACCTAAGCACTGACATGGCCACTTAAACTTAGATACATCAACATCTGATCCAATTTTTTAATATTAAATATCCCAAATGTGCAAACTGTTTACCACATAACCATTTTCTGTTAGTGAGTTAATGGCACAGACAAATTGACTGTAAGTTTACAATAGTAGGGATCAAATTGACCGTGACTCCAAAATGTAGGGAACAAAATGGTGTTTTCACCTAAAATTTATTTATAACATTTTGTTTATCATTAAAAAGTATATAAATTTTGGAAATTATTCTTTTAGTTTTAAACAAACTTTCTCAAACCCTAGTTTTTCTACCCTTCAATCCAAAACACCAAAAAATGTATCTAAAAAATTAATAAAACTTAACAATGATTTTGGACCAATTAGGAAAAAAATTTGTTGTTGATAATATATATTGAGGTTAGTTTCTTTGTGGAAATTACAAATTTATCCACCAAAAAAGATTGTCTAATAAACAATTAGAATTGAGTTTCTATATATGCATATTTGTAAAATAATAATAATAATGAAAATACAATTGCAAAAGTTAAAATATATCCAATTATTTTCGTTTGACTAACCTTTGCTTTTCTTTGAATAAGTGGAGTTATAAAGTACTTATAATACAATTATTAAAAATATTTTCTCTACAAAAACTACAAATTTTCTCACCCAAAAAGATTAAAAAATAAATTTTTTTAGTAAAGTCTCATAGTTTAACATTTAAATGAATCACTAAAAAAATCAAATTCTAACTTGCAAAACAACTAATTATTAACCCAAATCAAACCAAACCAATGGAATAAAGAAAAAAAACTTGTAATCAAGTAATGGAATACCAAAATACCTAAATATGAGATCTCAATTAAATTAACAATTGACTCTCAAAAAAAAAAAAAAAAAATTAAATCAACAATTAAATATGATGTGACAATTAAATCATCAATAACAAAAAGAGCCATTAATAGAAAATATACAAAAAGAAACTCTAGATATTTGGTATCTTTCTCTTTGAATGAGATCTCAATTCTAGTGATAATTTCATTATTAGATATCTTACAACTGAAATCCTAAAAATAAGTGGTTGAAACAAAAAAACAAAATAAAAAATTCCACTGATAGAGAAACAAAATTGGAGAGAGAGAGAGAGAGAGAGAGAGAGAGAGAGAATTGACCTCTTTTGTCGTGGACAACTTGGAAGGAATAGAGGAAAGGGGTGGAAATGAAATAATAGAAATTTATATAAAAATTAAGATGGAATAGGAATGGTGGAAGTAGATGAAACGTTGAACAAAGTGAAATTGTAGAGTTAAAGAAGATATAAATGAGAAAATTTAAAAATCTATAGAGGGAATCAAATGAAATTTTTTTAAAAGCAATGATTGGAGGAGATGAAAGATTGAATTAAGAAGATAATATTTGAAGAAACTGAAAAGTTGGACAAAGTAAAAAATTGAAAAAGAAAAAATAATAAAGGTTGCTAAATATAGTAAATAAAATACTAATTGTAAAAACCATGACTAAAAATAAGGAGTTTACATACATGAATTTAGTTGTATATTGCATATATAGCTTGGGTCTTGGACCTTGAGGTCAACTTTAATTCTCTTCCCACATAACCTCGGCTCTGTATATTCAATTATGACTCCCATGGTTTAGGCTGTACATGGTGCCCCAATTTATTGCTCAAAATTTCAGTGGTGTAAAGCACCGGCTGAAGGAGTAATGTCAATTGATCAAAATACATCTGATGGAGAATCAAATTCATTTCATTTCTCACATTCTTTTGGATGTTCTGGTGCAAAGCTGTTGGTTTTGTAGCTTTCGAAATATCATTGCTCATGGGACTGGAGAAAATCAATAGTAAAGAAGAGTCATGTGTCCTCTCATCTGACCAATTATTACAAGATCGCTCAAGTTTTAGTAGCTTATATGCGTGTATAACCCTTTTGGTGGTAAGTTTTATGAACTAGGTTAACCACTGCAGCACAATAACCCCTTATTTTAAAATGAACAATTGCCAAATGTGTTTTTGGTATTAGATTCAAATTTGTTATTCTTTCTCTCATTCTATACATTACAAATATTGTCTATTTAAAAAAAAAAAAAAATTCTTCAGGTATTTTTCATCTTTTTATCTCTATAAATATATCATTTTTTTTATTAAATTTTTTTTTTTTTAAGGTGAACTATATTCTTCTAAGTTCTATTGTAGTGTGTTATATTTGCCTAATATGCAATTAAACTTTATCAATTTCAAATTTATTATTCAAAATTTTCATCTCTTAAGGAATAAGGAAATTATAATAATAAAAAAAAACTCATCACAAAATTACAGCTTTATCTTAACCAAAATTAAAATGAAACTAAAGGAATAAAAAATAGACTTTATAATAATTTATTACTCAAAAAATTGGTAGGAATATTCAAATTTATAGTCACGTAGATTATGTTTTGATATAATCTCAAATTACTATTTCCAAAAAAAAAAAAAAAAAAATCTAAGTATTAACCCAAACCAAATTTCAATCAAAACTATAAAAGGAAAAGAGAAGACTTTTCTGATGAAAAAAAAAAAAAAAAAACACACACACACACACACATTCACACACAATACCAAAACATATATTTAAAAAAAAAAGAAGGAACTATCAACCTTAATTAGAGTTATAGGAAAGAACAAAAATCTGCGAAAAAGAAGTAGAGAGAGAGAGTACTCACATTTTTGTGTGGGAAAAATATAGAGTGAATGGAAAAAATAATAGCAAATTTATACATAATAAAATAGGGAGAAGAAGAGTCAAAATATAAGAAAGATAAAGCATAAAGTAGTAGACAGATAAAAAGGCAGAAAAGGAGAAGAAAAGTTGCAATAAGAGTGACAGTAAATGTGAACTAATAGGAAGAAGAAGAGTTTTTTTTTTTTTTTTTTTTTTTTTTTTTGAGAATTGGGAGAATAAAAGTTTAAAAAGAGGAAAGAAAAGATACAAAATGTGGATAATGTAGCTGCCGATGTGGTTCAATAAGAGCGAAACAATAATAAATACTATGTCGAAATCATACGGTTACATAAACTGAAATCAAATTTTCAAAACGCAATTTTAAAAGAAATATATATTGAGAGTGTGCAAAATATAAGGTCTATTTAGTACGTGTGTTTAAACAAAAATTGTTATTTTTTTAGGAATATATGTGAGTGAAAAAATGTGTGAAAATACATATAATATTATTTAAAAACTAAAAATATGTATTTAAAATAATGTACCAAACAACCCCATATTCTCCAAACCACGTTCCGACAACCAAACCTGAAAATTTTAAGACATTACACCAAACCAAATACTAGTCAACTTGTTTCTAACCCTTAATCAAAAAATAAAAAATTGACAAACAACGAATATTCACGAATTTTCAAAGAAATGTGGAAGTTCAAATCTTCCTCCCCCGTATTCCTCCAACCATCTAATTAAGAATTTTTTTTCTAAATAATAATAAATATTAAAAAATTTAGTTAGTTGTCACGTTGCAAAAGAATTTTAAAAACTAGCATCTCGAGTGTCTAAAACTCGAGTTCCAAGATAAAAATCAAGTTTTTGAGGTTTGGTTTGTAAAAAAAATCCAAGTAAAAATCGAGTTTTAAAAACTCGAGTTCAGAAAACGCCCCTATAGGGATTAAAAACGTCACTATAGGGCTTAAAAATGGAGTTATAAAAAAAATTAGCAGAAAAACGCCACTATAGGGCTTTAAAATGTCAGTATAGGGCATAAAAACGCCACTATAGGGCTCACTGAACCTGGTATTGAGCAGTTATGAAAAAATTTTGCAGAAAAACGCCGCTATAGGGCTTTAAAACGTCACTATAAGACTTAAAAACGCCACTATAGGGGCAACAAAACTATAATTTTTTTTGCATAGAACTTGAGTTTCTAAAACTCGAGATTTATGTAAATGGATCTCGATTTTCTAAAACTCGAGATGCCTAGTTTCCTTTATAGTTTCACGCGCTGTCTAACTAACCAAATACTCCTCTTACCCATGATTATTCTGCCCATTCCCCCATCTAATTAATATATATGTAGTTTTCAAACTTTTGTTGTGTTGCTGCCTTTACTTCACCGTATCGGTCTGCTTTTGATTCCTGGGTCCCACTTCACATCTATGTCATGTCTATATATACTATGATTATATTTAGCTGACTGTGTGAGTCTGTGACTCTGTAGCTTTAGTAAGTACAACAAATACTTTCCTCATTCTGGCACAAGTACAACCATGTCTCTCTCTCACTCCAGCAGACCTTGGTGTTCTCTTTACTCTACTTCAGGTTCCATCTCTTTCTCTCTCTCTCTCTCTCTCTCTCTTGATTTATTGTTTTTGGCGGGTTGCATTGTTTTGGGTTTTTTGTTTTATGTTAAATCCTTGCTATCTCCTATCTGAATGAATTTTTGTGGATCCTTGTCTTAAAGTTTCATTCAATATTTTATTTTTGGAACTGGGTTTCTTGTTTGCATGTTGTATCTTCTTGACCAATGATGCTTTTAGAGATAGAGAGGAACTAGTCTATGCTTTAAGAGCTTCTTTTTCAGAGAGAGAGAGAGAGTTTCTTTGGGTTGGTATAATATCCAGGAGTTTGTTTATTGCATGGATTTCTTGTCTTCTTTTTTAGTAACTTTGCACCTTGTATTCTCCATACAAGAAAAAGATTGAACAAGACTTTCAGAAAATAAGGATAGCTCCAATTTCTGGACAATGTGGACAAAAGTCATTTAAGATGGTTTGATGTCTGCGTTATGAGGGAGAAAATAAAATTAACTAAAATGAGCTACATGGTGAAGAGGGTGGATGTAAAGAGCATTGGTTGAGACTGCAAAACTATAATTTTTGTTCTATCCAAAGTCATACTCTCTGTTCTTCCTTAATTGACTTGCCTTGATATGAAAAAAAAGTAGTAGAATAGTGATTGTGCATCTGACCTCAGACAAGAGGGACTGTAACATCTAGAAGATTCAATTTCACTGTAAAATCACCAGAGAATGAAATTTGTAACTATGAAGTAAAAACTGAATCAATTCTTTTTATTTATTTATTTTTTCTATTTAGTTCTCTTAATTTATAACTTAGATCCGTCTTTACTATACCTTCTTTAATCTCTAGTGGGGTATTGTGTTCTCAAACAGTTAGTTTGGTTCCTGGATCAATTGAAGCTAGACAAGCCAAGAAACCATCTTTGGTATGAGAACCTTCATTCAATTTAATTACTTTTTTGTATTCTTGTATATCAGTCAATTATATTCATGAAAATTTATTTTTATTTATTTATGCAGTTCATCGAGGGGACTAAACAAAGAATTAAAACAATGTTTGATAAGGTTGAACTATCTGTTTCCTCGTATGATACTGCCTGGGTGGCAATGGTCCCTTGCCCAAATACTCCACAAGCCCCCTTTTTCCCTCAGTGTGTGAATTGGTTGTTGGATAATCAACTCCACGATGGCTCGTGGGGTCTTCCTAATTGCGATCCCTTTTTAGTTAAAGATGCTCTCTTATCTACCTTAGCATGTATCCTTCCACTAAAGCAATGGGGTGTTGGTGAAGAACAAATGAACAAGGGTATTTCTGCTGTTTTTCTTGCTAAATCTCGTTAATCAAGTTCCAATAGATAGATTCTCTCTCTTTTTGCAGGCCTTTTCTTTATTGAGTCAAATATAGCTGCAGCTACTGATGAGAAGCAAGTTTCTCCTATTGGATTTGACATAATATTTCCTGCTCTAATTGAGTATGCCAAAAATTTGGATTTGAGTATCCCTCTAGGGGCAACAAATTTAGATGCTTTGTTCCACAAGAGAGAGTTGGAGCTTAAAAGGTACATTTCTAATTCAGTTTTGGTTTCTGTTCAGCTTTCTCATTAAGTGAATTTGCTTTTTTGTGTTTGTGTTTGTGTTTGAGTACTTCCCTTGATAGCAATGGACATGACAAAAATTGTCCAGTCTCAAAATCAGGACGTAAAACTAGTGGGGTTAAGCCTAGTCAAGGTGAGTACTGAGCTCAAAAAGCTGAGCTACCTTGCTAAAACTTGATTGACTTGGCTTGCTTTGTCTATTAAATGTATTTTGAATCAGGGGGTGAACAACATTATTTCTTCTAATGATTAAACTGTTCATATATGAAATGTGAATAGTAGTACAAACAGAATAGAATGTTTAATTTTGTGAATGATGGCCTTAGATTCTCCTAACTAAACCATCTCTATTACATATCTACTTTTAGAGGCTATGGTAGCAACTTGGAAGGGAAGGGGTCCTACTTAGCATATTTTTCGGAGGGACTGGGGAAGTCAGCAGACTGGGAGACGATCATGAAATATCAAAGAAAGAATGGGTCACTTTTTAATTCACCATCCACCACAGCAGCTGCTTTTACTTACCTTAAGAATTCTGGTTGTCTTAGTTACCTTCACTCGCTCCTAGATAAGTTTGGGAATGCAGGTCCCTCTCTCCATACTTGCCTATAGTTTGCTATGTATATTTAGTTACATTTCTGATATCTCTGACAGTTATTTGGTTATTTTCAATTTTAATTTTTTCCAGTTCCTACGGTTTATCCTCTGGATATATATACTCGTCTTTGTATGGTTGATAGTCTTGAAAGGTTGGGAATTGATCGGCATTTCAGGAAGGAGATCAAAAGTGTATTGGATGAAACATACAGGTAATGTCATTTTTAAATCGTTGCACCAATTATGGTGTGATGCTCCTTTGAAGAATAATAAATTCATACTATTCTCCAATAAATTTTTCAAGTCAGGCAATAGTTTGAGTTTTTAGATTTCATAGAGTTCTTGATTATCGGGAAAGATGACATTTGCCAACAAACAGATACTGGCTACAAGGTGAGGAGGATATATTCTTAGATACTGCCACTTGTGCAATGGCATTTCGGATCTTACGTGTCAATGGATATGATATTTCTTCAGGTACTTTGTGATTTAAGAGACAGCCTACCGGATTTTGATTATTTTGGAAACGTTTAAAATCTTTATCCTGTTTTGTAGATCCATTTACCTGGCTTTCAGAAGATCATTTCTCCAGTTCCCTTGGAGGATATATGAAGGACGTTGGTTCTGTTTTGGAATTATTTAGGGCTTCACAAATTATCATACATCCTGATGAATTTGTTCTGGAGAAACAAAATTTCTGGACCAGTCAGTTTCTGATACAAGAATTATCCAGTGGTTCAATTCACGCAGACGGACTGAATAAATATGTTAGCCAAGAGGTTTTTCCTGCAATAAAACCCTTCTCTCTGAATTACTGACGTTTTACTGTATAGTCCAAAGTTAAACCTCAGCAGATTGCAACCTTTAAACATTTCAGGTGGAATATGCTCTTAAGTTTCCCTACCATGCAAGTTTGGAACGGTTATCAAACAGGAGAGCCATTGAGAATTACAATAAAAATAATACAAGGGTTTTAAAAACTGCCTATAGGTAAACCTTTGGTGCTTCTTTGTCCTTTATTTTCCCTCTATGGAATATGGAGATTTTCATTCTGATAAAAAAAATTAGTTGTCATTAGTTTAAACAATTGCTTTATCCTTGTACTGCTCTTGTGTCAGTTCTTCAAATATTGGCAATGAAGATTTCTTAAATCTGGCGGTCGAGGACTTCAACATCTGCCAATCAATACAGCGCGAAGAACTCAAAGATCTTGCAAGGTGCATATCTTTGTGTAGTTTCAGCTATCATGATATCATCACTGGGATTTCTTGGAATATTCATTATGGCAGGATCAAAGGTTGGCATGTGTAACAGGATAACTTGGCATTCTAAACTAGAAGCTACTTTCATTTTTTCATTGGCATATGGAACTGGAAGCAACTTTCTGTCCTTTTACTTTTATTGTTTTGGCAAATCATAATCTGGAATCAGTGGTTTGCCCCTGTTACTGGTTGATAATATTTGCTACATGACCATGATATCAAGAAAAACCAATTAGATTATCAGTCATTGGGATAGCTTCTTGCTTTAAACTGGGAAAGGAAGCAGATTATCATCTTTTGTTTGTAAAATTTTCATTTTCATGTAAGCAGGTGGATTACAGAGAACAGATTAGACAAGTTAAAGTTTGCCAGGCAGAAACTAGCGTACTGTTACTTCTCTGCTGCAGCAACCCTTTTTTCCCCTGAACTTTCTGATGCTCGAATATCATGGGCCAAAAATGGGGTGCTTACCACAGTGGTTGATGATTTCTTTGACGTTGGTGGTTCAGTAGAGGAATTGGTAAACCTTATACAACTGGTTGAGAAGTATGTTTCCCCTTTTTCAAATTCCTTTTCTTGAATCTCTCATCTGTCTGTGATTTCTGTTTGGAGTCTTAAGTAGTCTTTAATGTATAATACTGATGATGCTATTGGAATTGAACCACAGATGGGATGTTGATGTCAGCACTGACTGTTGTTCTGAGAATGTTGAAATTATATTTTCGGCACTTCACAGCACGATCTGTGACTTTGCAGACAAAGCATTAACATGGCAAGGACGTAATGTGATAAGTCACATAATTGACATTGTGAGATGAGACCTTCCTTTTTTCCACATTTACATTGTAATACGTTTTGGTTATATCACTTTTGTAGGCTTTTCTGATCTCTCCTATGGTTGACTGATGCAATTACTTCACTTTAATGTAACCTGTAGATATTTATTTAAAATATTAGCCTTAGGACTTGAGTTTATGCATATGGAATAACTTCAGAATTTGCTTCATTTTCATCTCTCATGGAGACTACCCTGAAAAAAAGAAAAAAGGAAGCTTGGACAATCTCATTTTGCATTTATTTATTCATTCAACCAGAGATTATATGAGCAATGCCTTTCATGCAGTGGTTGAATTTGCTGAAGTCTATGTTGAAAGAAGCAGAGTGGTTGAGAGACAAGTCCTTGCCATCTATGGATGAATATATGACAAATGGGTACGTGTCATTTGCCTTAGGACCTATAGTCCTCCCAGCTCTCTATTGTGTTGGGCCTAAGCTTTCAGAAGAGATTGTCAGAACCCCAGAATTACATCATCTATATGAAGTTATGAGCACTTGTGGACGACTTCTAAATGATATACAGACCTTTAAGGTACAGTAATCCCCCCGTCCCCCGACCCCCCCCCTCCCCCCCAAAAAAAAAATGAAAAAGATAAAAATGTTATTATTAGTTTCTCCTCATAAATGATTAGTTTGGAGTTATTAATCTTTTCATGCTATGATGCAGAGGGAATCTGAGGAAGGGAAATTGAATGCTGTATCTTTGTGCATGATTCACGGTGGTGGAGATTGTACTAAAGAAGAGACCATTAAGGAAATGAAGAGTTTTATTGCTGGAAAGAGGAGAGAACTTCTGAAATTAGTTTTGCAGGAAAAGGGGAGTGTAGTTCCAAGAGCATGCAAGGATTTGTTCTGGAAAATGATTAAAGTGTTGCACCTATTTTACATGAAGGATGACGGATTCACTTCGCATGAGATGTTCAATTCTGTCAATGCAGTGCTTGAAGAACCCATCGTTCTCAATAAATTTTAAGCCTACGTATGTTAGATTAACCTTTATCCCAGGTGAAAAAATTGAAGGAATTGCTCAGTGCCCATGATCGACCTTTTATTGCACGTTGTATGCATAAAGGGCTGATTCTGCCCCTCCTTCGCATCCTTCTTTTAAATTATCACTTCTTTGCACGAGCTAACTTGGCAATTTCAACTATTAGAAGACAGAAAGAAAGTGTTGTATGCTTATCATGTGCATACGGCTCATGGCATTTTTGTTTATTTGTTTGCCTTTTCTTTTTTGTATGTCTCTTTCTTTCTTCATGGTGATGTGGCAGATGATTCGGTCCACTTCGGTCCTTTCAGTTCACTTTAGTCCAGTTCGGTCTATTCAGTTCATTTCTGTCCATTTTGATTCACTTCAGTCTATTTTGGTCCACTTTGGTTAATTTTGGTCTAGTTTGGTCCAGATCGGTTGATTTGGTCCACTTTGGTCTATTCGATTAACTTCTCAAGCACCAAAAGACTTGCCACAATAAATTTCTCCAAAACCCTTTGAAAAAAAAAAAAAAAAAAAAAAGCAAAAGTCATTGAGTATTTTAAAATACTCTTTAATTAAAAAGTTAAAAGAATAGATTTTAATTGTAAAAAGGAGGTTAATATATATATATATATATATATATATATATATATATATATATATATATATATATATTAGCACAAAGATTTACTTTTGGCTCTAAAATTAATATTCTTCCCCTCCTCCCCCAAAAAACCAATTTACAAGTTGACTCATGAAATCCAAAAAATGAAAATTTTATGGCGGAAATGCATTTTTGATCTCTATGTTTTGACCTTATTCTCATTTTGGTTCTTACTTTTTAATTTTACCGCATTTAGTTCTTAAAATAAAAAAGCACGTTCTATTGTGGTTCCCACCGTCATCTCATTAACGGAAATTGCTTATGTGGCAAATGAAGTATATTGTTGGGAAATGAAGTGTATTGTTGGCAGATTAAAGGTTGACGTGACTATTAAAATAATATTAAAATTTATTATTTGACATTTAAATAATGCCACGTTAGCATTTTAAATATAAAAAAGCCACATCATTATTTTTCTTTTCTTTAATTATTTTAAAATAAAATAAAATTTTAGTTAATATTTAATTATTTAAAATAATTAAAATAAAAATTTCTTGTTCATTTTCTTTTCATTATTTTGTTGGAAAATCATGTCTGTTTATGTTATTTGTGTTCTTCCCATAACTGTTCATGTTCTACTTCACTTCCCTAGAATTGTTCATGTTCTTCCTCAAATAACTAGTTGCCCAGAAAATTAAAAAGTCAATATTTTGTTAGCAACCAAACATGCAAAACACGCATAGTAATATTCAAATTGAGACCGAAACCCAGCAATCACCAAAATACCAAAACACCAAAATATCTGTACCGGAGCGAACCAATCAAACACCAAACATCAAAACTCAACTAAGATCAATAACAATATTTTCTTGGCAACCAAACATAACAATGGACCTAGAAAATCCACCACCTTCCACCACCTTCGAACCCCACCCATGGACCCAGAATATCCAGATCTACTCACCACCGTTGATCTGATTTTCCAGATCTACTCTCCACCTCCACCGCTAACCTGACTCCACATCTACTTTCCACCTCCACCGCTAACCTGACTCCACATCTACTTTCCACCTCCATCACCGATCTCCACCTCGACTACCTCCACCATGGATTTGAGCCCCTCCACTATCTTTGCTACTGATCTTCACCTCCATTATCGATCTGCAACCACCATCGATCTGACCCCTCTCTCTCTCTCTCTCTCTCTAACCTAAATCAAACCCATATAGGAAAAAGAGAGAAATGTAGGAAAATGAAAGAGAGCTGAGAGAGAGAGAGGGGAAAATGAAAATGAAAATGAAATTCATGGATCTGTAAAGAAAAAAGAAAAAGAAGAGAAAGACACAAACACACACCAGAGAGTGTGAGAGAGATAATTTGTTTTTGGGTTTACCTTAAAAGAAAGAAGAAAATGAATGGAAAATGAATTTTTTTACAATTTTTTAATTAAAATGCTTACGTGGCATTTAAAAAATACAAAATATTTTTTTAATTATTATTTTAATGGTCATGTTAACATTTAATGTGCCAATAGTACATTTCGTTTGCCATGTAAGCAATTTCTATTAGGATCATAACATACCACCACGCTTTGTAGCCAATGTCCATGATGACTTACTCTAGTGATACTGACCCGATGGTAGCCCTTTCTCTTTTGGTTGCTCCACCCGCTTATCAGTTGCCCCCTCCGGGATTCGACCACAAAGCCGTAACTCATTTGATCCCACACTCAATGAGCTACACATGATTACTTGGGTTGATGGTTGGCTCTGATACCAAATGTTAGGAACCCATGGGTAGAACTCACCCTTGAAAATCAGCTTGCAAGGAGAGGGTGCCCAAGAGCTTATAAATACATGATTAAGGTTATACTTAATCCATGTGGGACACTAGGATCATAACATTAGGATAATAAGAAAAATCTTTGGACATGGTCTAAGAAAAAACAATTACAACAAATCAATTACAAATCCTAGCAAAACAAATCATAAAAACCCAATAACCTTTCAGGATGTGCTAATTGACTTACAAAACTCTTGATTTTAAATCTCTACTATTAATATTTTTCAAAACAAAAAAATTAAAAATTAGTGCTAATAATGCATCGTTTTCAACCTCTACGATATTCCAATTTTTCAAAATTCTTGAACAAAGAAATTCCCCCCCCCCCCCCCCCTTTAACTTTGAATCCTAGTTCCGCCTCTGTTAATTTTGGAAACCTACTGTGGTGGTTTAGCCCACGATAGTGTATGAATCGTTGGGTTTGGACCCCTAATTAATTTGTATGATACTCTGGGTATAACTCACAATGGGAGATCCCAAGAGGAGTTTGGCTGATAAATGGTAGTTAGGTACAGTTGTGAGGTGGTTTTTACTACTAATCTGACTACTTAAGGAGGTTCCCAAGTAGCTGAGGTATCCCCTAAGTGCCCTAAGTTGGACCACTTCTTTCCAAATATTAGATTTTAATCTCTCATTCATTCATGTTTCTCTCCCCTCGAAATGTTTCAACCCCCACCTCTCCCCAGTCTCTTGCCTTTTATACACTTTCATTAGTGGACTTATAATGATGAGAATGTTCCACCTGTGCGCAGGCTCAGCCATTTGTAGTTTTTGGGTGGCTCTTTGGGTCTTGGCTACTGTCCTAGCGTGTCCAATCTCATGTTAGGGGATGGGCCCAATAACTCCACCATTATAATGATTCCCTATTAACTTGAACTTGACATTGAATTCTGTGCTCAGATGGTGGACTCCCCTAAGGCATTATTTCTCGTCGGAATTATTTCCCCTTCTCGAGGAGCAAGTGGCGTCTATTCGGACCCCATCATGGTAACTTGATGGTTTACATGTTGGTCTAGCTTGGACTTGTACACGCAGGTTGGGCTGGGCTAGGGATTAATGGGCCTCGACCTGAGCTTAGTACGGGCCGAACTTTGTTCACCCACAACCGCCCTTAAGCAAATAGTAGTAGGTTATTACACAACATTTTAAAAATCAATTTAACAGAATTTTGGTCAAACGAATATCAAGGAAGAGATATCAAAGGAGAGAGTGTTTTTCCTTAATTCTGAGGTGAAATGTCATTTGCCCAAATCTCAAGAGCATAACTACTTAATCATTAACTAATTAAATATACCTTAACCTTTTTCTTTTGGACACAATCATTAACAAAACTTTAGTTACTCACTAAGAATTTATGGTATCACATCAAGAGCGTGACTATTCATAGGAAATAGTATAAAATGCTTACAAGTAGGGACAATATGTGATTCCATGATAATATATGTCTTTTCTTTTCTAATCTTTTTTATATTAAAATATATTCTTTTAAATTCTGACTTAGTAGAGCTATAAGGATTGAAATTGGAGAAACATCTGAAAATGAATTAAATAGATAATGAAAGTAGATATTGGAAATATTAATTCTTATAAGATAGTCTCATTTAGTTTCAAGTCAAGAAATGTTTGACCACATTTTTTTTTCAAAAAAAAAAAAAAAAAAAAAAAAAACCAAGAACAACTCGACTATGACTTCAAGGAATGCCTTGAAACTTCCCACAATAGCAAGTCCGTGTTGAATGCAGTAGGTTCAACTTAATCACCAATTTCTAGATCTTTGATTTGATGGTGAATGAGAACTTCACAATACCTTAGGTCTACAAAAAAGCACCTCTCTAAACTTCTTTTAGTCCTCCCTAAAGTCCTTTTATATTCTAACAAGTACGGCTCAAAATTCTACAGTTTGAACGAATTAATGGTTCTAATTGAGAATTAGGATTTATGATTCTCATTTATTTGAAAAGCTATCAAGAGGTTGTCGAGCCAGTCTTGATCAATTGACTAGCTTGTTCTTGAGCAGTTCTTGGCATAATAAGTCTTAAAGTTGAAATAGATTCTAAAAAAGCTTACAGGACTAACTTTTTTTCATGGTTGTCCAGCCTCCAACCTACAAATTATAAACCTAACAAATAAAATATTTTGTGTGCGTTTGGATAGTGCTGAAAAGCACCATCCGCGAGTCTGCATTTTTTTTTTTTTGTTGAGAATAACATTATTCACACATTTAAAAATTATTTTGCTATAGTATTTTCAATTTTCAGTTTTCAGCAAAATAAGTAATATCCAAACACATTCATAAAAGTATCTATAGAATATCTGAAGCATCAACGTATGAACTTAAAAAAATACACAATGCTGCAACACAGAAGTGAACCCAATTAACAAAAGAAATGAACAAAGACATTGTCAGTGTCACTGATCAACACAAAGTTTTGGCCTTATTGAGGAGGACAAATATTGCGTCCTAGACACTAAAATTTTCATTAGACAAATTCACCATTTGCAACACATTTATAATTTTTGGTGATTCATGGTCCTTACAAAAAATTTCACAATGAAGTCCATCCTCGAATTAATATACTTAATACATCGCATGTAAGACAATAAGACAACAGTTTCCATGAAAATTAGGAGCTATTTTTCTAATTTATTAGAGATGGACATGTCCAAAGCATATGTCATGTGAAAAAGAATTCTTCAAGTCCATTGGGTGTCTAAAATATGTGCACATTATTTTCTTAATAATATATTTCTCTCAATTATAGGGTAGTTAAAATCTAAGAATACTAAGGGTCCGTTTGGATATCGCTTATTTTGCTGAAAACTGAAAATAGAAAACAATAAAAAAAAGTAAAAAAGTTACTGTTCACGCATTTGGCACTGTTCATAAGCCTAAAATCAATGTTCATGGACAATAAACAGTGCCAGACATGCGTCCATAGGGGGAAAAAAAATGCAACGCAAGAAACGCAATATCCAAATGCCACCTAAAAATTAGGTGTGGACAATGTCGCTACAAAAAACGCATTTTAAAGTCTAAGAATTCTAATATATTTCTCATTTCTCAAGCTTCTTATTAATGTAGCATGTGATCAATGTCTTTGCGTCATAGTTTTTACACCTCACCAAAACTTTTTTGGTATATTTTAGTATTTATCACTAATCGAATCATGGGTACATTTTGTCCTATATTGAGAACCTAAGTCTTGTACTGGCTTGCTAGCGTCAAAGAGAGGCAGAATGTTGAGCCTCCTCCGACTCAACTTTTGCTGTATCTTATATTTTGTAGGATCATGCATAAGACATCCCTAAGATAAACAAAAACTATTGATCTATATAAATAACATTATTATGTGAATATTAGTATCTGCTCATTTCAAAGAGGGGATCGAAAAACACGTCACTAGCCCTATGGTTAGTAAGTTTGTTAATGCAGGTATGACTCAAGTCGAAACTTTAGTAAACCCCAATGTCTTGTGTTGACAGTAGAGACACACCAGCCTGTTAGGCGGGATGGTGTACCCCTAAGCCATAAGGCCCGTGGAAGTTGGACTTGGAGACTCCCGTTCGAGTATAAGTCCCCACTTAATAAGTCCACTATTAAAGGTTATATTGTAGTACATATGTTACTTATGTGACTTCCTGTATATGTATTCATACCAAGTACTCGAGCTACCTGCTCTTGCTAGCAATTACAGACTCTTGTCTTGTGCCTTCAATGTTACTTGTTGCTGCAAGTCGATCACAAACCAATTTCTTGGTCATTCCAAGGCTTCTTGATGATTGACGTAATTTCTGTAGCTTCAACCTTTTGATCATACGTATGGATACAAATTTGAAGAATTTTCTCATGAAATCTCTCTTTTCTACTCATAAAATGGAGTTAGGAAAAAAGGAAAAAAAAATTGTTTCGGCCTAGTATATCCTCTTTTCTTACACCGGACAGTTACAAATAAAATTGAAAAACAATTACATTGTTTCTTTTAAACTTTTTTTCATTGAACATATTATAATTTCTTTTACATAAAAAAATGAAAAACAATAAATTCTATGATAAAAAAGTTGAATAAGGACCAGTTATATACAAAAATTGTCTCTTTTGTTCTTTAGATACAATATGATATAAAGCTATGGTATTTGCTCCATGAAAATTACATTTTATCATTAGACTAAGACACCAATTGATTTTTCTTGTAGATAAAATTTAAACTAAAATCCCTTATTCATAGTTAAGAAAGAATTTATTTTTCAATCCAAATGCAATAATTAATATATGGAATTAGTGTTTATCGCATGCACACACACATTAAATTCAACTTGCAATTGATTGATAATATATTGGATGATATATGAATGTTAACCAACATAGTCTAGAAGACCGGTTTCATTAGGCAAGGTAGGTGCCTAACACCATCACTTCTTGTAACATAGTCTCCGAGCTTAAATCAAGGGTTCAAGTACTTATCCAAGTAATTGTCAATCTCTAGATTGTAATTAGGAAACAAAGTCATGTTCTTTATCTTAAATTGTATCTAGGACCAAAGCCATATAATTTCCATTGATCAATGTGCATTGATTCTCAAATCAATAAAATAATAAAATTTTCAATTATGGTTTTCTTATTTATTCTGACAATTAAATAAGTAACGACTCAATTGTGAAACCCTTAATCTAAAGGGAAAAATATAATCAGTCGAACCTCCACTTTGAGAGATAATGGGGTTTGGCCTAATTCCAAAATAGGCTGGGGCGCGGTCTTTCACAATCTGGTCTTGAATGGAGCTATCAAGGAGAGATAGGCTTCTCAATTTGCATGGATTCTTTTGCCACATCAATCATATCTGGTCTTGCTTGATGTTTGCCTATGGTGCAGGCCAGTGCTAGAAAATCTTTTAATTGTCGTGCTTTTTCTTTGCTCACTCCCTCTACTAAAATTTTTGAGTAAAAAATTTTACTAAACTGATCATTCTGAATGTGAGCTTTCCCATTTTCAATTATTGAGCAAAATTTTGTTCCCCATTCTGCATTGTCATGCTTCTTCCCAGTCAAGAAAGCAAGTAAAAGCACACCAAAGCAATAGATGTCATTTTTTTTTTTTTTTTTTTTTTTTTTTTTTTTTTTTTTTGTGATAGAACAAGATATCACATAGTTAGGGTCAAGGTAACCAAAAATCCCTTTCACATCATCATTAGCATGCAATAGGTTAGGAGGAATTTCTTAGCCAAAACTCAAAAGCCAAAAAAGGGTCTCTCCCTACAAAATTTTTTATTTTTATTCTTAGTAAAATTGAGATTACTGAATGTCATTCAGTGCAATAGTTAATAGTTATGTAATACCAATTTTAAGTTTTGATATTAAAACTTGAAAGTTCACTTTGAATCAAAAAATTTATTAAATTTTATATTTTTATCCTTTTACATTTATTTTAACCTTAAACCTTTACTTTTCACACTAAAATTTTTTACCTTTAACCTTAACTTTTCACACTAAAATGGTAATTGCATAATGCCAACTATTGAACCATCCAAATCCCAAAATGCTTAGGGGCCCAAACCATTTCTACTTGGGCAAAAGACTCATTTGGATATAGCAGAGATGGGAGTGGGACACAACGTAGCCCAAGAAATCACATTATGGGCCAAAAAAATTATCTTGCCAAGGGACAAAACCTGAAACCCATACAAAACAAGAAGAGTCTAGCAAAAATCTAGCATTTAAAGTAACATGGATGCTTCTTTTGCCACCAACAAAATAGCGTGTGCTTCATCCTTGTTTGCCAATCCTCTAACATGAGAGTTGGTCCAATAATGGCAAATGGGCATTTGAAAATGAGATGCTCTAGGGTCTCTATCTCTATCTTGCATTGTGGACAGACGTCATCATCTACTCAAAACCTAGTAGAAGAAAATGTATCTCATGTGCCGAGTGCATACAAAACTTTTTGTCCCGGTAGAGAGGGTGGCTTTAGAAGAGAGAGTTGCTAGAAATTGCTTAGTATTACAAGATTAGACCATGACAACTATTTGTAAGATTCAAGCATCCCAATTACTGTTCATTATTGCTTCAAATATTTACGATCAGTAAAAAAACAATGTAACCAAGGAACTATAACAACTTCTCCAATTGCTATAGAGTAATGACACGAGATGTGTGCATCAAATGTGCCCTTACATAAATATAATACATCTTTCTCATCTTTTTATCTTCTTATTACCACCAAAGCCTTTCTCAAAGCTAGGAAATGTCAAGCTGCCCTCACACGGAGAGTAACTCCATGTTCAGGAACAATAACCAACCTAAATGCAGGGGAGTGTTGGTATGCCGGCGATAGTGAGAAGCAAAACTTGGATAGAATGAGAGATAAAATCACCTTCAGTTCTGTCATGGCAAAGTGTTGGCCAGCACAGACACGAGACCCTACTCCAAATGGCATATAAGCCTGGGGAGTCTTGCAAGCCCCAACAATCCCATGAGCAAATCTTTCCGGATTGAACTTGTGTGCATCAGGTCCCCACAAATCATAGTGCTGTTGCAATATTGGGATTGGAATCTGCATGTTTATGCCTTTTGAGATCATAATGTCTTTGAATGTTATGTCTTCCAGGGCCTCTCTGACCACAAAAGTCGCAGGTGGGTAAAGACGCAATGTCTCTTGGATAACCATTGTCAACTGCCATCAAATACAAGGTTAGTGAACCTATGTCAATGTATGGGTGTGTCAACTCTCACGTATTAATTTCTCAATGTTGAGTACATGGTTTCAGAATTTGTGAAGCATTGATGTTAATCTCTCCTTGAAATATTTGGTAACTAATGTGTTAAGTTCTTTATGTGTGAAATTAAATGAAAAAAAAAATGTTTTCAACCTCAAAGGCATAATTATAGGAAGAATATTCAATCATGTTACAAGCCACTTGAAGTCACTTTTCCGACGATACGTCAATGGGGTATGAAAATTCATTCCTGAAGTTTTTCCCGGCACCACCTTCAATTCTAAGGAAATCTTGCATTTATAAGTACATATGATACCAATATACGTGCAGAAGCATTCTTCCAAATATATACTATATATATGCACAAAAGCACCATATAATACACTCCTACATGCATTCTTTTTCTCTCTTGTTTGCTGGGATATTCTGAATTAACATGCATCCATATGTAGTGGGAGTGTTTTCTTGGAAGATAATTTGATAAAATCAAGTACAGAAATAGCTAAAACTAATAGTACTATTATACAGTAACTAGAATTATAAATTTTAAAGAAAAATACATACCGTTTTCATGTTTCGGAGCATGTTGGCATCCGGTAGACTATCCCCAACTATTTCAAGCACCTCAGCACGAGCACGAGCTTGCCATTCAGGATGTGCAGCCAACAACATCAAGCTCCATGAGGCTGTGATGGCAGTGGTCTCATAGCCAGCAAAGTATATGCTTTTGCAATTATCCACAATGAATTTGTTGCGAGAACTATCTGTTGATGGGCCATAATAGCCATTATTACTTTTGGCACCCTCAAGAATCATTTGTAAAAGATCCTCCTCATATGATGCTTCAGTGCGCTGTTTTACCACCTTTAATATCATTGAGTTGATCTCTTCTTCAAGTTTCCACATAGCTCTATTGTTTTTTCCCGGCAAGAATCTATAAATTATACATAACATCAAGTTTGAAATATTTAGGAACATTCATCCCTAGCGATGTTATCTCTTTTTTTTCCCCCATTATTTATAAAAGAATAGAAATACCCCTAGTTCTCTTATCTCAAAAATCCTCACAGCCCGTAAAAGGCCAGGGTTGAATCTAAATCCCAAGGCCAGTGTTAAATCTAAATCCTACTCTTTTAAAGAGAAGTATCATTAGGCTATAAGAACACTAGTCAATTAAAGATGTTCGCAGACAACAAACCAAAATTTGTCAATGTTATAGTATTCTAGTCTTTGTTATTTAGATCAATGAATTCAAAATGTTACCACACCTAAAACCAGGAACTCCTATATTTCTCTTGGACATGATTCCTTGAAGAGCTTTGAGTTTTAAGAATATCTCTTCCCCTTGGGAATAGTTGCTTCCAAAACAGGCTCTTGATATTATACCTGCGGATAGGCTTCTGAAATCCTCAATGATTTCAATGTCTGCAATCCCTCCTTCATTTTCAATTCTACTTTCCCAACTTCTTAGCATTGAAAATGTTGAGTCCACCATTAGAATTACCATGCCCTTCAGAAGGAAATGCATATATTATTTGTACCAACATAAAAGTTTACAACAAGAAGCAAGCCTTGGTCTATAGAGATTTATTAAATAATGGTGTAGTAGTTGTTAGTTTTTAGACCCCTGAAAACATTGTGTTTAACCTAATTCAATAGCCAAGTTGTTACTTAGGTCAATTATGTAAATTTAAGTTAAACATATATCAAACATATCATGCAGCAAAAAATCTAAATAATTAATATAAGATATGATGACTCAGAAAAACTAATGAAACAATCCAATTTTAAGATAAAAAAAAACTGGGGAAACCAATCCCAAGAGAACAATTCACTATATTATATAGAAGTTTATAGTCAAGAATATAAATCCGTAGTAAACTTAACTATGATTATCAAATCTAACTCTAAAACCCTTAGACTTCTTTGACGTAGATCTGCTTTAACATGAACCTCCAATTCACGCTTTAGATCTCCAATATAGACCCCCAGTCTATGACTCCAAGACCACCCTTGAAGGTTTAGATCTGGCACCTTTAATTACTAGTATTCAGCAACTTTAGATTTACTGGTTCTAAAAGTATGTAGATTGATTTCCGATATTGATTTTGAAAGGAGTAGACATAGAACATTTTTTATCTCAAAAGAGAAGTTCCAAAGTCTCTTCAAAACATGCTTTAGAGTTTCCTTTAAATTCTATATGAATTAGATTTGAAACCCTAATCACTTATTGGGTTTAATGGGCTATTGGGCTGAAATTAAATTCTGCAGAAACACAGTTCGATCGGTCAAGCGTGTCATTTTTCGAATTCATGAACCTGCAGTTTGTTTGTTCTTGTATCCTGACTCACAGCACCTTGAGTATTGTCTAATCATACCTATGAACTAAGTTATTTATATCTAGACAAGTTTGTCTTCACGGTAGCAATTATTCTAAACTTTTTAGAATCTAAGTAGTGATTAATTAAATTTAAATTTTTAAAGCTTAATATGATGGGCCAGTGAAGTAACAACATTAAAACGCAATCTTCACTCAAACAATTGGGAAGCTGAAACAATATTGTGCTTTGGGATTGTTGCTGAGCATTGTCCAAAATGACATAATATTGTCAAAACTGGACCATTCCAAAAAAATAAAAATAAAAATAAAAATAAAAATGACAAAACTTGTTCCAGGTTAGTTAGTTAAAAAAAAGGTAATAAAAGAATGGTTTCGGATTATGTCTTTCAAGAGGATTACATTGCATATTATGACTTTATAAGTGAGATTTACCTTAACCTTATCAATGTACAATTCAGGAGCAATAATCTTCCTTTGATGGGCCCAAATTGGGCCATTTGACGACAGAATGCCTTGGCCCAGAAGTGGCCCACGATCTTTGGATAGATAAGAAGGTTTTCCAAGGCTCAAAGAAGTGCAAAGGCTGATTTTCTTCACCATCTCTGGATCTGTTATGCATAAAAGCTGTATGTTTCCAGATGAATATAAGAATATTGGTCCTGCCAACAATGCATACTAGCTAGGTGAGCAAGGTTGAAAAAGATAAATTTAAGATTTAGATTTAGTGCTGATATGCATATTTTATCATATTATCTTCAAGAGGTCCATAGTTAATATTCTAGGCATGTCTTGGACTAATTGCTAAAGATTACAAAATAGAGGACTCATTAAAAAAAAAAAAAAAAAATGGAGGAAACTATTTGCTATGACAAAACATGCCATTGTTTCTTCAACTTGTTACAAGTAAAAATGTGCATTCATCATTTAAATGAAATCTACTATAATTCCCATTCCCAAATCCCAATCCATGTCCAAAGTGTACCTATTGGAAAAGTGACAACTTTTTTTTTTTTTTTTTGAAACAGAAAAGTACCAACTTTTATTATTAATTTATCTTCTGAACAATGCTTTTGTTAGAGAAATATAATAAAGATGGAAAAAAAGAAGAACCATCTAATACAAATACAAGGTCATTGTCATAAATATGGACTACAAAAGTTTATAACTCTAATTACAATTGGAATATTCTGACATCAAAAGTTGTCTAAAATCTGAGCTGCATCCTCTATGACTACTGCTATTGTCTACATATTTTAATTTTCAACTCCCTAAACTATATTTCATCCTACTTTGGTAGTTAGAGAGAGAGAGAGAGAGAGAAAAAGAAGAAGAAGAAAGGAAATGACAAGTGAAGTACCATATTCATTTCTCCACTGCTCTAAATGTGGGAAGAGAGTGGAAGGCCAGTAATGAGTAATAGCCTCAGGGCGGTCATACTCATTTGTAGCAGTAGTTTTTGTTGTTGAATGAACTTGGAGTTGAATTCTCTTCATTTCAGGGATGTTCCCAAAGAAGAAAGAAGGAGAAGGTCCCCTTATACCTTGCCTTTGAAGTTTTGCTCTGAGAAGTTTTGGTTTCAAAACCAAAAGGTTATAGAGTTGCATTAACAACACTATAAACCCTCCTGTAACCACTGATACAGTGATCTTCGCCATTAGAATTGGGTTTGCTTCCATGTTTCTGCTTCTTCTGCTTCTTTTCTCACTAGACTTCCATCAAAACTAGGACCCTTTAGATTCTCTGTGTAGTATTTTCATTCACGTGATTTATATTAGCCGGCCACATTTTCTATTTTTCTTTTGACCTTCAGCATTTTCCAAGAGAATAGTAATTTTATATTGTGTTGGATTTTTAATTGATTTGACCAGTCCAATTGGGCTAACTGAGACATATAATATATTAGTATAAAACTATAAATTATACCTTTTTTTTTTTTTTTTGAGAATAATAAATTATACCTTGGTATTGCAGGTTATATGGTCCCGTTTTTGGTTACGATAATGGTGATTGATTGATAAGTGCACCTACACTTTGTCCCTAATTATCTTTTTCAAGTGAGTTTTGGGTAATAATAAGTTTTAGTTTTTCAAAAAAAAAAAAAAAAATCCGGTTTTTATAATGCATGATTGATAAGATTCCTTAGCAGAAAAGAAGAAAGTAAATATGAAAGAGAAAGAGAAAGAGAAAGATGAAGTTGGAAGATGAAGGACCCACCCTCCCAAGTAGAATTCTTCACCCAAAGCAAGGGAGGCCATGATAGTGACAACAAGAGTCTGGACAGGTTGATACACAGCAACGAAGACGGGGCCTCCTCTGTCAGTGCACCATATTTGTACAGCGAAGGCTACGCCTGATGCTACCACTCCCTGCAAATATTATTTCCACACAAACTTTTCCGTACTCATTTCATTTTCCATGCCCACCACCCCTAACATTATTGCATAACCACTTTTGTACTATACAACAATTAAAGCGAAGTTTAGAACAAATAAGGGTCCGGTGAATGTATATTTTTAGAATATATATTAATAAATCTGTTTTAAAAAAAATTAAGTTGTTAATAAATATTTTTTTTAAAAATCGTATACTATTAGGTGTCTTTAGCACACATGTTAGTAAAATCTAACAAATAAAATTATCAATTACGTGTCCAATAAAACTTGGTGTGACATAACACAAACAGTTTACCTAATAAAAAAAAAGACATAACACAATCTGAAACTGGCTTTGCACATGAACAAAGTCACCCTTTTAACTCGGATTCTCAAAAAAAAAAAAAAAAAAAGTCACCCTTTTAACTCAGGGGAACAAGACTTGACAGACCTTTTAACGAAGGCGACTCCAAAGTGTAGGGGCTCCTCTTAGGTCTTGACTCTTGACAAGCCCTTTTCATGTGAAGAAGAAAATGGAACACGCCCACTTTCTCACGTACAGCTCTCGTAGATGAACTTTGAGCACGTAAAAGATCAAAGCAGAGTTTATGTCGTTGAACTTACTTTAGGGTATGCATCACGCTCTAGTGCGTGAGAGTGGAATTTGTCATCAATTTAAAGATAGGCTTGGTTTTGGCTAAAGTTTGAGTTAGACTGGCAATTCTAGCTTGATCGCTTTCCCACAATAAGTAACAGCAACACAAGAAGATACAGAGGGGCATGTTTCTTTCGTCGGCCAGGTTTGGATGTGGTTTATTTTGTTAAAAATTAAAAATTAAAAATATTGTAACAAAATAATTTTTAAATATATAAATAGTACTGTAAAATTTATTTTTAAAAAAAAATTGCTGGAAAAAAATATTTGTGAGTCTCGTGAATAGTATTGGAACTCACTGTTGTGCAATGCCCACTGCTTATTTGGCTAGTCAAAGAAGTAGTGGGTCCCGTGCACATTACACGGAACCCACTGACAAACAAAACCCATGTGAAAACAGTGTTCTAAAAAAAAAAACAACGCAAACGTGAGACAGAGACTCTCTATCCAAATGTATACTAAATGAAACTTTGAAGTGTGCATTAGCTTATTTCCTTTTTTTTTTTTTTTCCTTGCAAAATAATTTGAGTACAAGTTTAGTTATACTTTTATAAAAAATGAAGTTTTAATAAACTGTACTTAACATAAACCTTAAAAAAGTTAATTGAAATATGTTAAGTTAGGTGTCTCTAGGTACCCAATATACATAGTTGTATCTAGGAAAAAAGTGAAAAACCAAACAAACATTTTTTTTTTAAATAAAAAAAATAACCCAAACATGTATGCTTCTAACTTTTAGGAGATAGGTTAAGACACATTTTAAGACTTTAGTTGTTCAACATTACTACACACCCATTTTCACAAATTTCAACTTTTTATTTGTCGAATTGTGAGTGATTTGACTCAAAGTGATGGGTCATAAATCAGGAGTAGATAGAAAGTGTTTACTACTTAGAATCACACACATTAACAATAACATATTGTGAAATCGAGTGTTGAATGAGTGTAGGAGAATTTGTGTTGAGATTACATCTCTCTCCCCACTTGTTATAAGAAGGAAAAGAGTAAACTTGAGTTATAGGGTCACCGACCGCATAGAGGATAGTGAAGAGCTCTCCACCAGAGTGAAAAATCCAAGCTTATGGGTCCCTCTCAACAATCAGAGCAATAACCACAAATTGTATGAGACCGAAGAAACAAGTATAGGAGGTAATCGACAAGCGAGCGGGGTACTTCTTGAGGATTGGGGCTTGCAACACGAGCCATCTGGATCATGACAAGTGAATGTTCAGAATGTGTGTAAAACACCTGTGAACGTTTAGACCCCCAAATAACAAATTACCAATTCAAGCTTATTATCAAACAATGTATGCGCGGAATATGAAAATAAGCTAAAACAGAATTGATAGAACAATCTAAACCAAATAAAATCACAACCACAGCATAAATTAAATGGCAAAGATTAAGGAAAGAGAGATGCAAACACAAAGACAACACAGTGATGTGTTATCGAAGAGGAAACCAAAGTTCTCGGCGTAAAATCTCTCCACCGCCCTCAAAGCGGTTAATAATCCACTAGAGAATCAAGTTGGGATACATGAATAGCAGAAGACCCTTCAAGCCTAATCTGCCCAGTGTACCTAAGCCCTCCAAACTTCTAGCTCCAACGAGGTTACGTCGAACCTTTGTCTTCTCTAGCTTATCAGATTCCGCTATAGTCCATAGCATCAACCAATATCAATTAGTCCATTCCTAACTGCTTCCTAAGCACCAGATAACCTTCTTACAGATATGGGTATGGTGAGATAAGGATTTGGCTAATGTACCTCTCAAGGATGTATCAATGAAGAGGGCGAGAGTAGAGAAATTTGGAGAAACAAGGATGAAAATTGTGGATGAGTCAATCTTGTTTTTCTTTAGGGTTTATCTGTCAAAATTCTCTCTGGAAGCCCTCTACAATACGTGGGTATAAGGAGCATTTATACTGGTGTGTGTTTGGAATGCGAAAGGTCAGTTTTTTCCAAACAGAGTGGTCTGGTGACTTGGCCTCGCGACTTGAATGAGTCGCGAGTCTAAGTCGCGAACTAATAGAATGGCCAGACTGGAAGTTTTGTCTTGTAGTGCTCTAGCTGGTCTTTAGCTCCTCTGCATACTTCACATGTGTGTCTCCTTTGGCGACTTACCAGCCGTGAGATTCAATTGTGAGGCCGTGCTGAGTTGCACACTCTTAAGCTTTTCTTCACACTTTCTCACACACTACCCATACATGATTCCCACCTAAATAGAGGATTTCTAAATGCTGAATTACAAGCAAATTGGCACGAAATAAAGCCAACAAAATTGTTGATTAAATTCAACCTTACAATCTCCTCCTTTGGCTATTCCATGACAAAACCCTAAAACAAACTCTAGACTTAACATGTGAGTTGGGAACAGTTGAACAAAACTCACTCACACCTAACTTTAGAATCTGTGTAGCTCTTGAACCATAAGAACAAGTAACTCCTAAAAAATAACAACACAGTATGATCATTGTATGCAAAAAACTTGTAATGCATATGGAGCAAGTACAATACGACCAAGCAATAAAGATTAAAGCAATAAAGCATGGCTTGACCAAAAAGGAACAATCACTATAAATAGTGACCACAATGCTCATTCACATAAGGAATGAACATCCGGACATGTAAGCTAATAAGCTCAATACAAAGTATCATTTGCATGTCCAACACTCAACCAATACAACAACACAAGGTAATTGTATTAAGGATATAAAATCCAACAAGGGCACAAGAGTGATGTACTTAAAGAAAATGCATAACATTTAGCAACAAGTACTAGGCTACAAAGCATGGGTATAAAACATAAGCTGAATATAAAGACTTAAACATATATACCAAAGTTTCAAAAGCAAAGTACCAAAAGCTTTAAACAGTAGCACAATGTAAATACCAAGAGTTATAAACACTATAAACAAATAAACTAAACCAAGACGAGTCAAAAGTAAAGTATGTGAGTATGTATCAGTATTCTTCTTCTGAGCTCACATAACTCCCCCTTTCAATATGGACACTTCCCATTCTTGTGTTGCTCTCCCCCTTACTGTATGCTATCTCTCCCCCTTTTTGGCACGAATAGCTAAAGGCTGTCCTTTAGTTTTTGTTGAATAGCATCTAACTGTGTTTCAATAGTAGTGAGACGCATTTGAACTTGATTGTTGGTGGAGTAGAGAGCCCTTTCAAATCCGGAAATACACTAATACAGACCCTCTATTAAAGTGCTCATTTTGTCATCTTGAGAGGTAGAAGGTGCAGGTTGAGTGCTAGTCGTCTGCAACTCAGGAGTGTGAGGAGATGCAGATTTAGGATGCACAAGCGTAGTCTGAGTGGCTGAGCCATGACCGGAAGAGGTAGTAAGATGGAACGATTCACTTTTAGGTGCTTTAGAGGAGTGACTCTTACTTGCTTGAAGTGATATCATGGATAATGGTCGAAAACGTGTCAGTTTTCTTCCATCTATCGATGGACGAACACCTTTAAGGACCATGATCTTCATGAGAAGACTATAAAAAGGAAGGCATGTTCTTGCTGCTGATCGAGCTGTTGTTTTCCCAATGGTTTGAAAAATGTGAGAACAGATATCAATCAGAACTTTGGTGATGAGATCACATAGGAATTGTGCTCATCCAAGGTTGATGAATGCAGTGTTCGAAAGTGGGTAAAGGTTGAAGAACATGATCAGTTTGAGAGTCGTCAGATCAGGTGCAAACTTTGTTGTTCCAATGGACGTGCCTTTAGATGAGATCTCATGATCTAGCCTAAGAATTTGAAGAATATCTTGAACCTTAGGAAGTCTTTCATCATATGGAGTGAGGTCTGCATTTATCGATCTATTGATTCGAAGAACCTTCACAATGTAGTCTGGATTGATGTTGAACTCCTTTCCTCGTACCCAACACATCAACTCAACTCTTGTGTATCTAGCATTTGAATAGAACTCCTTAACTAATTCATCAATCGGGTCCTCGAAGTTCCCAAATAGATCAGCCCAATCTTTTGCTTCAAAGATCCTAGGAATAAATGTTGTTCTCAGGGTATCAAATTTTACAACCCTTTCCACCACAGTAGAAGCATCTTTAAAAATGCTTTCGAAAGTCTGTGAATCGAGTGGAGTCCTGAATCTCTCAATGTTTAAAGCTTGAGACGAACTTCGAGTCCGCTTTGAGATAGGAGATGATGAAACATCAGTTATAGGCTCTTTTCCTCGAGAGGAGCGATGAGACATCTGCAAAATAACATACACACAGCAGAGAACCAAGTGCAAAACCACAAGACACAAACATAAACTTGATTAGATCCAAGTTAGTCCATGGAATAACTTGATTAAATGAACCAAGTATGCAGAATATCATCATGTATTTAAGCATAAACAACAATGGTGCAAGTGGTGTGCAAATGTGATGAGTGTGCAGGCACAACTAAGCACAATGTAGACTATGAAATCCACAGAAGCACATGTAACTGTCTTTGAGACAAATTACAAAGAGAATGATCTGCACAGCACAGTACAATCATGATATACTATTCAAAAATGAGAGACATGCATGAAACAAGTATATCAAGCAGCAAATAATCAATGTCAACAAAACTCAATAAACAAACTTAAACAAAAATACCCAGCTCATATTTGAGAAACAAGATTTTCAGAAACTCATCAAAAAATCAAAATCCAAGCATTTATGGGTTATAATTATGAAGTACTTTGAGAAAAATGAAGAACCCATACCTTTTCTTGAAGATTGAAGTTGAGATGATGAAGAAAATGGTGAATTAGAGAGTGAAACATGGTGAGTTTGTGAGAGACTTGAACGAACAAGACAATGAATAGTCAAAAATGTTCGAGGGAAAACTGAAAAGTTTTAAAAACTGTCCTTAAAGCTCAAAACACTTGTTTTTCGAGATTGAACCAAGTCGCGAACAAGTCGCCAAACACCTTAAATACAAAATTTTTGAAAAATTGACTAAGTGTTTTTCGCGACTGGAAGTTTCACTTGCGAGTAAGTCGTGTGGGGAGCCGCGAATACTTCTGAGTAAGCTAGCGACTGAAGCTTCCACCTGCGTGCAAGTTGCCAAACTAAGTCGTGAGAAATCTAAAAACCAGATTTTTGAAAAATTTTCTAAGTCTTTTTCGTGATTGGGACTTTGACCTGCCAGTGAGTTGTGAAAATCTTCTGTGTAAGCTCGCAATTAGGGGCATACGACTAGATTGACCCGCGACCAAGTTGCTAGTACATGGCAACATTGTTTTTGAAATTTTTGATATTTTTACAAAAACAAAATACTTTCCAAAAACAATTAAAATACTCAAAAATCTTTTTGTGTTTAATCAACAATAATTAAGTATGTGAAACACATTTAATCAAGTACAATCACACAAATGAATATGGCATTCATTGAATATAGACATGTGTGATGTGTGTGGGTACCAAAGATGAGATAGTCCTTAGACTAATGTGAAATTTCAATGATCAATTCAACCAAGATATACAAAAATAGCAGGAGGAAAAGTGACCTATCTCAATTATAGAAATATGCATATATGACCTCCCACAAAACTTGATAACATAGCATTGAAGCTTTTCATTTGGATCCATATACATCATATCATTTGATATTTTTGAATCATTACATCTCATTTTGAGATCGATGCCTGAAATTTTTGACATTTCAATTTGATGAGTAAGCCTTTGGCTTTTTGGGCATCATACATTATTCACAAAAGTCACTTTCCCTTTTTCCTAGTCAAATACTAGTATGTGTGAAAGCTTTTACAGCTCATTATCTCTTTTCATTTTGAGATTTACTTTTGTTGAGCTCTTTAAACAAAAAAAATAAAAGAGTGGGAAGATATATAGACACAAGTCTATGCAAGTTTCAAGATCAACAAAACCATTGACTAATAATTCATGACAAGTTTGAAGATCTATTTACAACAGTCACATAGATTTCAAGATTTTTTTCCCACAATGATATGAGTGCATTGAAAACAAGTTACGCTCGTAAATGCACAAAGCCATTAGTACAAAGGTACAAGACAAAACATACTTGTGACAAAAACACAATAATGTCGATCAAACTTTTTGGATTTTCTCCTTTTTATGTGTTTTTGGATTTTTGACATAAAAGAAGAAATGATTGACCAAAAAAAAATGTGAAAACATTTAAAGCAAATGCAAACAAACAAACACAAAATTTTCAGCACAAGCTGGAACAAAAATAAAAAGCATACAACTAATCAAAGTCATAAAGCATAAGAAGTATTAATGAACATGTTGTAATGCTTATGCATGAGTACCCTTCTTCACCCATATGTCACGTGTGTTTGGAGTGATATCCCTATAGGATTGGGTACAAGTGTTGTGGCTTTCAAACCTTCTGTTGAAGCTTGCCAAACAGGTGGTGAAGGCATCAATCATCTTCATTACATCCCTTATTTTGGGATCACCTTCTTGACCTTTTGATTGCTCAGTAACCCAATTCCTTTTGTCATTTCTTGGTTTTCTTGACCTCTGATCACTTGCATTTTTCAATGCTCTAAGCTTATGACAATTTGGTCTGGTGTGTCCTTGAATTCCACAATGATGGCAAAAATGTTGAGTTCTCAGACCTCTTTGTGACTTTAGGAGTGATTTACCTTAAGCCTTAGGTTTAACCACTGATTAGTTAGGAGGCTTAGTCAAGAACCGTTGGTCAGTCACATTCCTTTTCTTTTCCGACTTCACTTTCTCAACAACTGAAGTTTCTACCACTGGTTCCTTAGCTTTCACGAACTTCATATCTTTGGACACTTTGACACTTGAACTACTCTCTCCAGTGTATCCCAATCCACTTTTTTCAGAGAAAGGGTTTTGATGAGCAAGCACTTCATCAACCTTCTTGGAGGAAACCCGCTCTACCTTAGCATTTGCTTGAATCACCTTAAGCTCAAGGAATTTTATTTTTGTATAAGTTTCGGTTAACTCTTCGTTCAGCGTCTCCATTTCACATTTTGTCTCCTTGTATCGCACTAGAAGACTTCTATAATCTTCCTCTGTCCTCTTCATCTTTTTGGTGGCTGCGTTAGCCATTTTTGCATATTCACCGGTCCTCTTAAGGAGGGAATTGTAGGTCTCTTGCAGTCCTACTGTTTTTTCTTCTTCCTCCTCATCATTAGAATCCTCAACTATCCCAATTAACTCCAATTTAGAGTGCTCACTAAGCTTTCCACTAGCGCACCTAAATCATCCAAAGAATCTACTAAAGCAATGGTCATGAATGCAAAGAAGTTTCCCTCTTCATCACAACTTTCATCTGAATCTGAATCAGAGGAGTCAGAATCACTAAGAGTGGTGGCATACACCTTGCTCTTTGCTTTCAAATAATTGGGACACTCTTTCTTGAAATGTCCATGTCCGTTGCACTCGAAACATGTGATTCCCTGAAAGGATTGAGAGTCCTTCCCATCTTTCCTCTTGAAATCCTTTTTCTCCTTTCCAAAATTTGGGAATTTTCCCTTCTCAACAAACTTTCCATTTTTCTTGAAATTTAAGAACTTTCAGAAATTCTTCACAAGATATGCCACATCTTTATCAACAACATCCTCATTCGATGAGTCGTGAGCTTCTACCCTCTCATTGTTCGTCTTAAGAGCAAGGGATTTGCTCTTACTTTGTGATGGCAATGATAGCTCATAAGTTTGAAGTGAGCTAATTAGTTCTTGAACTTTGATATCATCAAGGTCCTTACTCTCTTCAATTGCTATAACTTTTGTACGGAAGCTCTCCGGCAATGATCGAAGGATTTTCCTCACTATCTTTGAGTCCTCCGTCTTCTCACCCAAGTTTAACTTGCCAATAACCACCTCATTCAACTTGCTATAGAATGAGTCGAATGACTCGTCTTCACTCATTTTCAGCTCTTCAAATTGAGTGGTTAGAATCTACAACTTAATATCCTTCACCTTCTTCGTGCCTTCATATGTGGTCTCCAATATCTCCCATGCCTCCTTGGCAACTGTTATGTGAGAAATCCTATGAAACTCATTTGGAGAAACATCACAGAAAATTGCATTCAAAGCTTTACTGTTAGTGTTAGCTACCGCAAGTGCTGCCTTATCCCAAGTGGATTTAACGGCCTCCAGCCTAGTCCATCCTACATCTATTGCATCCCAAACAATATCATCAATTGAACACAAAAATGCCCTCATCCGGACTTTCCAAAAGGCATAGTTGCTATCATCAAAATATGGTAGAACATTTAAAGATTGAGACCGGTCCATCTCAAACAGGGTCAAGAATTGTGTTAAGACATATATGTTTTCACTTGTTAAGAACATATGTCACTTATTTATGTAAATTGGCTAATCCTTTGACAAAACGCACTCTACTTGTAATTGGGTAGTTCTAGGTGTTTTTAATACTTCAAGAAACAAGGTTTCAAGGTCAAGTGTTGAAGTCATCAAGTCTGTCCAAGAAAAAGCAAGCTGAAGTGCAAATTCATTAATTCTCGACACCTTCTCGATAGCTACCTCGACACCTGCTATCTGTCGAGATTTAATATTTCAGATTTCCCAATCTGATTTTCTTGGGATCCGTGAATATGCTTTTGGGCCTTCTTTTCTTCTAACCCTAAACATATAAAAGGATTGTTTTAAGAGCCGTCAAATTGTACACAAGTTGCAAAAGTATTGAACAATCTCTGTTCAAGCAAATTGTGATCAAAAGACGAAATTCTTAACCTAGTTCATCTTCTCTCAAGAAGTTGCTGTGTATTTGCACCAAAGGGTTTTGTAACCAAGCATCTTCCTGATCTTCATCGTGTATGATGAACTGAAGAACTTTGTAGCCAACCTCTCCTCTTTAGTTGGTGTTTGAAATCGCTTACTGGGATCCGCGCATTGGTTAGTCACGTACTTGGGAGCCGTGCATCAAAGGTGGAAATTGTCACTACAGATCAAGTCTAATTGGGTATTGGGGTAAGGGTTCAACTGTAGGTTGGTAAGGTACTTGGGATTCCTTTACTTGTAACCGCTTAATTTGATAATAGTGGAGTTTTGGGAGTGGTGACCTAAAAATCACCCGGTGGGGTTTTTGCCGTTAGGGTTTTCCCCATTCGTAAACAAATCACCGTGTTATTTAATTTCCTCTGCATATTTAGTTTTTGGTGATTTGTTTGTACTTCCACGAAATTGTATGATTAATTGATTAATTAATAACTTGACTAATTAATTAACTGGTATAATCACAAGGGGTCATTCAGATTGTGGCCTATCAAATCGCACTGAGGTAATTAAACCAAAGCTAGTACATCCACTCTGATACCAATTTAATGTTCAAAATGTGTGTAAAACGCCTATGAACGTTTAGACCCCCAAATAACAAATTACCAATACAAGCTTATTATCAAACAATGTATGTACAGAATATAAAAATAAGCTAAAACAGAATTGATAAAACAATCTAAACCAAATAAAACCACAACCACTGCAGAAATTAAATGGAAAAGATTAAGGAAACAGAGATATAAACACAAAGCCAACATAGCGATGTGTTATTGAAGAGGAAACCGAAGTCCTCGGCGTAAAACCTCTCCACTGCCCTCCAAGCAGTCAATAATCCACTAGAGAATCAAGTTAGGATACATGAACAGCAGAAGACCCTCCAAGCCTAATCTACCCAGTGTACCTAAGCCCTCCAAGCTTCTTGCTCCAACGAGATTACGTTGAACCTTTGTCTTCTCTAGCATACTAGATTCTGTTATAGCCCATAGGATCAACCAATATCAATTAGTCCCTTCCTAAATGCTTCCCAAACACCAGATAACCTTCTCACAGATATGGGTATAGTGAGATAAGGATTTGGCTAATGTACCTCTCAAGGATGTATCAATGGAGAGCGTGAGAGTAGAGGAATTTGGAGAAATAAGGATGAAGATTGTGGATGAGTCAATCTTATTTTTCTCTAGGGTTTCTCTCTCAAAATTCTTTCTAGAAGCCCTTTACAACACGTGGGTATAAGGGATATTTATACTGGTGTGTGTTTGAAATGTGAAAAGTCAGTTTTTTCCAAACAAAGTGGTTTGGCGACTTGGCCTCGCGACTTGACTGAGTCGGGAGTCTAAGTTGCGAACTAACAGAATGGCCAGACTGGAAGTTTTGTCCTATAATACTTTAGATGGCGTGACTCTTCAGCTCCTCTGCATGCTTCACACGTGTGCCTCCTTTGGCGACTTGCCAGCCGCGAGATCTAGTCGCGAGGCCCTGCTGAGTTGCACACTCTTGAGCTTTTCTTCACACTCTCTCACACACTACTCTTACATGATTCCCACATAAATACAAGGTTTCTAAATGATGAATTACAAGTAAATTGGCACAGAATAAAGCCAACAAAATGGTTGATTAAACCTCGATAGATACTAGCTATCGATCTAGCTGTCTAGTTTTAAAATCCAACACTTCTTCATTTGTTTCTTGGACAAACTTGCATGGTTTTAACACTTGAACTTGAAACCTTGTTTGTTGAAGCATTAAACACATCATAGATCTACCCAATTACAAGTAAAGTACGTTTTGTTAAAAGATTATCTAATTACATAAATTATTGACATATATTCCTAACATCAAATCACATATGTCCTAACAATCTCCCCATTTGGCAATTCGTGACAAACCACAATGAACAAACGAACATATGAGAGAAGTCATAAATCACTTAACTCATACTCACTTGTTGAATATAATAAAATCTATCCTAACACAAACTCTTGATAAACTTTGCAGGACGAGAGTTTATGGCAAGAAAACTTTGACAACCTGTATCTGAAACATTTTAAACAAAACTCATCAAAGCATCTTAGTGTGAAACATAAATATAAGATTGTATACATTAAATAAGAAGCATGTGCATAAAGAGAGAAAAGAAATAACACATGTAAAGATAGGTGAAAGAAAGTAATAACAACCTCAATATAGATATCAACATAAGTACAAGGTATGCTATCACTAAATGGTCACAAGACCAATGTACAAGAGATAATGTATCTAAAATAGAAAAAATGAAATGATACAAAAATCCTCACTACATCCCTCATATACACACTCCCCCAATCAAAAAATCTCCTATACTAACCCTCCCCTATGAGTATAACTACTCTCACCTCAAAACTACTTCCCCTTTTTGTCATGAGTGACAAAGGGTAAGTACATCAAGTAGACATCTCATCATCATTGGGCGAGCTAGCACCGTCATCCTCATTAGCATCATCACTGCCAGAGCCATCGTCACTATCATCCTCGAACGCCGGTGGAGATGGAGAGGAAGCAACAGTGAAACCACCCATGACAGCCTGTTGTCGTGCGATACGACTGACATGGGTGTTCACTTGACACAACTCATCACTGAGAGTGTCAAGGCGAGCATCTATGCGCACAAGCTGTGCCATGATGGCCTCAAATGTCACTCCACCCGCAAAAGACAAAGGAGCGGAGGTGGATGGAGCGATGGAAGCAAAAGGAGCTATTGTCTCTATTCGTGGCCACCTCGGTCGAAGCTAAGCCTCACTCCATCTGACGGTAGCCCTATCTATGGCACCCATGTCCGAGAAATGGGGGGACGCGAGAAAAGAGACAGAAAAATGGAGAAGGATCCACATGATAGCCGAAGGAAAAATGAGCATATCATGGTTCGCTGTATCCCTATATACGTCTATAAGGGATAAAATGAAGTGAGAAGGAAAGTCGATAGAGATATCCTCTAAGAGGGACAACAAAAATCGAGCACGAGGCTCTGTGATAGTGTTATAGTGAGACAAAGGATGGAGAATGAATGTCATCACTATGTTAAGGAATCTCAGACCTTTTGCAAAGCCCGAGCAAGGGTAGTCAAGATAGAGACGATAGTTCGTCTTTAGACACTGTCCTCAAATGATCGTAACTAGGGTAGTCAGGATGCGCTACCCTAGGAATGTGTAGTACCTCGAAGACAATCTCTGGAGTAACTACGATACACGTACCCCTAACGCGAGAGAAGAAATGAGGTACAGAAGTGTCAATTCCGTGCATATTGGATTAAAACTCCTGTATGATCACGAAAGGGCACGTGACCAGGATGCCACACAGTGACTCCCAACCCCGACTGTAGATGACAGTATCAGAAAAATCTGATAGAACGATTTGGTGTTCCGAATGAATGCCACATCATGAAATGTTCTCCGAGAAGTCTGACTTGGCCTTCTCATCACAAAACCTAACATATGAGGGAGTAGGATTAGAGGAAGATGCCCCAGAATGAAGAGGGTTTTGGGACGGAGTAAATATGAGTTTAGGTGCCATAGAGCAAACTAATGCAAGAAGAAGAGAGAGAGAGAGAGACAAGCAGAAAAGCACTAAAGCAGTTTAGTATCAAAAGATAGAAACATAATGGTATGTATGCATGAAAATGTATAAACATGTGACATGTAAACTTAAAGACATCATGGGTTCAGCCCAATCCAAACCTAACAGCACATAATCATTGCAACAAAGTAAACACACATCTAAATGCATGAAACATTGTTATAATGAAAATGTGATGCAATGCATGATGTTTTAATGCCAATTGAACAAAAACCCATCCCAAAATTTTAACAAAAACTCAAAAGTTTTGAAAAATCTCAAACAATTTCAAAAACCCCAAAAGTTAGATAAAAGATAATGAAATGCATGATAAAGAGGGAGAAAGTATCACACCAGATGAAGAACAAAGATCTTGAGATTGAAAATGAAGTGAGGAAGATGAAAAGATTGAGTTTTGGGTGCTTGGGAGAAGGAGAGAAACCTTTCTGTCGAGAGAGATCGAGGAGAAATGGGACAAAAATCGCGAGGATCCTATTTATAGGAAATCTCAATTTCTCGATGGATCGAGAGGTATCGAGAATTAAAAAGGCGCTTTTTAGCTATCGAAGTGCTATCGAGGATCTAATGAGAGGTGTCCACAGCAAAGATTCTCGATGGATCGAGGTAGCTATCGAGCATCCAGAAGGTTTCTCAATGGATCGAAGTAGCCATCGAAAGCTATCGAGAATGCGATAAAAAAGCAGCTAAAGGGACTCTATGGATAGCATAGCTGTCGAGAGGTATCGAAAAGCTATCGAGATTACTTAAAAATAGTTTTTCAAGAAGAGAAAAACACAAATATGAATGCAATCAAGCATGCTCTCAAAATCATCTCTCAACAAGAAAAAATGTTAAGCACATAGATCCAAAACACACACACACACTAAAATCGTCTAACCAATTTTATATTTTAAAAACAAGTTAAGACAGTTTAGTGAGCATGCATATACACAAGTATTCCTTGTGATGGCCAAATCACATTGTACTTGCACGTATATCAAAAGTAGTGAAGAATTTTGCATATTGTGTGTGAAAAACATCACAAAATTGCACAAGTGTCTACATGTTATGACGATTTGAGATATGAGAAAATCACTTTAACTCACACACAATCATAACTATTTGATGGGGACTATCACCTTCGAGGTACATCCTATAACTCCCACATCTCCTAGAATACACGCTTGCAATCATATATAAAGCATTTGATTCTTTTTTCTTTTTATTTTTCTTTGCATATTTTATTTTAAGCAAACCATGCATGGACATATAAGACATAGAAAAGAAATACCCAATGATGTTAAGCATTTAACATTCCACTTTTAATATGCCGAAGCATACAAATGTCATATCATGATTGGCGGGCAACAGTGGTAAGATGGTTATTTATGCCTTTCTCTTAAGATTTTCTATTCCTTCCCGTCAAAAAGAGTGATACGAGTGTTAATCACAAAAGATTACTTAACCTTACTCATCACAAACACGAGCCATAATGCTCACTTGCTTAGTTGTGCATAGAGATGCTCATCTAAGCTACAAATGATACAAAGTTCAGAAAACTTTGTTTCAATGGCCATCTAAGGTACACAAGTACCAATGTACATAAACACACACTGTTTTTGTATTTTTCTAATTTTTCAAAATTTTATTTTTATTTTTATATGAAAAACAAAATAAAGCAAAAACTGAAAAGAAAACAAACAAAAACATGTTAAACAAAGCAATGCATAAAACTAGACTGACTCAAAACATGAAAGCAAAACACACAAGTAATGCAAAAACAAAAACAAGAAAGGGAGAGAGAGAAAAAGTGACAGAATCACTTGGAGCCCTTTTCCTTCCACACCTTGGAAGAACCTTTCTATTTAGCAAACCATTGATCTGGCGATGAGGGGGAAGAACTTAAATCGTTCAAGTTTGAAAGGAACATAAGGGCCTTAAAAAGATCTCCAAGAGGAGCAAAAGAGGATGGAAACTGATTCTGGTTTCCCGACGCAATCATGATGTTGCTCTGTTGAGTGGCTAACCACTTATAGCAATTAGGTTGAGTATGTCCAGCTGCGCCATAGTGATGACAGAAATGCTGCTTTTTCGGTTTAGGCTTTTGAGTATTTTCCTTCTTAGCCCTAGGGTTCTTACTCTATTTCTTATCAAGCTTAGAGGGAGCTCCCAAGATAGATTTACCCATGTCTATGTTCTCACTAGCTAATTCATTTTTAACATTATTGTTCTTAGTTTCAATATTATCAGCAGGAGGAACAAAAACAGTAGTACAAGCAAAAACAATACTAGGAGAAGAGAAATCATGCCCAAAACTAGTTCGATCGGATGCAGATTTTTGAAGATTGAGCATCTCATCGAGCTTTGCACTTAAAGTCCTTTCCAACTGGGCTCTGACTTGGAACAGTTCTACCTCAAGCTTCTTAGTCTTCTTAGCCAAGAAATTATTCTCAAATCTCAGTGCTCCAATGATCTGATTTACTTCATCAAATTTTGTGGAGATTTCTTCTCGTTCAAGCTCCACTTCACTAAGCTTTTTGGTGGCCAACCTATACAACTTCTCATACTTTTTCGAGACTTTATATAACTTTGCATAGGCTGTGTGGATGTCATCTTGTTCATCCATCTTTTTAAACTTAGACTCCACCAATTCCTCTTCTTCATCCACATCTTCAACAATCCCCTCAGTAGGATTTACAGTGGCAGTGAAGGCATTTAGGATTCCATCTTTCTCATTATCAGAATCATTCTTAGGTTCAATGTTGCTCAACGTAACAGCAAATGCCTTGCTCTTCCCAATAGTCTTGAGATACGTAGGGCATTCTTGTTTCATGTGATCGAACCCTTGACACCCAAAGCATTTTGGTCTTGAGGGAATAGTGTACTAACCGCCATCTTTAACATCCTTCTTCCCTTTGTCTTGGCTTTCAAACTGCAAAGAACTGGATTGCCTACGGTCCTTGTCAAAGCCCTTCCCATTGGCATTCTTCATGAACTTCTTGAATTTCCTAATAATGTAGGACTTCATTTTGGAATCTTCATCGTCTGAAGACTCATCTGTGTCACTACTCTTGGCCTTTAGTGCCATGCTCTTGCTCTTACTTGATTTCCCTATCCTCATCAAACCTAACTCATAGGTTTGCAGATTTCCAACCAACTCTGTTAAAGGAATTTTATCAATATCCTTTGATTCCTCAATTGCGGTGATCTTGACATGAAATCTCTCGAGCAGAGATATGAGCACTTTTCTCACAATCTTGGGTTCAGGAATAGTTTCCCCAAGATTAAAGGTTAAGTTCACTATGTCCTTGAGTTTGGCATAGAACTCATCAAATGACTCATCCTCCTTCATCTTAATCTCTTTAAAGCTCGTAGTAAGCCTTTGAAGTTTTGAATCCTTGACAACCTTGGTTCCTTCATAGGTTGTCTGGAGAATGATCCATGCTTCCTTAGCAGTTTCAGTAGAGGATATTTTCTTGAATTCCTCATTCGTGAGTGCACTGAATAAAGCATTCAATGCCCTGCTGTTGAAGTTAGCTGCCTTGATCTTAGCATTATCCCAGTCAGCTGGCACTTCCGTAGGCTTGGTCCAGCCTATCTTCACAGCTTGCCACACTTTTTCATCTAATGATTGCAAGAAAGCTCTTATGCATACTTTCCAGTATGCATAGTTAGTGCCATCAAATAAAGGAGGTATAATAAGAGACTGTCCTCTATCCATGATAAACAGGGGTCAATGGATCACACAACAAAAATTAACCCTAATCAGAGTGTACATGCTCTGATACCACTTGATAGGCCAAACATATACACATGGATTGGATGCAAAACAAAGCTGAAAATCTGTTTTTCATGAATCTCGAAAGATAGTTTATATATTGAGCTAGATGTTGAGCTTCAGGCTTCAGTAGCTTTTTAAACCTCGATAGATACTAGCTATTAAGCTAGCTGTCGAGCTTTTAAATCTAGCACTTCTTCGCTTGTTTCTTGAACAGACTTGCATGGCTTAAACACTAGAACTTGAAATCTTATTTCTTGAAGCATTAAACACATCATAGATCTACCCAATTACAAGTAAAGTGCGTTTTGTCAAAGGATTAGCCAATTACATAAAATATTGACATATGTTTCTAACATCAAATCACATATGTCCTAACAGTTAGGTATCAATTGAAAGGTATTTTAGAATATATTTTCTTGTCTGTCAAGTTTTATTGAGCCCTTAAATAGGCCCCAAAGTCTGTACAAGTTTTTGAAACAATTATTCAATTAATAAAATTCAGACTTTTGTCTTTTTATTCTTTGGTGGATTCTAGACCCTTTCTCCTTGTGGATTTAAGGACCTTTGTGGATTCAAGGAACCCTCGTGGATTCAAAATTATTTTTTAGAAGTAAATGTGTTTTGTTTCTTGTTTTCTAGAAGTAAATTTGTTTTACTTCTTGACGCTTTTACATCTTGCATCAGTTGGTATCAGAGCCTTGACATACCCTGGTCTGATGGCTAACTAGCGAGACGTGACCACCACAACAATGATGACGACAACGATGTCGACAACATAGTCCTCACTAGGGCTGAGTTCCTTGATTTTTGTGATGAAAATCAACAATTTCGTGAAAACAATCAGCAAATTATAGGCAAAATCAAGAAAATGATTGCTATTCTTCTTGCTAGAAAATCATCTCACAACAACAATGATCAATATATTCAACGACGCACTCCTAACTACAAGAAAATTCAATTCTTCGATGGAGATATGCGTAAGTTGGGTTTTATTGACTGGCTTATTGATTTGGAAGAGTATTTTAATTTTTGGAAGATTTGTGATGAAGAAAAAGTGTGGCTTGCATCTAATAAATTGGATGATGAAGCAGAGGAATGGTGAGAAGACATTCAAATCGATAGAAAGTGACGAGGTAAGCATCCAATATGCTCTTGGCAAAGAATGAAAATGTTATTAATTGATTTATGGTTTCCTAATGACTATTATGATATACTAGATTATACAAGTAATGATTATAAATCTGTATATTCATATGAAAAGCAATATGTTTAAAACATGAAAGGTCAACCACAAAACCATAATTATCACAGCTAAGTCCATGTGCCACGAAAAGAAAAGGTTTTGAGGGTTGAGAAGAAGCAGCCTATTTCTAAAGAAAATTTTGAAGTGGTTAAAAAAGATCAAGACTTGCAACAAGTTATTGAATTGAAGATTGAAGATACCACTTGTCAAAAGTTTGATGAAGATGTCAAAGAAAAGAAGGTTGATTTGATTATGGATAATGACAGAAATCAAGAGATGGTAATTAATGAGAATATTGTGGAAGATCCAATTGAGGTTAAATATGACGATGACTCCATCATCCACAACCCCCAGGTTCCGGTTGATTTGTTGAAGATGACTACACAATATGTTGATTTTCTTGGAGTAGAAAATTTTAATATTATTTTCAACCCTTTGTTGATTGATGTTACGAATAAATTAAAGGTAGATGAGAAGAAATTTTCCGCTACACTTTATGAAGAATTCATGTTTCAAAATTGGATAAAGTTATTAAAGCATTCAAAGTATTTGTTTATTTGGAGTGGAAGATTTCAAATTTTGACCATCAACTCGCAGATGAGTTTGTTTCAAGTGGAGGGGTCCGATGTAGGACATGGTTTAATATTTAATTATTGTAATTATTTAATTTTAGTATTTTTATGTAATTTTTGTTATTTTAGGTTTAGGTAATTTATTTCCTTCTTTTTAGTTGCTTTTAATGTTTTTTAGTCAAATTAGGGTTTGGATCAAGTTATTAAAGCATTCAAAGTATTTGTTTATTTGGAGCGGAAGATTTCAAATTTCGACCATCAACTCAAGGACGAGTTTGTTTCAAGTGAAGGGGTCTGCTATAGAATATGGTTTAATATTTAATTATTGTAATTATTGTAATTTTAGTATTTTTATGTAAATTTTGTTATTTTAGGTTTAGGTAATTTATTTCCTTCTTGTTAGGTGCTTTTAATATTTTTTAGTCAAATTAGGGTTTGGATCAAGTTATTAAAGCATTCAAAGTATTTGTTTATTTGGAGTGGATGATTTCAAATTTAGACCATCAACTTGAGGACGAGTTTGTTTCAAGTGGAGGGGTTTGATGTAGGAACATGGTTTAATATTTAATTTTTGTAATTATTTAATTTTAGTATTTTTATGTGATTTTTGTTATTTTAGGTTTAGGTAAATTACTTCCTTCTTTTTAGGTGTTTTTAATTTTGTTTTAGTCAAATTAGGGTTTTATATATTTTCGTAGCCACCTTAGGGTTTTTAGTTGCCTTAAGTTTTTTTTTTCCTATTTAAATGCATTGTAGCCTCTAAAGGCAAGTCAGTTATCAGACTACTATCAATAAACATAGATTTTTTTGTCAAATTATTTCTCCGGTGGATTCCAATTTTCTTCTCATTATGGATTCAGGGAAACCCCTTATGGATTCTAGGTTTACTACCAGATGCTAATAGTTTAGTTTTTGTTCCATCAAGAAAGCATCGTGTGTGCTTTCTTCAAGCTTCCACGACATCAGTTAAAGAATGAAAAACCATGGATGTTTGAGAGAAATTAACTTGAAATCTCTCTCTCTCTCTCTCTCTCTCTCTCTCTCTCTCTCTCTCTCTCTCTCTCTCTCTCTATATATATATATATATATACATATATATATATACACACACACACACCCATAGAAGTGTGTAGGTGAAATGTTCTTGCCTAGGTGAATGAGTATTATCATTGTGGCTTCTTGGCTTTTGTGTTAGGTGCTAATGCATCATTAACTTTCACACAAAATCCAATATATATATATATATATATATATATATATATATTAATAGGTAAAGTTTAGAGAAAGTTAAATTAGAATTTGAAATTAGAATCCAATTTTACGCCATGTGTCTAGATTTATGTGGCGACCACACCATAATTATCCAACTAAGTTTGTGCCATGTGTCCACTTAAGTTTTTTAATCTTTGTGCCAAATAAGTTAATGAATGTAAAATACTAAGAATCTAATATTAATGAACTATAAATTTAAAAAAAAAAAAAAAAAAAAACCAATCACATATACTTAATAAAAATCACCACACCACAAAGATCACCACACTTTTCTTTTTCTTTTCTTTTTTTTTGGTAGAAAAGGATATGAATTAAAAACTAAGAACAAACATAAGAGTTAGGCCGAAGCCTTTCAAAGAAAACTCCAGCATACAACAAAGGCAAAACTACCTCCGAAGGGGGGTATTCAAAAACAACAAAATCTACTGAAGTCTTGCACCAGCCTTAGCCAATCTACCTGCACAATGGTTTGTCTCATGAAAGCAGTGTTTGATTCTTACCTCTGGGAAAGTAGTCACCAAATCTTTGCAGTCCGAAATAAGCAAAGAATGGTGTAAGTTAGTCCTCAAAGGATTTGCTAAGCAGTTAACTACAATTCTGGCATTTATTTCTACCTTAAGGGCTTGAATTCCCATTGTTCTGCATAATTGTAAGCCATCCCATACTACCCACAGTTTAGCTTCCACGCTGGTTGCAATGCCAATAGCTCTAGCAAATCCTGCCAACCAAGCAACATTCTTGTCTCTGATAATTGCACCACCACCCGCTAATCTTGGGTTACTCATAGCTGAGCCATTAGTATTTAGTTTGATCCAATTTTTTTTCAGGTTTAAGCCACCTGACCTATATTGGGTGCTTGCCTTTATAAGGTTGATGTTGCTTAGCACAGAGGTAGAATTCTATTGCTGTATTCCACACCTCCTTTAGAGAGAGCTGTACCGTAGAGTTCCGATTAAAGATCCTTCAATTCTTGAATAACCAGATTTTCCAAATACTGAACGCAAAGAAATACATCCATGGAAGTTGGTTCCTCATCATACTTAAACTATTTTCCAGATTATTCTTTAACCAAGAGCACAGGTCAACATTGAAGAAATTTTCATTGCAAATGTCAATATTTGCTTTTTGCCAAAAGTCTTTTGCTGCGGCACAATCCCTCAGTATGTGTAAAATAGTCTCCGATTCACTTCCACAGCCCTCACACTGGTCTACCTCTGCTATCCCTTGATGAACCAGCAAGGATTGAACTGGTAGGCACTTCGTATAACACTTCCACACAAAACATTGAATCTTTGGCAGTGTGTCAAGCTTCCAAATCCATTGACCTTTAAAGTTGCATTGTAGTTGAGATACACCACAGGCCAATTTGTAAGCACCCCTTCCATTGAATTCACCCGAAGGAGAGTTTGACCAGCATAGACCATCCACTCTGGCATCTAAGAAAGGAATGGGAATGGCCTTGATCTTCATTCTAAGGATTGCAGGAAAATCAAAAGAGCAGAGGTTAAGATTCCAAGAACCCTCATAAATCATATCTATGATCAGTAATAGATCTTCATCTATGATCAGTAATAGATCTTCGTCTATGTTTAGAGGACCTTCCATTAAGCTCCTAAGGCTCCCCTTATTTTGCCATTTATCATGCTAGAAATTAACCATACTGTTTGCATCGATGAGCCATTTAGTGCCTTGGATAAACACTTCCTCTCCTTTCTTAATACCTGACTAGGTTCAAGAACACACTCTTCGAGTATTTGCATATTTACTTCGAAGCACTCTGGCCCAAGCTTGATCCTTCTCTATTCGAAGTCTCCAATTCAATTTATCAAGTAAGGCAATGTTCTTCGGTTTAGCTGCTGAAAGACATAGTCCGCCTTCCTTCTTTGGTTTGGTAATACTCTCCTACCTAACTAAATGGATTTTTCATTTCTCATCAGTGGAAACCCAAATAAAATCCCTTCCAATCTTATCAATAGCTGTAAGAACTCGACTAGGTAACAATGTACCTTATATGACATATGCAGGAATAGCTACCAGAACAGACTAAGCCAGAACAATTCAACCAGCAAAAGATAGAAGATTTGCTTTCCAGCCAGCTAGACACCTTTGAACCCTTTCCACTACAAAGTTGAAATCGTGAGTTGTTGAACTTGGATTCTTCAAAGGAAAACCAAGACAGGTGCCTAAATTTGATGTAGAGTGGAGGTTTAGGCAGAAGCAAATCATGTCTCGTCTATAATCCTCCACATTAGGAGAGAAATAGATTCTAGACTTGTCATAATTCACCTTTTGTCCAGAAAGTTCACAAAAGACCTCCAATGTATCTTTAATACTTTGGCAATTCTTCACAAAAAAAGAGATGGGAAAAGGTCGGCCCACCTCTAGAGGCTTTAATAGGATCCCAAAGATTTGAATCACACTCATCTTTTATCAAGAAGCCATGGAATTCCATACACAAAATGAAGATATATGGCGAGAGAGGATCACCTTGTCTTATCCCCTAAGAAGGTTTGAAATCCTTAAGAGCAACCCCATTGAAGAGAAAAACAACTAAAAAGGAGGAGACACAACTCATTATTACACTGATGAAGTAAGGAGGAACATTAAACCGAGTAAGGGTGTCTCAGATGAAACTCCAATCCAATCTCTTCTTCCAAAGCAAGCACTTCCGCATATTCCTTTCTTAACTTCTAGTCCAAATTTAACAAGAATTGATTTGGATTGGATGTAATGCATTGCTAGATGCCATTAAGTCAAGCTTCAAGTCTTTGTTTCCTCGCAAAGATATTACCAAAGATCTCTTTATTCCAAATTTTTGCTGCATCAACAAAAGACTTAATTGCACTCTTTAGAGGAATAGAACTCTCCAAGCCTTCTAAACAAGTTTATGGAACTCTAGATGGGACAGCTAACCAGGCTGGAACCGGAATGGACGACTCAAGTGAAGACTAGATTTATTGTCTAGATCAATAAGTAGGGGACAGTGGTCAGAATGCAACATCGTAAGATGTTTAACACTTGCTTCTAGATACATGAGCCACCATTTCGCGTTACAGAAGCTTTTGTCTATTCTTTCTTGGAAAGATTAGCCACACCTCTTGAATTAGTCCAAGTAAACTTATTTCCACTAAATCCCATATCCATCATACCACAAGTGTCTAAGAAATTCTAGAATTTCATAGCACACCTAAAGTTAACAAGCCTACCACCAAATTTATCATCACTCATGAGTACGTCATTAAAATCCCCCATCATAATCCACGACAAGGACTGAGCTTTAGCAACATTAGTAAGATTATTCCATGGGATGGAACATTCACTAATCTTTAGACTAGCATAAATTGCAGATAAAAGCCAGGATAACTCTGAATTCCTAACCTTAATCATGGCATGCACCTCCTGTTCAGTTGAAGCTATATGATCCACCTCCATGCAATTTGAGTTCCACAAAAACCATAAACCTCTAGCATACCCAACTGTATCCATGTGTAAAGCACCATCAAAAGAAAGACGGTCAGAAATGTCTTTAGCCCTAGAACCTCCAACTTTGGTCTCTGTCACAATAAGAATCTCTGGCTTATTTGTATTCACCATATCATTGATTGATTTATGAAAACTAGCACTAAGTGCCCCTATGCAGTTCCATACCATAATCTTCATGATAAAGTCTGAGTTGGGAACATAACTACCAGAGATTAATCCTCTCTTTTGACCTATCCGGTCCTCTCCCGTAAGATCACCACACTTTCTATCTTATTAAAAATTAGAAAAAAAAAATGATCATAAGTAGTATCAAATTTAGGTAAGAATTTTAATATATTACTAATTACATTTACATTTTTTTAAAAATAATTTGACTAATTATTTATGTGAGGATAAATAGGCCGAGTAAGTGTGTTGGGCCGTGGACCATGCCCGAGGATATATAGAAGCCCGAGGATGGTCAAAAGGTTTGTTAAGTTTTAGGGACAATGGGCCGAGGACTTAGCTCCTCGGGAAAGCATTGTGGAAGGTTGGAACCCAGCCATCTCGAGAATGCTTTATGAAAGGCAATCATTCTTTTGAGGATAAGCATCAAGTAAGGTAACAAAGCTAAGCCTACAATAAAGGAAGAAATATCTGGGAAGAAGGCTGTCACTACCACATTAAATGCTCTGCACCAAACCAACTGGCTGCATTTATGGGGAAATGACACTTGAACAGTGTTATCTCAGTTTACAGCTATTCACAAAGCTTCTAGGAGGTTTTGATGGGACAAGCATCCAAGAAATTACCTATGAGATCAACAAGTGGAAGGCTAGGATGGAGGTTGGAAGGATTATATAAGACAGTGGCCACCATAAAAAAGGGGGGACGAAATCTGAGAAGGAAGAAAAGAAAGAAGAAAGATATTGTATTAATATAAGCTTGAGTTAATATAAGAACACTTCATCCTTGGACTTGACCGAGGAGCGCTATTTCTCTCAATTTGTGTTTTCAATCTCATTGGAATGAATCCGACTATCTATGGTCAATATTTAATTTGCTGAGACGTTTTCCTATAAAACTCATTCTCTAACAAATATATTGTTTTGGGCTTGTTGGGGCATCATCCATTGTTCTTCGTGGGCTGTGGTTCTAATTCCAGTCCTTACAATTGGTGTCGTCTGTGAGAAATAGGGAAGGAATTACAATTTTGATTAGCCATGGTGGGTTCAGGATCAAATAGAGAAGAATTTGAGGGATCACAATGTGAAGATCAGTTTGTTAATCTTGAGAGGAGGAGAGATCGTGAGGTTAATCACCTTCCTAGTGTGCATACAAGTCATACCAGCAAGAGCCACTCTAGAACTGGAAGTCATGTCTTACATGGGGAGGAAATTCGGAACCTTAGGTTGGAGATAGACCACTTGCATAGGAAGTTATGTTGTAAACAACGAGAGGCATCCCCTCTTAGCTCCGGAACAAACTCAAGTGAAGATGGTAGTTACAGGCCAAGGTCTAGAACACCTCCTAATGACTCCTTTTTTGTACCTTCACAGTTTGACAGAGAGGAGCGATATCACAGGAAAAGGGATAAAAGTCCAACCCCTAGGAACTTGGGAAATGACACAATGAGTAAGGCTCTACGCCAGATTTCAAAATCACCTTTTACCCGCATAATTGATAGGGCTAAACTCCCTCGTCGATTCACACAACCTACTTTCACCATTTAAAATGGGAGGACCGACCCTGTGGAGCACGTCAGTCATTTCAATCAGAAGATGGCTGTTCATTCTAGGAATGAAGCTCTTATGTGCAAGGTTTTTCCCTTTAGCCTAGGACCGATCGCAATGAGGTGGTTCAACGAGCTAGATGAGGGCTTTATTAGCTCTTTTGAAGAGCTCACTAGGGCTTTTGGGGCCCAATTCGTTACATGTAGCAGAGTTTCTCATCCTTTAAATTTTTTGTTGTCCTTGGTGATGGGAAAGGGTGAGACCCTAAAAACTTATTCAGATAGATACTGGGAAATGTTTAATGAGATAGACTCAGATTTTGAAGACATGGCAATAAGGACATTTAAAGTTGGCCTTCCTACTCAGCATGATTTAAGAAAGTCCTTGACAATAAAGCCTGTGTGAAGCATGCACTAGCTAATGGATCGGATTGACGAGCATAGACGGGTTGAGGAGGATTAACAACAATGGAAGGGGAAGGCAAAGTTAGCCCCTCTTGACTGAAGAGACTTCAGGTCGGAGAGATGTAACAATAATCAACCTAGGAGGGATTTTGCTGGACACACTAGGCATCCAATTGCGCAGGTGGTTAATACAGTGTTCAAGTAGCTTGTTCATCAAATCCTTAAGAAGATAAAAGCTGAACCATACTTCAAGTGACCCCATGAAGCGTAATCAGGGTCTTTACTGTTAATATCATCAGGATCATGGGCATACTACCTAAGATTCTATAACTTTCCATGATTACTTGGAGTAGTTGATCAAGGTCGAGAAACTAAGGTAGTTTTTGCATCAGCTCTCTGGGCAGGGGAGTTAGGTTAGGTCAGCATACCAAAGGGAATCTATCTCGATATTCTTTTTTTCATGGATGATGATATTCTTGGCTATCTCATTCAGAGTTCCATAAACTTGTTCAGAAGGCTTGGAGAGATTCTATTCCTTTGAATAGTGTAATTAAGTCTTTTGTTGATGCAGCAAAAATTTGGAATAAAGAGATCTTTGGTAATATCTTTGTGGGAAACGAAGACTTGAAGCTTGACTTAATGGCATCTAGCAATGCATTGCATCCAATCCAAATCAATTCTTGTTAAATTTGGACTAGAATTTGAGAAAGGAATATGCGGAAGTGCTTGCTTTGGAAGAAGAGTATTAGGTAATGAAGTCTAGAATAGGCTTCTTGGTGAATGGTGATCGCAACACCTCCTTTCATCACACTTCAGTTTTAGCTAGGAGAAGGAGGAATAAGATAGTGAGTCTTAAAAATAATAATGAAGTGGATTTGTGAGGAAGCTGAGGTAGCAAATCACATCAAACAGGGATTCATATCTTCATATACTTCTAGCATGGAGCGTGGATACCGTAGGCCTTGGGATATTCCAAATTGGCAAGCACGTATTTTCTAGGAGGATGCTAACTGAATATCAAGTCTTGTGGCTGATCTGGAAGTTAGAGCAGCTCTATCGTCTACAAAGCCTTTCAAAGCCCCTGGCCCGAATGGGCTGCATGCAGGATTTTTCCAAAGATTCTGGCTTTAGTGGGTGGTTCAGTCAGAGAGATACTAAAGGAGGCATCTGAGACACCCTTACTCGGTTTAATGTTCCTCCTTACTTGATCAGTGTAATAATGAGTTATGTCTCCTCCTCTTCAATTGTTGTTCTCTTCAATGGGGGTGCTCTTGAGGATTTCAAACCTTCCCAGGGGATAAGACAAGGTGATCCTCTCTTGCTATATATCTTCATTATGTGTACTGAAGTCCTTGGCTTCTTGATAAAAGATAAGTGTGATTCAAATCTTTGGGATCCTATTAAAGCCTCTAGAGGGGTTCCGGCCTTTTTCCATCTCTTTTTTGCAGATGATCTTATGCTGTTTGGTAAGGCAAATGAGAAGAATTGCCAAAGTATTAAAGATACATTGGAGGTCTTTTGTGAACTTTCTGGACAAAAGGTGAATAATGACAAGTCTAGAATCTATTTCTCTCCAAATGTGGAGGATTATAGATGAGACATGATTTGCTCCTACCTAAACCTCCACTCTACATCAAATCTAGGCACCTATCTTGGTTTTCCTTTGAAGAATCCAGGTTCAACAACTCACAATTTCAACTTTGTAGTGGAAAGGGTTCAAAGGCGTCTAGCTGGTTAGAAAGCAAATCTTCTATCCTTTACTGGTCAAATTGTTCTGGCTCAGTCTGTTCTAGTAGCTATTCCTGCATATGTCATGTAGGGTGCATTGCTACTTAGTCGAGTTCTTGCAACTGTTGATAAGATTGGAAGGGATTTTATTTGGGGTTCCACTGATGAGAAACGGAAAATCCATTTGGTTAGGTGGGAGAGTATTACCAAACCAAGAAAGGAAGGTGGACTATGTCTTTCAACAGCTAAACTGAAGAACATTAACTTACTTGCTAAATTGAATTGAAGACTTCAAATGAAGAAGGATCAAGCTTAGGCTAGAATGCTTCAAAGTAAATATGCAAATACTCGAAGAGCATGTTCCCGAATTTGGTCAAGTATTAAGAAAGGGGAGGAAGTGTTTATCCAAGGCACTAAATGTCTCATCGGTGCAAACAGTATGGTTAATTTCTAGCATGATAAATGGCGAAAAGAAGGGAGCCTTAGGAGCTTAATGGAAGGTCCTCTAAACATAGATGAAGATCTATTACTAATTAGAGATATGATTTATGAGGGTTCTTGGAAACTTAACCTTTGCTCTTTTGAATTTCCTGCAACCCTTAGAATGAAGATCAAGGCCATTCCCATTCCTTTCTTAGACGCCAGAGTGGATGGTCTATGCTGGTCAAACTCTCCTTCGGGTGAATTCAATGGGAGGAGTGCTTACAAATTGGCCTGTGGTGTATTTCAACTACAATGTAGCTTTAAAAGTCAATGGATTTGGAAGCTTGACACAATGCCAAAGATTCAATGTTTTGTGTGGAAGTGTTATATGAAGTGCCTACCAGTTAAATCCTTGCTAGTTCATCGAGGGATAGCAAAGGTAGACCAGTGTGAGGGCTATGGAAGTGAACCGGAGATATAATTTCTTCAATGTTGACCTCTGCTCTTGGTTAAAGAATAATTTGGAAAATAGTTTAAGTATGATGAGGAACCAACTTCTGTGGATGTATTTCTTTGCGTTCGGTATTTGGAAAATCTGGTTATTCAGGAATTGAAGGATCTTTAATCGGAACTCTACGGTACAGCTCTCTCTAGAGGAGGTGTGGAACACAGCAATAGAATTCTACTTTTGTGCAGGGCAAACCTGAAAGAAATTGGATTAAACTAAATATTGATGGCTCAGCTATGGGTAACCCAGGATTAGCAAGTGGTGGTGGAATTATCAGAGACAAGAATGGTGCTTGGTTGGCAGGATTTGCTAGAGCTATTGGCACTGCAACCAGCGTGGAAGCTGAACTGTAGGCAGTATAGGATGGCTTACAATTATGCAGAACAATGGGAATTCAAGCCTTTAAGGTAGAACTGGATGCCATAATTGAAGTTGACTGGTTATTAAATCCTTTGAGGACTAACTTGCACCATTCTTTGCTTATTTCGGACTGCAGAGATTTGGTAACTACTTTCCCAGAGGTAAGAATTAAACACTGCTTTCGTGAGGTGAACCATTGTGCAGGTAGATTGGCTAGGGTTAGTGCAAGACTTCAGTAAGATTTTGTTGTTTTTGAATACCCCCATTCGAAGGTAGTTTTGCCTTTGTTGTATGACTCTGCTGGAGTTTTCTTTGAAAGGCTTCGGCCTAACTCTGATGTTTGTTCTTAGTTTTTAATTCATATCCTTTTCTACCATTAAAAAGTATGGCGATCTTTGTTGTGTGGTGATTTTTATTGAGTATATGTGATTGGTTTTTATTTTATAGTTCATTATTATTAAATTCTTATATAGTATTTTACATTCATTAATTTACTTGGCAGAAAGATTAAAAAACTTAAGTGGACACATGGCACAAACTTAAGTGGATAATTATGGTATGGTCACCACATAAATTTGAACACATGGCGTAAAATTGGGTTTTAATTTCAAATTATAATTTAGCTTTCTCTAAACTTTACCTATTAATATCATATTGTATTTTATATATATATATATATATATATAGATTTTGGATTTTGTGCGAAAGGTAATGATGCATTAGCACCTAACACAGAAGCCAAAAAGCCACAATGATAACACTCATTCACCTAGGTAAGAACATTTCACCTACACACTTTTATGGGTATATATATAGAGAGAGATTTCTAGTTAGTTTCTCTCAAACATCCACAATTTTTCATTCTTTAACTGATGTCAAGGAAGTCTGAAGAAAGCACACACGATGCTTTCTTGATGGAACATAAACTAAACTATTAGCTTCTGGTGGTGAACCTCGAATCCACGAGGGGTTTCCCTGAATCTACAATGAGAAGAAAACTGGAATCCATCAGAGAAACAATTTGACAAAAAATCTGTGTTTATTTATAGTAGTGTGATAACTAACTTGCCTTTAGGCAACTAAAAACCCTAAGGCGATTACGAAAGTATATAAAACCCTAATTTGACTAAAAAAAAATTAAAAGTACCTAAAAAGAAGGAAATAAATTACCTAAACCTAAAATAACAAAAATTACATAAAAATACTAAAATTAAATAATTACAAAAATTAAATATTAAACCATATTCTACAGCAGACCCCTCCACTTGAAACAAACTCGTCCTCGAGTTGATGGTCGAAATTTGAAATCTTCCGCTCCAAATGAACAAATACTTTGAATGCTTTAATAACTTGATCCAAACCCTAATTTGACTAAAAAAATTAAAAGCAACTAAAAAGAAGGAAATAAATTACCTAAACCTAAAATAACAAAAATTACATAAAAATACTAAAATTACAATAATTACAATAATTAAATATTAAACCATGTCCTACATCGGACCCCTCCACTTGAAACAAACTCATCTGCGAGTTGATGGTCGAAATTTGAAATCTTCCACTCCAAATAAACAAATACTTTGAATGCTTTAATAACTTTATCCAATTTTGAAACACGAATTCTTCATAAAGTGTAGCAGAAAATTTCTTCTCATCTACCTTTAATTTATTCGCAACATTAATCAATAAAGGGTTGAAAATAATATTAAAATTTTCTACTCCAAGAAAATCAACATATTGTGTAGTCATCTTCAACAAATCAACTGGAACCTGGGGGTTGTGGATGATGGAGTCATCGTCATATTTAACCTCAATTGGATCTTCCACAATATTCTCATTAATTACTATCTCCTGATTTCTGTCCTTATCCACAATCAACTCAATCTTCTTTTCTTTGACATCTTCATCAAACCTTTGACAAGTGGTATCTTCAATCTTCAATTCAATAACTTGTTGCAAGTCTTGATCTTTTTTAACCACTTCAAAATTTTCTTTAGAAATAGGCTGCTTCTTCTTAGCCCTCAAACCCTTTTCTTTACGTGACACATGGACTTGGCTGTGATAATTTTGGTTTTGTGGTTGACCTTTCATGTTTTAAACATATTGCTTTTCATATGAATATACAGATTTATAATCAACACTTGTATAATCTAGTATATCATAATAATAATTAGGAAACCAAAAATCAATTAATACCCTTTTCATTCTTTGCCAAGAGCAGATTGGATGTTTACCTTGTCGCTTTCTATCGATTTGAATGTCTTCCGACCATTCCTTTGCTACATCATCCAATTTATTAGATGCAAGCTGCACTTTTTCTTCATCACAAATCTTCTAAAAATTAAAATACTCTTCCAAATCAAGAAGCTAGTCAACAAAACCTAACTTACACATATCTCTGTCAAAGACTGTAATTTTCTTGTAGTTAGTAGTGCGTCGTTGAATATATTGATCATTATGTTGTGAGATGATTTTCTAGCAAGAAGAGTAGCAATCATTTGCTTGATTTTGCCTATAATTTGCTGACTCTTTTCACGAAGTTGTTGATTTTCATCACGAAAATCAAGGAACTTAATCCTAGTGAGGACTATGTTGTTGACATTATTGCCGTCATCGTTGTTGAGGTGGTCACCGTCTCGTCGATTAGCCATCAGACCAGGGTATGTTAAGGCTCTAATACCAACTAATGCATGATGCAAAAGCGTCAAGAAGTAGAACATGTCTACTTCTAGAAAACAAGAAACAAAACATGTTTGCTTCTAAAAAATAATTTTGAATCCACGAGGGTTTCTTAAATCCACAAAGGTCATTGAATCCACAAGGAAAAAGGGTCTAGAATCCACTAGAGAATAAAAAGACAAAAGTCTTAATTTTATTAATTGAATAATTGTTCCAAAAACTTGTACAAACTTAGAGGCCTATTTAAGGGCTTCGTAAAACTTGACAGACAAGAAAATATATTCTAAAATAACTCCTAATTGATACCTAACCATAAAAGGAACTAATTTGACTTAAAAAACATTAAAAGCACCTAAAAATAATGAAATAATAACCCTAAACCTAAAATAACAAAAATTACAAATTAAATACCAAAATTAATAAATTACAATAATTAAATTGTAGATTCCATCCTATATCATTAACTCAAAATCTTCCTTATAAACTTCAACGATCACAATTTACAAAGAACTGTTCTTCTTCTTTTTTTCCTTTAAAAAACAAAACAAAACAAAAAAAAAACAAAACACCTAGCGATGTTTTAGAGTATCTTTTAACATGTGAGAGTGGACTGGGGAACCAAGACCCATTACTTTGTCAGTGTTCAATGTCCATGCAATTGTTTTTGAGCTATTCAAGTTCTCCTTTTTCTCAAAAAAAAAAAAAAAAAAAAATTTATAAAGTAACCTATGAAGTTGTTCAAAATTTTATTTTATTTTTTCCCTAGTTTTTCTCAACAACCAAATGGAAACTAAACCCTTTCTATATATTTGTTAATTTTGGCAACAAATTTTGTTTGAGCGTTGTTCTGGTATTGAATAGAATTATAAATGGACCGAATTTCTAGACTTAGACAGGCTTATAAGGTTAAACTTAACCTAGTGTTGTCAAATTGAATTCTTTTTTCTGAACGTAAGTGGAGGATTTCGCCCGGTATCTATATAGCAATGTGGAAATCCAGTATAATCGTGTTGTTGAACAATTTTAGACTGACTATTAAATTCTACTAGCCATGGTCTCACACGATGCGCGGATAATGATTTAAGCTGTTATGTGAAAAACTTATATAGAATACCCAGAACATTTTAAATTAATAACATGAAGTAATGTTGTAATAACATGAAGAGATTTTTGTTAAATTAGTGATGTAATTCAAAATTAAGGGGATAGAGAATTTAAACTATAGAAAAAAATTTACATAAATTAGAAATTAGTTATAATGTGGTGTAATATCTTATAAAAAAAAAAATTGTGGTGTAAAAAGTTTATTGTTTGCTTAATCATTTAGTATTTTTTTGGCTAAAATTTTTAATAATAATTTTTGTTTCTACATTGGCTTGGAGTTAGCATAAAAAATTTGTAATTTCATGTGAAATTTTTTTTATTTTTTTTTTTGAGAAAAATGTAAATGTTTAGTTGGCTTATGGAAATATCATCTAAAATTTATGATGTCAAGTTTATGTTATTGAAGTATGATAGTGGTAAGTTGAACACTCAGTGAAAAGAGTGATATCCTATTATTAGAATTTTATTATATAATCCAAATATGTAAAGAAGTTGAGGTGTAAAGCTAAATGAAAAATTATTCTTACAAAACGCCACATAACAGAATCGCATAGTCTCTCACGTGATGTTTTTTCTTTCTTAAATATCTATATATATATATATAAACCATATAGAATTCTTATATATATATATATATATAATTAGTGCATTCTTATAGATAATTAATGTGTATTCATTTCATTGACACATTCAGTGAATTAAAAGTTTAACATAAATGTAAACTTTGATGAGGTGGAAGCCTAAATATGAGAAACTTAACGAATGTGCTACTTGACAGAACCTCCTGCTATCTTACATTAGGTCTCTGCTTTTATATATATCTAAAACATTTTAAAGTAATAACATGAAGTAATGTTGCAATAACATGAAGAGATTTTTGTTAAATGAATGATGTAATTCAAAATTAAGGGGATGGGGAATTTAAACTATAGAGAAAAAGTTACATAAATTAGAAATTAGTTATTATGTGGTGTAATATCTTCTCAAAAAAAAAAAAAAGTGGTGTAATAAGTTGATTGTTTGTTTAATCATTTATTTTTTTGCTGAAATTTTTAATCATAACTTTTGTTTCTACATTGGCTTGGAGTTAGCATAAAAAATTTGTAATTTTATGTAAATGTTTATTTATTTATTTTTTGAGAAAAATGTAAATGTTTAGTTGGCTTATGAAAATATCATCTAAAATTTATGATGTCACGTTTATGTTATTGAAGAATGATAGTGGTAAGTTAAACACTCAGTGAAAATAGTGATATCCTATTAAGAGAATTTTATTATAATCTAAATATGTAAAGAAGTTGAGGTGTAAAGATAAATGAAAAATTACTCTTAGAAAGCGCCACATGACAGAATCGCATAGTCTCTCTTATTTAGCCATCCACCTCATCAAAGTTTTCATTTATGTAAAACTTTTAATTCACTGAATGTGTCAATGAAGTGAATACACATTAATTATCTATAAGTATGTAGTAATTATATATATATATATATATATATATATATATATAAGTATGGTTTTTAAAAAAAAAATATATATATATATATAAGAAAGAAAAAACATCACGTGAGAGACCATGCGATTCTGTCATGTGGTGCTTTGTAAGAGTAATTTTTCATTTAGCTTTACACCTCAACTTCTTTACATATTTGGATTATAACAAAATTCATTAATAGAATGTCACTATTTTCACTGAGTGTTTAACTTACTACTATCATACTTTAATAACATAAACGTGACATCATAAATTTTAGATGATATTTCAATAAGCCAACTAAACATTTACATTTTTCTCAAAAAAAAAAAATAATAATAATAAAAATAAACATTTACATGAAATTACAAATTTTTTATGCTAACTCCAAGCCAATGTAGAAACAAAAATTATTATTAAAAATTTCAGCAAAAAAAAAAAAAAAAAATGATTAGACAAACAATCAACTTATTACACCACATTTTTTGAGAAGATATTACACCACATAATAACTAATTTCTAATTTATGTAACTTTTCTCTATAGTTTAAGTTCTTCATCCCCTTAATTTTGTATTACATCATTAATTTAACAAAAATCTCTTCATGTTATTGCAACATTACTTCATGTTATTACTTTAAAATATTTTGGATATTCTATATAGGATTTTCATATAACAGCTTAAAGTATTATCCGCGTATTGCGCGGGGCCATGGCTAGTTTTATTAGTTAAACTAACTAGAATCAACAATAACTCTCTTTTATTTTGTCTATTACTCTATTATTTTGGAAAACTATAGGCCAAAACCAAAAAGAAAATTATATATCTGTGATGTGGCTAATCCTTGCCACCGAAATTAACTCATTGACTTGGCTTAATTATACACATATCTAAGAAACAAAAGATATTTAAGCCTACATGGGGAGGAAATCAAAATGCCCTCTTCAGTCTTCACAATAAACATTATGAGACAAATTAATCTCTAAGCCACCAATAACGTACCCTACAGCCATAGGGGATTCTCTCTAGTGCTATAAAAATATCCTCGTTTTAGATCACTATGATTATGGGCTTTACATAATATATAGGCCTGATACAGCTCCAAATATGTAAGCCCATCAGTTTTTTAGTGAATAGAAAAGATGAGACACCTCACTGGAGTTGGATTTATGGTTCATTCAGTGGGTATTTTACATTGGGTTTCTTATTTATACAATGAATCTCAGTTCTATGTTTGTATCTATTCGAGAAATCAAGGCCCCAGTCATGTTTGGTGAGTAAGCCAAGACATAATTGGGCATAGGCCTTGATTATTGGGCTAACATGCATATATCTCTAACAGAAGCATTGCCATTCATTTCCACAAATTTTAGACTTCCCTATGACTTGTAACCAGTAATAACAAGGTAATTTACCGTAACAAGCTTTAGGAGGCCATCTGCCATGGCAAAGTTCCATACCAAATGATTTGATTATTTTCACTTCTTCTTTTTTAAAATTTGTTATATGGAATATTTTAAGAACCTTGCTTTTTCAACCAAAAAAAAAAAAAAAAAAAAAAGAACTTTGTAACACTAAAAATGTGATATGACTGTTCTATGAGGCATCGGAAGAATTCAATTCAAAGAATAGAGTTTTTGAAACAAAAAATTTGCTGGGGCAAATTATATTTTAACCAATTTGCTATTACTATGAGGACTCCGTATTTCATGTTGATCATGTAGACTTGGAAGTACATAACTGTAAGATAAAGAAGTGTTATCTCTCTCTACTTTTTTTTTTTTTTTTTGGTGGATATCTCTCTCTACTTAAATCTACTAGAAAAAAGTGTTAACTGTAAAAGTATAGTATGTTCGATATCGTTTTAGCTGGATGTAAACCTTTAAATTTATATGGGTTCCTTGAAAATATAAGAAAAATTCTTGGAATCCACAAGATGAAAGAAAATAAATGTAATTTTATTGATAATGAACTTCTTTTCATTTATAAGTTAGGTATTAATCTAAAGATTTTAGAAAACTTGTTTTTCAAGAAAAATATTGTTAAACAAAAATAATTAATACCTCATCATAGAACAACTTATTTTTTTTTTTTAATTAAAATACTCTTAAAAACTCTCTAGAACAAAGAAATAAAACTCTATTTTTGAAAATTCCTAAAATTACATAAAAATATTTATAAAAAATAATTGATAACAAAATATTTTGTCCTATATGTCAGCTGTAAAGCAGGATGCCAATAATAAACAAACAATTTTTCGAACTTGTTGATTAATGTGTGTCCCCTAAGTCCTTACCTTTCATGACTTAATTTACAGCTTAGGGAGAAATAGAATCTGGGCATGTGGTGCCATTTGTAAATGGGAAGACTTTAACATTCTATTTAACATTACGTCAACAAAAGAATCTATTTAACAATCTAAAATTATACTGTATATTTATATTTACACTTATTGTTATGGCATACTTCCGGAGTTATGTACCTACTTAAAACTAAGATTTTTTTATGAGTTTCAATTATTTCAATTGGTAAAATTTATTATTGTTAAATGAGAGATCTATAGCTTAATCTGTCTACATTAAAAACCAATTGGTGTCTTAACCTGATGATAAAAAATAATAACTATAAAACAGTTTGAAATATTATCGTATCTATAAAAAATAAAAATAAAAACGTAGGAGTCATTTTGCTTCCTGTGCTCTTATTTCTAATATATGCATACCTGTTCCAGTCTCCATTTTGCTCCTTCAGTCAATTTTAGCAATGATATTTTCTTATTCAGCCAAAAAGGAGAAATATTATATAGCATGTTGCATATTGTTAGGTATTGAGTTTGTAATGTTGGCAAACCATGACAAAAACTAAGTCTCATTGGTTTAGAATGGTCTACATTGAAGTCCAAGACAAAAAACTCAAGTTCAGGATGAAAAAAATGAGTTACAAGCTGTTTCGTTCAATTGATACTTAATCAATCGAAAATCGCATATTGGCAAAAAATCAGCAAACGTAAAAAGCCCATAACTTGACTGTTTGAAGCACAAATTGCGAGCCATTTTTTCCCAGTATTTAAAGGACATTATAAGCTAACTCTAGAGAGGGTTTTCAGAGTTTTTTAGAGAGATTAGAGTGCATCTTGTGCCTTTTTTTTGTAGATCTAGGGTTTTGTACCCAAAAGCTCTTTCATGTCTTCTACTGGTGTTATTCCTTGAAGAATCTCAAAATTCGGTGTTGTAGAAGTTGCTACATACAAGATCAACATTTAAGGAGATCCAAAACTTTTGAGTGGAGTCTCAAAGTCACAAGTAGGTGAGCTTGTGTTGTTGCAAAGACCAAGGAAAGAAGTAGTCTGTAGACTCAGAGCTATCATGGGGTTGTGGTAGTAAGTTTTCTACTCGAGGTAGCAATAAGATGTAAGTAGTCTAAGTCGCTATTGTAAAACTTCAATTCTTTCGTAGTGGATTTGTTTTTTACCTTGAGGATAACTAGGTTAAATCCTTCCCAAGTTTTTTACTGATTTGGTTTTCCTAAGTTATCATATCGTGTGTTCTTTATATTTCTGCTGCTTTACATGATATGATTGTTCTTGTTTTAACCTGCTAGATCTGAATAATAAACCTAAGTATTCACTTAGTTAATTAATTAGGTTAAACATTCTAGTTTTACAAGGGTCTAAAAACGTGCACATATAATTTCATCTTATAATATTTATTTAATAAAATTTAAGTGATTAAGACAAAACAGGGAGATGGTGGGTTTTGGTTGGTAGATGGAATAAGTTATTGGTTCATGCAATGCTTGAGGAAAAAAAAGGGGAAAATATGACTGCAATTTATATTAATAATGATTTTATTTTCTTATTCTCCTCAATTACAAGATGAATAAGGTTTTTTTTTAGTTTTGGGTGTAATGAGAATGAAATTTGCTAATGCTTGCATTTGTGTTGAAGTTTTTAAATTTTTGTATGTGTAAATGCACTTATGCTAATTCTAAAGGACAATAAATTGATCAGTCATGAGAATAAGTGAATAACCATTATAAATTTAATAGTGAATATTGATATAATAAAATTGCTAAGACAATATTTCTCTTAAATTGTTTTTAACAAGAGTTAGAAATGAAAAAGAAAAAAGAAAGAAAAATATTCTTGTTGGAATTATTTATCCTGTTTAAAATATTCTTAAATTTATAAATAATTAAATATAATGTCAAGCATAAGATTCATCCCTTTTATGAGGATTTTTGCAAATAAGTAGTAAGAAAAATAATATGAGCAGTGAATTAAGTAAAATCTCATAAAATGATAGTCTATTATCTTCGAATAACATAGACAAGAAAAAAATTATATCAATTTTTTTAATGTGTTATCAAGACATTATGTCTTATTTATGAAAGTTCTTTATTTTCTTGAAAGACTAAAGGGGTTTCAACTTTCAAGTATGAGATAACAATATCCAATCAAATATGAGACGAGTTTCACTTAATTATCCCTTCAATTGAAAACTTCTTTTATTTTGTCCTTCTTAAAGATGATTCACACTTTCTAATAAGTTATGTGATAATGAATTTGTTTTAATAATACATAAGAATAACTTATAAATCACCACATAATAAGTTGAAGGAGATAGTTTCAAATTAGTTTGAAGCAAAATTAGTTGTCCTCAATATAAATGACGGCATTCATAGATTCAAATCCAAATACAAAGTTTGTATGAAAGACCTTTGATGGTATAGGTCAAGATAGTCTTTTTTTTTTCTTTTTTTTTTTTTTCATGTGCGGATATATATATATTGTGGGGGGTAAAAACCCAACCTAATATATTGGGCCTAGGACCTTATTTGAAGACTACTGTATGCCCGAAGAGAGGGAAGTGTTCAAGAAGGAGTCTATGCTTAAGAAATATACCTGGAGGCGAACGAGTGGATAGTCCGAAGAGATCATCAATGTTCTGAAGAGACCATTGTCCTTGGATACAAAGAGCCTTGGCCGGACGGACACCTGGGAGGTTGAGGTAACCTTTCTAATGACTTTGATGATAAAGGCAAGCTTCAGGCACGTGTGGAGATGATAGGAACAGAAAAATATCTAGAAGACAAGCTGCAACCACCACATTAAATGCACTGTAACTATTTTTCTGGCCGCATTAATGGGGAGAAGATCCTTGAATAGTATAATCTTGACTACCACCACTCACAAAGAGTTAAAGAATGTACCTGATGGGACATGTACTCAAGTGGATGCCTAGATGAAGAACAAGTGGACGGTGAAGATGATGAGAGAGTGTGCTATATAAAGAGAAGGGACCTCTGGTAACAGAGATCGGGACAAAAAAGAGAGAGAAGAAGAAAATAACTTTACTGTAACTTTAAGAATTGTAACCAACTTTCATTCAATAAAATACCTCTTCGGACGTTCACGTTTGCATTTGTCAAGCATGATTGCATGTTAGTTCACCCGTAAATATCATTATTAACTCTTGTCTAATTCACATCCAACCCAGTTCTTTCACCCACACTCTACAAATTCATTGTCCTGGGTTCATTTGGCTCATAATCCATATCTTTTGGGCTTGGATTACAAAAATCGACTCTACATATATATTGATGGGGTTTCATGTGTGGATTTTAGTCTTTTGGTTATGTAGATATCAAATATTGATGTAACAAATAATACATTTGTATAAAATCTACCAAGACAAGTGGATAGTAATTGCAATGACAGTTGATGCCTATAATAAAATGTATTCACTAGTTAGGGGTTTTTTTTTTTTTTTTTTTTTTTTAATTTTGAGGATGCCACTTGTTAGTTGATGATAGTTTTTGTCCTATATATATTAGGACTTGCATTACAGACAGGGTTTTTTTTATTTTTTTATTTAAAGAAAGACTGAACTTTATTAACTTAAAGAAGCCATATCGGCCTGCAAAACAGATTCAAGTATTCAACATTGGAGGAACTTCCTTGACATGTATAGGTAGTTGAAAGAAACAAGTTGATACAAGTTTTTTTTTTTTTCTTTTTTTTTTTTTAGAGAGTTTCAAACAAGTTGATACAAGTTAGTGTGTGTTTGGAATGTACGTTTTCCATGCGTTTCTACATTTTGCTGAAAAACAGTAGATCCCATGCATTGATCACAGGACCCGCAAGTACTTTTTTTAGCAAAAAAAAACTATAAAACTAGGTCTCACAACACTATTCACACAATTAAAAATTATTTTGCTACAGTATTTTCAGTTTTCAATTTCCAGGAATAAGCGGTATCCAAACATACCATTAATCATTATTTTCACCCCTTATCTATTATGGCCATTAATACAAAAATGGCAATATAATAAAAAAAAATAGCCACTTTTGATTTGATGTATTATGGCCTACAATTCTCTTGACTGTATCTATCTACCATAGATTCCCTTTTCCCACCTCACAGCTATATATACACGCAATTTTGAAACACACACACACTCTCATTCAAGCAAAATGTTTTTAAGTTCAACTTCCTCTTTTCTCATTTTGGCACAACCATGTCTCTCTCCCACTCTACTGATTCAGGTTCCATCTCTCTCTCTCAATTTTGAGTGGTTGCTTGATTTTGGGACTATGCAAAACAGTCATAATAGGTTTCTTGTATTATGTTGAACCTTTGTGGAACCTTTGCTCTAAGTTTCTTTCAATATTTATTTTTGGAATTGGGTTTTTGTTTGTATGTTGAATCATAGATATAAGCAAAAGAAGTGTTACCTCTTTATCTACGAGGGCCTAGCTTTGATACAATCTTAATTTTGGCCTAAGGGGATAACTTTAAAAGAAGTATCACATTTTTTATCTTTCTTGTTCATTTGTGAGATTTTCACTTGCTATTGGTTTTGTTAAGTTTTATTTATTGCTAGCAAAAATTTATCAATAAAACAATTCAATAGCCTTAACGTTCACAAAGAGAGATGGATTCACTTTAAAATCAAAATTTGAAATTTATAATATTTTTTTTACATTAATTTTATATAAAACATAGTATACAAAAAAATAATAAACTTATTTATCTTAAATGTGACCAGTTGAAATAAGTTTAACGGCAAGAGCGAAAAAGAATGACTTGTTGACAAGATATTCTTTTAGAGATAAAGAGAAAGTGAATGTGTAAGTGGTTTTATGGTGACCGGTTGCAAGAGCTACTCTGAGAGAGAGAGAGAGAGAGAGAGAGAGAGAGAGAGAGAGAGAGAGAGAGAGAGAGAGAGAGAGAGAGAGAGAGAGAGAGAGAGTTGTGAATACTGTAGTAATTCCAAGGAATAGCTCATGGAGTATCAAATTAAAAAGGGAAATTTAGGAAAATTTTGTGTAAATCAAGGGAGTAAGACCATACATTGAGTCAATTAAAGGTAACTAGAAGGAGAATCATGAAAATGGATAAAGAATCCATAATTTATAAATTACTAGGAGTTTGTTTATGTCATGGATTTCCTGTTTCCTTGTGTTAGTAAATTTGCACCTTGTATCCTTTTATATTCTCGATTTATGATTTATCCCCAAAGGAGGCCATGCAAGAAAAGATAGAATAAGAACTACAAAGACTTTCAGAAAATAATGACTCTAATTCTAGACAAGGTGGACAAAAGTCATTTAAGATGGTATGATGTCTGCACCTATATGAGAGAGAAGTAAAATTCACTGGAATGAGCTTACATGGTCAAGAGGATGGATGTAAAGAACATTGGTTAAGATGGTGCAACACTACATGATGACCTGTGAGCTTTTTTAAGAAAATCCTTGGTAAGAATATGAAATAGCAAAACAGTGAGGGGCTGCAACATCTAGCAAATTCGTATCACAGTATAACCACAAATGAATTTGAAAACATGATGTAAAAATTGAATCCATTCCTTTTATTTTTTTTGTTTTTCACTCCTGCTCTCTTAATATATAACTTACTGATATGCTTTGAGTAACTTCAATTGGATATCTTTCGTTACTATACCTTCTTTAATCTCTGGTGGGGTATTGTGTTCTCAAGCAGTTAGTTTGGTTCATGTATCAATTGCAGCATCAAAAGCCAAGACTTCAGTTTTGGTAGAGACCCTGCATTCAGTTAAATTATTCCCTTCTATTCTTGTATATCAGTAAATTGTATCTATAAAAATTTCAATTTTTTTTTATGCAGTGCATCGAGGGGACAAAACAAAGAATTAAAAAAATGTTCAATGAGGTTGAACTATCTGTTTCATCGTATGACACCGCCTGGATGGCAATGGTCCCTTGCCCAAATGCCCCACAAGCCCCCTTTTTCCCTCGGTGTGTGAATTGGTTGTTGGATAATCAACTCCGTGATGGCTCGTGGGGTCTTCCTAACTGTGATCCCTTTTTAGTTAAAAATGTTCTCTTATCTACCTTAGCATGTATCCTTCCACTAAAGCAATGGGGTGTTGGTGAAGAACAAATGAACAAGGGTAATTCTGCTATTCCTCATACTTAAATCTCCTCAATTTTGGTCCAATAGATAGATATTTTCTCTTTTTGCAGGCCTGTCCTATATTGAGTCAAATATAGCTGCAGCTACTGACGAGAAGCAAGTTTCTCCTATTGGATTTGACATAATATTTCCCGCAATGATTGAGCTTGCCAAAAATTTGGATTTGAATATCCCTCAAGGAACAACAAATTTAGATGATTTGTTCCAAAAGAGAGAGTTGGAGCTTAAAAGGTACAGTTGTAATTCAACTTTGCTTTATGTTCAGCTTTATTATTTAGTGAATATACTTTTTTGTGCTTCACCGCTTGTGTTTGAGTAATGCCCTTGACAGCAATGGGCATGACAAGGATTATCCAATCTCATATTTGGGATGTAAAGCTAGTACAGTTAAGCCTAGTCAAGCTCAATACTGAGCTACCTTTGCTGAAACTTGATCAGCTTGGCTTTTTAGGTTTGTTAGAACAATCAAATGGTATTTTGAATTAACAACTTTATTTCTTGTAATGATAAAAACTGTTCATATATGAAATATGCTGCTTTTAAAGGCTCTGGAACTTTTAGTTTATATATGATCAAAACTGTTTATATAGTAGTAGGAAAGAGGCCAAATTGGCCATTTACCACTTTTTGCAGAGATTATTAGCAACATACCATTGTTTGCAAAATAATAGCAATACCACTTTTTGAAACTCGAGTTCATGAAACTCGAGTTTGCTATGTAAATCAAGTTTTAAACATGTACTCAAGCTTCATAAAAAAAACTTGTGCTGACGTGGATTTTTATTTGGAAAAAATGCCACATGGAACTCGAGCATGGTAAACTCGAGTTCCATGCAACACAATACTCGAGCTTACCAAGCTTGAGTTCTTTGTAAATACAAAACTCGAGCATAATGCTCTTTCTTTCTTTTTCTTCTATGGTACTCGTGCATACCAGGCTCGAATTCCTTCTAATATGGAACTCGAGTTTGGCAAGCTCGAGTTCCTTATACTTTTTTTTTTCCCAATAGTCAACAAATAAACGTAAACATAAAAATAAGTAATTTTTTTTCATTTGAACACACAAACATATGTTTTTATTTATTTAAATAGAAGCACGGTAAAATATAGAAATTTTAATTTCAAAATATTAACCGTTTGGTAGAGTTGTTTAACAACTCATTTTCAGTTTTTAAACAACATTATACACATTTTCACACACTTTTTCACACACACGTATTTCAAAAAAATACAAATAACATTACTCAAACTCCTCTACCAAACGGACCCTAATTTTTAGGCCACTCATACCCCTTGTTCATTCATTTTTAACAAACTCATCAATTTCTAACTTCTCAGAAGCGTTATGGTCAAATTGGTTAAAATATTGGGAGTTACAATGAGAAAGTAGAACAACATGTAAAAGAAAAATCTCGAAAAAGCCCAGGGCTCTTTTGAGATTTTTCTAAATTGTTTAATCGGAGGGTCTATAGCAATGGCTCTTTTTCCAGTAAATCAGAATCTGAAAAAATCCAGGGCTTTGGAGTTTATTGCACGATTGATTATGAGAAAGTTGCTTTAGCAATTTTTTTCTTGGTGAGTTGTATCACACCAAGAATACAACTCACCAAGAATGCTACAACTCGCCAAGAAAAAAAATTGCCAAAGCAACTTTTACATCATCAGCCAAATATTTAGATGTATAGAAAAAATCTTTCACGTTCCTCTTAGAAACACTGCAAGTCAAGAACTTACATATCCAAACGTGATAAGATGTAAGTTCTTCTTTATATCTGAGTGGTTCACTCTTTCTACAATACTTATCAATCATTTGACCATACAGTAATTTGGAATGGGATTTAAATAAATAAAAACATATGTTTGTGCATTCAAATGAAAAAAAATTACTTATTTTTATGTTTATATTTATTTGTTGATTATATATATATATATATAAGGAACTTGAGCTTAGAAAACTCGATGTCCATATAACAAGGAACTCAAGCTTGATATGCTCAAGTACCATAGAAGGGGGGGGGGGGGGGGGGGGGGGAAAGGAGCATTATGCTCGAGTTTTGTATTTACAAAGAACTCGAGCTTGGTAAGCTCAAGTATTGTGTTGCATATGGAACTCGAGTTTACCAAGCTCAAGTTCCATGTGACATTTTTTCACTAAAAATCCACGTCAGTACAAGTTTTTTTTTATGAAACTTGAGTGTTTAAAACTCGATTTAGACAGCAAACTTGAGTTTCACGAACTCGAGTTTCAAAAAGTGGTACTACATATTTTGTAAACAATCGTATGTTGCTAATAATTTCCGCGAAAAGTGGTAAATGACCCGTAGGAAAGAATGGAACATTTTAGTTTATGAATGATGCCCCTCATTCCCCTACCTAAACCATCTCTATTCCATATCTAATTTTAGAGGTTATGAAAGCAACTTGGAAGGGAAGAGGACCTACCTAGCGTATGTTTCGGAGGGACTGGGGAAGTCACAAGACTGGGAAATGGTCTTGAAATATCAAAGAAAGAATGGATCACTGTCTAATTCGCCGTCCACCACAGCAGCTGCTTTTACTCACCTTAAGAATTCTGGTTGTCTTAGTTACCTCCAGTCACTCCTAGGTAAATTCGGGGATGCAGGTCCCTCCCTCCACCCTTGTCTATAGTTTGCTATGTATTTTTAGTAACATTTCCATTTTCTCTAACAGTTATTTGGATATCTTGAATTAAAAATTTTTTTTTTTCAGTTCCAACAGTTTATCCTCTAGATATATATACTCGTCTTTGTATGGTTGGCAGTCTTGAGATGCTGGGAATTGATCGGCACTTCAGGAAGGAGATCAGAAGTGTATTGGATGAAACATACAGGTAATGTCATTTTTAGGTGATTGCACCAATTATGGTGTGATAGGTCATTTTGAAGATTAATAAATGCATACTATTCTCTTCAATTAACTTTTCAAGCCAAAAATTAGTTTGAGTTTGTAGATTGCTTTTAGTTCTCTATTACTGCAAAAGATGACATTTGCCAACAAGCAGATTCTAGCTAGAGGGTGAGGAGGATATATTCTTAGATACTGCCACCTGTGCCATGGCATTTCGGATGTTACGTGTTAATGAATATGATGTTTCTTCAGGTACTTTTTGATTTAGGAAACATAGTCTAAAAGATTTTTTTGATAGTTTAGGTGAGGTTTAATAGCTTTATCCCGCTTTGTAGATCCATTAACCCGACTTTCAGAAGATTATATCTCCAGTTCCCTTGGAGGATATGTGAAGGACATTGGTGCTGTCTTGGAATTATTAAGGGCTTCAGAAATCATCATACATCCTGATGAGTTTGTTCTGGAGAAACAAAGTTTCCTGACCAGTCATATTCTGATAGAAGAATCATCCAATGGTTCAATTCGTGCAGATGGACGGAATATATATGTTGGCCTACAGGTAGTTTACTGCAATAAAACCCTTTTCACTAATTCAGTGATGCTTGACTGTATAATCCAAATTTGATTCCCAGAAGTCTTCAACCTTTGATTGTTTCAGGTGGACGATGCTCTTAAGTTTCCTTACCATGCAAATTTGGATCGTATATTGAACAGGAGAGCAATTGAGCATTACAATAAAAGCAATATAAGGATTTTAAAAACTGCATATAGTTAAACCAATGGTGGTTTCTTTGTCCGCTATTCTTTTCTATTTATGGAATATGGAGATTTTAATTCTGCTAAATAATTAGCCATTACAAGTGGAACTATTAATTTATCTTTGTACACTTCTTATTTCAGTTCTTTAAATACTTGCAATGAAGATTTCCTAAAACGGGCAGTACAGGACTTCAACATCTGCCAGTCAATACATCGCGAAGAACTCAAACATATGGAGAGGTGCATATCTTCGTGTAGTTTCAACTATCTTCATATCATGACTGTCACTTTCTTGGAATTTTCGTTATAGCAGGATCGAAGGTTGGCATATTGAACTAGAAGCAACTTTCATTGTTTCATGGGCATGTGGAACTGGAATCAACTTTCAGTCCTTTTGTTGGCTAAAAATCATTTAATCTGGAATCACTGGTTTGCCCTTACTAGTGGATAGTGATTGCTACTTGACCATGATATCAAGAAAAGTTAATTAGACTCTCAGTCTTTGAGATAACTTCAAGGAAGTAGAAAATCATCCTTTGTTTGTTCAATTTTCATTCTCATGTAAGCAGGTGGGTTATAGAGAGCAGATTCGACAAGCTGAAGTTTGCTAGACAGAAACAAGCCTACTGTTACTTCTCTGGTGCAGCCACCCTTTTTTCCCCTGAACTTTCTGATGCTCGAATATCATGGGCCAAAAGTATGGTGCTTGCAACAGTGGTTGATGATTTCTTTGACATCAGCGGTTCTGAAGAGGAATTGGTAAACCTTATACAACTGGTCAAGAAGTATGTTTTCCCTTTTTCACATTCCTTTCTTGAATCTCTCATCAGTCAGTGATTTGTGTTTGGAGTCTTTTAAGTAGTCTTTCCAGTATAAAACTGATAATGCTATTGGAACTGAACCACAGGTGGGATGTTAATGTCAGCACTGCCTGTTGTTCTGAGAATGTTGAAATTATATTTTCGGCACTTCACAGCACAATCTGTGACATTGGAGACAAAGCATTCACATGGCAAGGGCATAATGTGATAAGTCACATAATTGAACTTGTGAGATAAAATCTTCCCTTTTTCCACATTTCGGGTATATCACTTTTGCAGGCTTTTTTGATAACATTACCGGCCTCCCCTATGGCTCAGGTTCTGGCAATTACTTCACCTTGATGTAACCCGTAGATTTATAAAGATTGATTCAAGTATTAGCCTCAAGAATAGAGGTTATGTATGTGGTACAAAGTAAAAACTGGCTCCATTTTAATCTGTCATGGAGACTACCTTGAAATGGGAATTTAGATGGTCTTTGGTTTTTTTTCTGGTAAATGCAATGGTTGGATTCACTAAAGTCTATGATGATGGAAGCTGAGTGGTCAAGAGACAAGTACATTCCAACTGTGGATGAATATATGAAAATGGGTGTGTATCAATTGCCTTAGGACCTGCGGTCCTCACAACCCTCTATTTTATTGGACCTAAGCCTTCAGAAAAGGTTGTTGGAACCCAGAAATCCATCATTTATTTGAGTTTATGAGCATTTGTGGGCATCTACTCAATGATATACAAACCTTTAAGGTAAGAAAAACAGAAAAAAGGTATAGAAATTACTAGTTTTGCCTCCTATATGGTTAGTTTTGTAGTCAGTGATCTTTCTAGATAATGTTGCAGAGGGAATCTGAACAAAGGAAATTGAATGCTGTAACATTGCGAATGATTAATGGTGGAGGAGTCATTACTGAAGAAAGGTCATTAAGGAGTTGAAGAGTATTATTGGCAGTAAGAGGAGAGAACTGCTGAAACTAGTTTTGCAGGAAAAAAGCAGTGCTGTTCCTAGCGCATGCAAGGATTTGTTCTGGATAATGACCAAAGTGTTGCACCTGTTTTACATGAACGATGACGGATTCACTTTACATGAGATGATCAATGCTGTAAAGGTATTCATTGAAGAACCCATCGTTCTCGATGAATTTTAAGTCGTCTACATTAGATTATCTGTATCCCATGTCAGACAACTGCAGGAACTGCTTTGCACCAGTAAACGATCATTTTAATGCACACTGTATGCATAAAGAGCTGATTCAGCCATTCCAAATTCTTCCCATAAGTTATCACTTAGCATTTCATGTCTTTTTAAGGTTTTTTGCTCATGATGTATAATTGTGAATAGTCACTTTGCATTTCAACTTAACAGAAAGGAAGTGTTGTATGTTTTATTACGTGCATAAGGTTTATATAATGTTTTTTTTATTTTTATTATAATAATTTGTTTCTTTCTTTTGTTCTTTCTTGTATGTTTTAACCACTAATACTTGTGCAGCACCTCTAAATTATCATTCTAGATTAAAAGTCCTTAGCAGAACTGCCATATGTTTGGTTTTTTTATCTTTTTTCTGCCACTCATAAAGGCATTCTTATAATCTAGTACTTCTATTCAAAATTTGTAAAGAAAGGGGCATAAAATTCTATAATCTTTTTCACAACAAAATTTCAAGCTCTCACCTTGTAATAGAGCCCTTACAATTAAGTAAAACACCATGAACCACATAAAAGGAATAGGGGGTAAGTGGAGAGGGAAAAACTGTCATATCTGCATTTGGCAATGATGTACAAACCTATCTAAAGGAAAATTTATTCGGTACTTAAGTAAACTAGAACAGTGTAATGAATGATAAAAAGCATCATTTCATAAACTTAAAAACGTTGCTGGTCTATTATTGAGCATTCATTAAAATTCAATCATGCTTGATAACATTTTTTTTTTTTAAAGGTAACAAAACGCTATAAGAATTCATTTATCATCCTCTCACACATGATTGTCAATGGAATAAAGGCAGATTGAAGATATCATGCTCAACAACAAAAATTTGGGTGCTTATCTTCAGATGCCTCCAGGGGAGAATGATCAACGACTTCATATAACAGATAGCCAGTCTGGTTAACCCGAATGTGACTCATTATAAATTAGCAATTCCACTGCAGGATGAACCACAAAGACAATTTCCGGCCAGAACACAGCCATGGCAACAATAACATAAGCATAAGGGAGTCTAATATCAAAATGGTTTCTTTTCATAAGAAACTAGGCCATGGACACCACCTTCAACTTGCGCAGCTCCTCTCCGGACCTGAACAAACCAAATAAAAGAATATAGTCAGTCCATATGATCATATACTTATTAGTCATCAAGATTACATCTTCTGCAGAATAGCTAAACCAAGCCAATGTCTAAGGACATTGTAAAAAATTTACACTTTTTCATTATAACAATGGAGAACCCAAGAGGAAGAGGAGGAGGAGGAGGGGAGGGGGGGGAGTGAAGAAAAAAAAAAGAGGAAGAAGAAGAATGAAGAGTAGACATTTTGCTCATGCACTAAAGTGGGGATTGCACCAACCATGAAACTCACGACCACCAAGGGTGGAATGCCATATGCACCATGCCCCATCTCAAAAACCCATTTCAATTGATTTCAAGAGGAAAAGGGTGTTATTAAAGGGACAAGGAACATCCAAGAAGACATATTAAGATAAAGTTTCAGAATGAAACCCACCTTATGATTATATATCACATTTAAGTTGCATCCAATGGTAGGATTCTAGATAGCTATATATTTCTTTCAAATGAGTACAAATTTCCTCCCTTATCATTAGGCTGGTATTTGTAGTGATGAGCTAGGATAATATTAATGGCTTTTAACAGAAGAATAGGATATGACCTGAATAAATGATAAAAAGGCCACCTCTTATCGAAGTTTACAGCCACAAATTTCTTGATATATAGTTCCATAAAGAACATCAGATCATGCTCAAAGCCAAAGGGAGAAAAAGTAAAATACAATGATAAACCATACCTCTAGCCTTAATACCCTTCCTCTTAAGAGATCGTGAGCAGACTTCAGAGAGGAAGCACCAAGATCTTGGAACCCCTGCTTTACTGCTTGCATAGTGTAAGGTACAAACTTCAGAACAGAACCTTTATCTGCAACTGCTCCAACAACGCCTTGAGCAATTTTTAGCTTGGCTGGATCACCCAAATACCTTTGATCACTCCCTTTAGTCATAGCTTCTAGGGATCCCATACCTCTGTATTTTTTGACCCATCGACCATTCTGGTATTGCAAATTTAACAATTTATTATTACTGAAATATTGACTTAAGCAAAAGCCAATCATTTGCCCACTCCAAAAAGTAAAACTTTCATGAAGCAATAAAAAGTTGAAAACAAGACTACTTTTATGGAGCTAAGCCTTCAAATAGCTTTGACATATACTACAGGCACAAATCCGTTACGTGCAAGGAATATGACTTCAACTATTATAGTCCTCTGTACGTAAATCAAAATGACTTCTCATTCACTGACTCTTTAATCACAAAATCTGTAATAGACATGTGCTATTCATGTACAGAACCCCATTTTATCCTAATGACTTTTGCTACAAAACACATTCAATAAAGGATATGCGGCACTAAAGGTCAAATTTTGATCTAAACCAAAATTTATCTGAAAGCATTTAGAGAATCCAAGACTAAATTGCACCTGCAGCTTGCAAACAACTTAAGTTTTATTTTTAACACATTAATTTACAAAAAGAATATAACAACACATACTTTTTTTTTAAGTAGCATCACATCCAATGATGAATTGCAAACATTCCCAGCAATAAAAAATTTACACAAAAAATTACAGAATGACAAAAAAGAGACCAATGCTTAATGGCAATAAAAGAACTGTGAAAGAAACACACTTGTTTCACATCATAAGCAATATATCATCTTCTTCAGCAATACAAGAGAAAATTGTCTTACCAGTGTCATACCTGATACTCATAAGACCCAGGAGCCTCCTCACTTCCAGCCAAAAAGCTTCCCATCATTACAGTAGATGCCCCTAGAACCAAAGCCTTGACAATATGTCCAGAATTCGAAGTTCTACCATCAGCAATGACAGGCACATCGTACTTTGAAGCAATAGAAGCAACCTTGTAAACAGCAGTAGCCTAGAAAGTAGCAATAAGACAATGAAAAATATGTCAAGTATAAGGAAAGCATGCCACCACTAAAAAATGTAGGCATCATTTCCTTTTCTCCTTGAACAAAGTATTGGAGCATTGGTCAATGTAGCTCATGACACAAACCAACAACTTATAAAACATAATATTGTGACTACTTTCCCCCACATTCAATCTTCTTTCAGACAAAACCTTAGCTACCAACACAAGTAACAATCTACCACTACCAAACCCTTTATCCCATTTCACAACATTCACCCAACTTCATCGCTACATAGCCCATCAAATCAAAAACACAAGTAAACAACAATCAAATGAACTCCCAAAATCCAATACATATACACACGCCCATCCACCACTATTAACCTAGTAACAAGTATCAATCTCCTATCATGCCCCCATTTCACAACATTCACTCAATTATAATCAAAACACACAACAATTAGCAATTGATCCTCAATAAACTAGTAAGCGTCAACCGCATTTATTACAAGTAACAACACACTATGATGCCATCTAATCCATTTCACAATCAAAATACACACACATCAAACCAATGAAGCAGAAAATGGATATACCTGCCCGCGCCCAACAGCGCAAACCTCCTGCGTAGTACAAATAGACCCAGACCCCATCCCGACTCTCAGCCCATTGACACCCGCCTTAATCAAATTTGGTGATCAATTTATAAGTGGAGAAGAAAAGTACAATTTGCTTAAGCTCTAGACAATCTAAAAGTCAGATCTTTAACTCTAAAAAAAAAAACTACTTCTTTGACTTTAGTTCACCATATTTTCATGCAATAGCATCAAACTCTCTTCTTTCTCTATTACAAATAAATATTCATTTCATTCATTACTATTATATTTTTGTCTCTAAAAATATTTCATTTTTTTTCAATCTCTTCTCATCATTCCACAATCTTTTTGCCTCGTCAAGCTTCACATTGACATCAATGGACCGCCTTATACAAACCAACCTATTGATCATCGACCTTGTAAATCCTTGTGGCGGCCTCCCTATCGACTCTCATTGGGGCCAATGGTTCCAACTCCATTAAAACGATCCTCTTATAGTAATCCTTGAAGTCCTTGCAAGGACAACCGACATAATCGACCAAGTTGTCGACGTGAGCAATGTTTAATCGTTTGACTTCATTCACACCAACTTCTCTAGAATTTTAGTTAAATTTTATGTTAGTTGAGTAGGCCAATTTTTCATGCACTCATCAAACTCAATCTCTATTCTTTTCCTGTTTTGATAGAAATATTCATTTTATTTTTTATATCTCCAAAAAAAAAAAATCTTCCTTTTTTTTTTTTTTTTTTATGTCTTCCTCTTAGAATTGATTTTGTCACCAACAAAAATACTCTTTACTGCAACCTATCACTCAATATCACCCTCAGGAAGCGAACTCCAACAATTGGGGTCAGCATATATCACCAACGTGTCCAAGCCATTTCATATTATAAGTACTTAGTTTTTTTTTTTTTTTTTTTTTTTTGAGGATAAACAGCAGATAAGAAGTACTTATTTTGGGTGGCAACAATTGTTGTCTCTTAAGCTTGCGACCTTTCAAAGTTCATCGCCGAGAAAGTGGCTAGCTAGCCCTTTTTGTATTTGTAGATTTATGTGCAGTTAAATTTTCATTCCCATTGAAATACCATATATAATGATAGAATGTTATCTTATACATGTCCACGTACAAGGAACATGGAATCATGGATAGCATCTTAACAAAAATCACTAGCATTAAATAAATGTGAAAATTAGAGTAATAGTTAACAATTCATTTTAAAAAAGTTTTGACATATCAAGTTTCTCTGACGTTTAGGGTGAAGCTCCTGCCAAAACCCTAGCCGCCTAGTAGAAAGTTGTGCCTAACTCTAGGGTTTAGGCTTTTTAGTTTATGTCTCCTACACTAGTGCAATCTCTTTCACAAAGTCAGTGAGCTTTCTTGGTTTCAACGTTGTTCCCTGGATAATCATGGAAGACTTGTCGGTGTTATGGAAAAAACTCTCGCTATCAGAGGAGGAGGAGAACGAGTATAGTGGTTAGATATTTGAGACGACAGGGGGGAAGGTTTTAGCAGCCAAATTCTTTACACGTAGAGTTTTGAACATGGAAGCTATAGCCCGGACCTTCAAACAGCTGTGGCAGACGAAGAAGAGTTTCGAGATCAAAGATATGGGAAGTCATGTGGTTCTTTTTGTGTTTTCAGATAAGATGGACGCAGATAGGGTCCTTTTGGGAGAGCCATGGAGCTATGATAAGCATCTAGTTTCTCTGCGTCGGATGGAGAAAAATGTCGCTATAAAGGAGTTGGTGTTTGACAAAACGTTTTTCTGGGTTCAGGTCCATGACTTACCAGTGGGGGTTATGAATTCAGATGCGGTGGCCGAGATCGGTAAAGTCTGTGGAGAGGTACAGCAAGGGCTTAGAGAATAGGGCAATCAGGAGGGAAGTACTTTTATGCGAATTAGAGTAGGGGTTGACATATCAAAACCTCTATACCGAGGGTGCAAAATCCATCATGAGGATAGGGAGACCGGTTGTGTTAGATTTAAATATGAACGCCTACCAAATCTGTGTTATTGGTGTGGCCGGTTTACCCACAGTGACAAGGAGTGTGAGCTTTGGGTGAGGAGTAAGGGCTCTCTGACTGAAAATGATAGGCAGTATGGTGCGTGGCTTCGTGCCCCAACTTTTAACACAAGGAAGTGCATAACGATCAAGGTGGGTGGCGCTGAGGATGAGGCGAGTGGTGGTGCGGCGAATGGTGGCGAGTCTCAAGGAGGAGTTGAGATGGAGGTAGGAACGGAGAATGATATAGTGCTGAGCGGGATGCATAGATCAAATTGAAATCATGGTATTGGATTGAGGGTGGAGGAAGGTGGTGCTGTGGCGGTTACGCCGGCGAAGCAATCTCATGAAGTAACGGATTGCGTGATCACAGGAGGTGAGAAAATCTTGGAGAACATTGCGCGTGGTAAGCCGGATTTCCAGGATTTAGTGCGTGGGATTGATGCTGAGATTTCAAAATTTGATTCTACAGTAGTGGGCTCAAGTCAAATTGGGCCTGAGATAGTCTTAGTGCAATCTAAGGGCCAACCCAATAGCAAGAAAATAGATGGTATGGGATCTCCTTCAAAGTTGGTTATGTTGGACTCTTCACAGCCCACAGGATAACAATTTTAAAACCCGTAGTTGGAAGAGATTGGTGCAGGATAGAACTCCAACTGAAACCCAGTCAGTGCCTCTCATGAAGAAACGACCATTACATGAAAATGAGGATAGTAGTGAAGCAGTGCATGCAAAAAAAAAAACTTTGCGTTTCAAACACAAAACCTTTACCAACGGTGGAGGCTGCTAGGCAGCCCCGCCGAAAGCCATGAGTTGTCTAGCCTGGAACTGCCGTGGGCTTGGGAAACCACGGGCAGAGGACGAGCTCAAAAATATTATTTGAGCATAAGATCCCCTAATTGTTTTTTTGTTAGAAACTTAGTCTGGGAAGAAGCAGTTAGAAAAAATAAAGTGCAAGGTAAAATATGCAGGTTTGTTTACGGTTCCTAGTTGTGTTAAAGGAGGTGGTTTGGCTCTCTTGTGGAAGTCAGAGGATGCCGTGTGGGTTGATAGCTTTTCCAAAAACCATATCGATGCGGTTGTAAATGGTGGTACAGTGGATGCGTGGAGGTTTACTGGGTTTTATGGAGAACCTAAAGCAAGTAATAGGGAGGATGCATGGAGTATGCTCCGTATGTTAAAATCAAAACCACACTTACCATGGTGCTGCATGGGTGATTTTAATGAACTCTTACACATGGAAGAAAAGAGAGGTGGACGACATAGGCCACATGCCCAGATGCAAGCTTTTTGAGACACTTTAGATTTTTGTGGCTTTATGGACCTTGGTTATATAGGTCCGGATTTCACCTGGCATGGTAGAAGACATGGGTATTTGATTTGGGAGCGTCTTGACAGGGGAGTGGCCAACTATGACTGGTTATCAAAGTTTCCAGCTGCTACAGTCTGCCGCCTTCATTGCTATTCTTCTGATCACAAGCCTATCAGTCTTACTTTCAATCCCAACAATGAAGCTCAGCGGTGGAGTAGACGTCCATTCAGGTTTGAAGAGATGTGGCTGACCGACAGTGGGTGTAGTGATACGGTGGTGAGAGCATGGCAAGTTGATCACCAAGGGATTCCCTTGTTCAAGGTAACAAAGAAGCTTAAGAAGTGTAAGAAAATGTTGAAGTCTTGGAGTAAGGAGCACTTTGGAAGTATCAAGTCTCAGATTGCAAAGAAAAAGGAGTTACTGTGGAAAGTGGAAGAAACGACTGCCAAAGGTGGAGACTATTAGCCAGTTGTCACTCTCAGACGTGAACTCAATATTTTGTTGGACAAGGAAAGCCGAATGTGGAGACAGAGAGCAAGAACACAATGGTTGGCAAAAGGAGACAAGAATACAAAGTATTTTCATGCGGTGGCTACCCAAAGGAAAAGGAGGAATTTTATAAAGGGAATCAAAGATGATGAAAGGGTATGGCAGTCAAAGGAAGAGGTGGTGTCTTCAATATTTGTTGACTTTTATACCAGGCTCTTTACTTCATCAAATGCCCATGATATTGACCGAATCTTGGAGGGAGTGAATAAGGTTGTTTCTGACAGTATGAATACTGAATTGGTGAAGCCCTACAGTAAGGAAGAGGTGGATGTAGCTATCAAACAAATGGCACCTTTAAAAGCACCAGGTCCAGATGGGATGCCACCTATTTTTTATCAGTCTTTTTGGCAAAATGTGGGTATAGAAGTCACTGAAGCTGTCCTATCCTATTTGAATTCTGGTACTCTCCTCAAATCCATTAACCACACTTTCATTACTTTAATTCCCAAGGTTTGCAATCCTAAAAGTGTTACAGAATTTAGACCCATCAATTATGCAATGTGCTTTATAAAATCATTAGTAAAGTTATTGCAAATAGACTCAAACCCATCCTAAATTCTATAATTTCAGAGGCTCAAAGTGCTTTCATTGCTGATAGACTCATCATTGATAACATTTTGATAGCTTTTGAATCTTTGCATTACATGAATTCATAATGTATAGGAAGAGAGGGGTATATGGCCATGAAGCTCGATATGAGCAAGGCCTATGATAGGGTGGAATGGAGTTTTTTGGAGAAAATTCTATTGTGTATGGGTTTTACAGAATCTTGGGTTGAAATGACTATGCAGTGTGTATCAACAGTAACATATTCCATACTCATTAATGGAGAGCCCAAAGGCTTTATTCGGCCTTCACGTGGTTTGAGACAGGGTGATCCTCTTTCTCCCTTTCTCTATCTGTTTTGTGCAGAGGGACTAAATGATCTTTTATGCAAAGCAGCAGAGGACAAGGAAATAACGGGTCTATCTCTATGTCGGCAGGGTCCAAGGATTACTCACCTGTTTTTTGCAGATGATTGCCTTTTGTTTTGTAGGTCAAATGCAACTGAATGCCAAAAATTCAGCTCCTTGTTGATTGGTATGAAGTTGCTTCAGGCCAACAGGTGAACAAGTCCAAGACCACTTTATTCTTCAGTTGGAATACTCCTGAGGAGGTGCAACAGGAGATTAAGGATCTATTGGGAGTGCCGGCCATAAAGCACTATGACAAATATTTGGGGTTGCCATCTTTTGTGGGGAGGCAGAAGAGAGCATGCTTCAATCAGATCAAGGAGAGAATATGGAATAAGATGCAAGGGTGGAAAGAGAGACTATTATCTCAAGTCGGGAAGGAAGTAATGATTGAGGCTCTGATCCAATCTATCCCCACCTACTCCATGAATTTGTTTAGATTGCCACTTGGGTTGGTCAAAGACATAGAGTCTATGATTTGCAAATTTTGGTGGGGAAATCAAGATAATACAAGGAAAATGCAATGGGTGAAGTGGAGGACACTTTGCTCCTCAAAATCTCTTGGAGGTATGGGGTTCCGAGACCTTCGACAATTTAATGATGCACTCCTTGGTAAACAGGTGTGGAGATTTTGCCATGAAAAAGATACTTTGCTTTACAAAGTGTTCAAGCCAAAATATTTCCCTTCGAGTTGTATCCTTGATGCTGAAATCAACTCACGGAGCTCCTTTGCATGGAAAAGTATAATGCAGGCAAGGGATGTTATTTGTAAGGGTGCTAGATGGCGTGTTGGAGATGGCTCGTCAATAGATATTTGGAAGCATAGGTGGCTGGACACTTCAAGGGGTGGAAAAATCCTTTCTCCTCGATTAGACTCATCTCTGGCTGTAGTAAAGGATTTATTTATCACTGGAACGAAGATGTGGAATTCAGACCTTATTGATCATAATTTTTTCCCTTGGGAGGCAGAAAGTATAAAGAGCATGCCTTTTAGTTTTCAAATTGACAAGGATTTACTTACTTGGCGTGGACCCCGGATGGAGTTTACTCGGTTAAGAGTGCCTACCAGATTTTGGCTAATGAAGCGCTCTCATCTCAGGATGGTTCGTCCAATCCAGAAGCTTCAAATACCTTATGGAATGGTACCTGGAAGCTTAAGGTCCCTAACAAAGTTAAGCACTTCATGTGGCGAGCCTCAAATGAGTCTTTACCTACGAAGTTCAATCTTTGTGCGTGGCATGTCCTACCTGATAATAGTTGTGGCCTATGTGAAGAGTTTCTAGAAGATGTTATCCACTGCTTATGGTTATGTGACCACGCTAAGTGTATTTGGCTCTCGGACCAAGCTTTCTACTACCCACGTACAAGGACGTTCAGATATTTTGGTGATTTGGTGACCTTTGTGATCTCGGAGTTATCTTCAAGTACTACAGTGCTCTTTTCGGTGGTGGCTTGGTGTATATGGACTAGACACAATAAGTTAAGAGAAAGGCAAGCGGTGTGGGACGTCGGAGATACTGTGAAGAGAGCGAGGGAGTTGCTGTAGGAATTCAATGACGTGCAAGATACTCCTACACGACTTACTATCCCTTAGGAGAAAGTGAAATGGAAGCCACCTGGTGCTGGGTTGTTCAAGATCAACTTCGACGAGGCTGTGTTTTAGGACAGGTCATTGGCTGGTCTGGGCATTGTCATACGAGATGAGTCTGGGCTGATCATTGCCACCCTTAGTCAGAAAATCCCTTTGCCAAGATCGGTGGACATGGTGGAAGCTTTGGCTGCAAGGCGAGCTCTTATTTTTGCCTAAGAGATTAGCATCTTCAAGGCCAAAGTGGAAGGTGACTCCTTGAACGTCATACAGGCTCTCAATAACCCAAAGCCCAATAGAACTTTGCTGGGCCACATTATCAGTGATATCCAACGTTTAGGTGCTGCCATGCAAAGTTGTAATTTCATGCATACACATAGGGGGGGTAATATGTTGGCCCACTCCCTTGCACAGAGAGCAATTTTATCTGTTGATACAGATGTGTGGTTAGAAGAACTACCACAAGACTTAGTTGATGCAGTGGCGACGCCGCATTAAGCTAGGGTGTTCCCAGGAACACCCTGAACTGAAAAAAAAAAAAAAAAAAATTATATATAATAATTAAATTTTTTTTATTTGTTTACCCTTTAAAAAAAAAAATTAGGAACACCCTCAAGCAAAATTACGAACACCCTCCAATAAAAAAAAAAATTTATTTGTTCTACTTTCAAGCAAAAAAAAAAGTTGTAACAGGGCAAGCCCAGAAAAAAGCCCAACAATATTACTGGCACTTTAAAAGGCCATAAAAAGAATTTATGGATCTAATCTATAAAAGAAAATTTAGCAAGCCCAAAAAATTTAGCACAACAACATAAATCACAAAATAGTAAAGCTAAAGAAAATTTAACCCAATCAACCAAATTTTATCAAAAACAAATAGTCCGGCCTTTCAAAAATTTATAACAAAACTAATCTCTCATTCCATCAAAGATTAAAAAAAAAAAAAAAAACACAAACAAACAAATAAAACCCTAACTCTAAGCCTAACCAAGAGACTCAGCGGTTGATGGTTGAAGTAAAGCAGTGAAGGGAGAGGCAGTAGCAGCAGCAGCGGCATGGTAGCAGCAGAGCCGCCAGCCCCACCCCTAGCCCAAACGCACCAGATCTGGTATCTCTCTCTCTCTCTCTCTCTCTCTCTCTCTCTCTCTCTCTCATGAGCAAGTGAGCAACGAACACAAAAAAAAAAAAAAAAAAAAAAAAAAAAAAAAAACTTAAACTGTCTGATACAAAGACAGATAGAGAGAGAGAGTTCTTTCACTTTTTAAGAGACTTAAACAATGACTTAAAGAAAATACTAGAAGTGTCTAGAGGTGGATGGATATCCTCTCACGTGTTGTGCTCTATGAGTTGATTTTTGTCTTCTTCTTTTTTTGTCTTTTTGTGCTTATATGAAAGCAGTTTTTTTAATGGTAAATAGTTATGCTTGTCTGTTAGTGTCTTTCTTTTTAAAGTAAAAATTGAGTTTGTTTGAAACTTTGAAATGAACTGGGAGTTGAGATATAATAAAGTTAGTGAATTGTAGTGTTGTGTTGTGTACATAGTGCAATAATGAATTTTTTTTTTCTTCTGTACGTTTATTTTTCTGTTCAATCCTTGTTGACGGTTTATTAAGAATTTATTTGGAAACAATTTATTTAGTTGAAATTGAAAACTTTTTATTAGGGGCATGAAGCTTGTCTGTTGAGTGGAGTGAGGGGTGGATGGGCACATGGGGCCGGATGAGATATTTGAATTGGGGGAAGTAAATGCACATGGAATATGTGCTAGTGCAACCAATAAACAATAATTTAATTAACTAATAATTAATTAAGGAAAGCAATTAATAAACAATAATTAATAATTTAATTAACCAATATATTATAAAAAACAAACAAATTAAATTATGTTAAACTAAACAACAATTATTAATTTTATAATTAATGAAACAACAATATACCAAACTATTAGATTGTTTAATTTATGCTTCTTAAGGAACACCCTGGAAAAAATTCCTAGAGTCGCCACCCTGGAAAAAATTCCTGGAGTCGCCACTGAGTTGATGTATTTTAGTCTGATTTATCTGAATAAAGTTGACTTACCTTTTCCTCAAAAAAAAAAAAAAAAAAAAAAAAAAAAAATTCATTCCCATTAAGGGTAATTTCGTCAATTAACTCCTAAGCTCCCATAAGTTTCCATGAGTACCTTGAGATAGTCAATTCGCCAACTTGTGACTCGATCACTGCCCCAACGTAATTCTGTTATCCAAAATAATTAACTTCCCGCCAGTCCAACTGAATCCAAGTCAATCTTCTACCGTCCAAAATTTCTGATTAACTCCATCAAAAGGATCAACGGCCTAGATTGAAAGAACCCGCGTAACAAACAGTATATAAGCAAGCAACACTAACAGCTTTTCCCTCCTAAATTTCAAGCTCTTCAAATTCTCTCTCTCTCTCTCTCTCTCTGAGAATCACAGAGAATCCATGGCTGGTAGAGAAACAACAAGTTTGTTGGTTCTGATACTGATTGCTTCGCCAGTTTTGGTATTCGCAATTCAAACTCTGAGAACTGAGCCTTCAAGGAAGGAAGATCGGGAGTACAAGGAAGGCGATTACATTCCTCTCTTCGCCAACACAGCTTTTCCTAATCAAAATCCATGGTAATTAATTTCCTCATTTCTCTGTGAAATCTCATATTTTCCAACGTTTGCTTATGATCTTCTATGTGAACTTGAGCTTGGAATTTGATTGTTATTCTTTTGATTTGGTTCTAATATTTGCTTATTTTACATATAATTCTCTATGTTCTGAGCTTCACTTAGGTTGCTGAGAATTTCTTTTTTTCTTTTTTATCTATCGAATTTGTGCTAATTAAGTAAAGTAGAACAATTTCAATGCTTATAATCACTTATGAATTCAATGATGTTTCATTTTCATTTATACTTTTAATAGCCTTTTTTTTTTAATTTTTTTTTTTATGAATTCAATGATGTTTCATTTTCACTTATGAATTCAACAATTTCAAATTTCTTAACTTTTCATAAGCATTAATTTTTAAAAGTCATATTATCATAACTACAGTTTACTAATGAATTCCATTTGCAGAATTTGCACTCTCTTTGTTTTGGCATATACAGCTCACCTACATGTCTGCTCTAATAAGAGCCTGTATATTCCACACATCGTGATATATAGTCTCGCATCATGTTTATCTGGGTACAAGGCTACTTCATTTCATTCTGGCTTCACAACACATGGATGGGTAAGAGTAATAATCAATGCATATCTTGTATTTTCTGTATTATTTTTCTGGCTACAATTCAGGTTTTTAATTATGTGGTTTATGATTTTTCTTATAGAGAGAATGTGTAATTCAAACTGGGGCCCTGTACCTTGTTCCAGTGATCTTAACAGGTCTTGTCGTAACTATATTGGCGATAACAATAGGCGAGGTGTTAGATTTACCTAAATGAATCTGAAAAAACTTGTTCCACCAGAAACTTTCAAAATGAGATTACAAATCAGGCTTGTTACATGAGGACACCTACTCAAATGTTCCTTGGGGGTCTTCTTCCTTTCAGCTTAATCTTCTCTATGATGGATGATATCTATGCAAGCGTGTACAATTTGAAAGTTTGTGGTGCATTTAGTACAATGTTTACAGCCTTCATTTCTATCATTGCACTAACTGTGTTTGTGGGAATCATCTGTACATGCTCTCAGTTGTACAAGCAAGATCACCAATGGTGGCGGAGGTAATTCTCTTACAACAATGTTATAGACACTATAAATTTCACAGCTTATTTACATTTGAGGTGCAAGAATGTGATTAGTGCAACATGACTTAAATGGGACTATTATTGACATCATTTTTATCATACACCAATCACAACCTACCACCTAGCAGTTGTGGAAAAAAAATGTGAAATTTGTTGTGCATTTAGACTTATTGAATCTCCTAACATATACCTTGGAGAATTATAGGAACAGCCATCATGATGGAGTCTACCTAATTAATTTCAAAGGGTACTTTCAGTTATTAATTTCAAAAGGAACTTTCTAGTTATTAATGCTTATCTAAATTTTCATCCCCTAATGGGTGTTTTACCTAAAATGACTTCCCTTAGTTGTTAATTTAGCATGCTGATGCAAATCTGTAAGCCATTCAAGTCTTACGTTGCATATGTTTGCGTAGTAGTGAACTAAGTGAAGACTACAACTCTTATACCTGATTAGTTCTTTTATTTCCATGAAGCAATATACTAATGCCTTTTCATCTAATATCTATCTATTGATCCAAGTCCGTCTGCAATGCAGATCTGTCTTCCGTGGGGGATCAGTTGCCATTTTCATGTTTGCGTATGGTCTCTATTTCTATTGTTGACGTTGGGCCCCGTGTGGCTTGAATTGCCAAGCCCACGTCAACACAATACCTAATACTTGTTATATTAGGAGTCCTAGTGTTGCCGACTTTGACATATATATATATATATATATATATATATATATATATTAGGTTTTGAGATGCAGAAGCAGCCGTGTGATTAGAGTAATTCCAATTAACCTAGTGAGCAGCCGCATGAGAGAAAATAGAGAAAAGAGAGGCAGCTAGCTTCTATTCTTATTGTTTCTGTGAGAGAGTGCTAGGGTGTAATTGGGATTTGGGTTTCTTGAGAGTGTTCTTGTGCACTATTGTATCTCCCTATTTTTATAGTGAAATTTCTTCGTCATCTCCGTGGAGGTAGGCAGTTTGCCGAACCACGTAAATTCTTTGTGTGTGCTTGTTATTTAATTTCCGCTTATTTACTGTTATTGATTGGAGTCCAGGGGTGCTATCTGCACAACAAGTGGTATCAGAGCTAAGGTTAGGATTCAATCCTTTGAATACAGTAAATATGTCAAGCACAAAGTATGATGTAGAGAAGTTTTGTGGCAAGGGAAATTTTTCTCTTTGGCAAAGGCGGATGAAGGATCTCCTAATTCAACAAGGAGTTCACAAGGCCTTGCTTGGGAAGAAGAAGAAACCAGAAACGATGAAGGATGTAGAATGGGTAGAGATGGATGAGAAAGCAGCTAGCGCTATTCGTCTCAATCTTAGTGATAAGGTCATTCACAACATCCTAGAAGCAAAGACCGCAAAGGAGGTTTGGGAAAAACTAGAAGGTCTTTATATGAGAAAGAATCTAACGAATAAGTTGTACGTGAAGAAGCAACTGTATAGTTTGCATATGAAGGAGGGTTCTGATCTGTTGGAGCATCTCAACACATTTAATATGTTGAACACCCAACTGTCAAGTTTTGGGGTGAATTATGAGGACGAAGATAAAGCATTACCCTTGTTAGCGTCGCTTCCTACTTCTTTTGATCATCTAGTGACTACGTTGATGTACGGGAAAGAGACTATAGTACTCGAGGAGGTGACTAGTGCTCTCTTGTCACACATAAAGATGAAGCAAGATGGTGATGGTTCTCAGGCTGATGGACTTATTGTAAAGTCTGAGTCAAGTAATAGGGGTAGAAGCAGGTCAAGAGGACGGAACTCCAATAGGAACAGATCACAGTCTAAATCACGTGCAAAGAAAGATGTAGAGTGCTTTTATTGTCACAAGAAAGGGCACTACAAGAATCAGTGTAAAGAATTGAAAGAGCATTTACAGGAGAAGAAGAATGGAAAGAAGCCCTTAGAATCAGCTAGTATTGCTGAAGAAACATCAGATGACAGTGAAGTTGGTGCAGATTTACTTTCAGTCTCATCAAGTAACAATGTTCTATTGGAATCTTGGGTTTTAGATTCAGCATGCTCTTATCATATGACTCCAAAGAAAGATAGGTTTGACACGTATAGACCTTACAACGGTGGTATGGTCCAAATGGGTAATGATGCTACATGCCCGGTTATTGGGATTGGTACCGTGAAGATCAAGATGTTTGATGGAGTTGTGAGAGTTCTTAGTAATGTCAGACATGTTTCAGATCTTAGAAAGAATTTGATTTCTTTAGGAGTATTGGATGATTTGGGCTATTCATACTCATTAAAGGGTGGAATCATGAAGATTACCAAATGTGCTTTGATGGTGATGAAGGGACAGAAAGTAAGCACACTTTATAGATTGATTGGGAACACAATTGTAGGAAGAGTTGCAGTCACCACTCTAGTGGAGTCCAGCACTGACGACACAAAATTATGGCATATGCGACTTGGCCATATTGGTGAACGTGGTATGTTAGAGTTACACAAGAGAAATTTATTGAAAGGAGTGAAGACATGCAAGCTAGACTTCTGCAAGTATTGTGTGTATGGGAAGCAGCATAGAGTCAGTTTCAAGATAGGCTCTCATACAAGTAAGGGTGTTCTTGACTACATTCATTCAGATGTTTGGGGTCCAGTATCAGTTTCTTCTCATAGCGGTGCTCAATATTTTGTTAGTTTCATTGATGACTACTCTAGAAAGGTATGGATTTATTTTATGAAGCATAAGTCTGATGTGTTTGGCATATTTAAAAAGTGGAAAGCACAGGTTGAGAATCAGACTGGCAGAAAAATAAAATACCTTAGAACAGATAATGGACTAGAGTATAGAGATAAAGAATTCATAAGATTTTGTGAATTGGAAGGCATTACTCGTCACTTCACAGTTAAAGGAACTCCACAGCAGAATGGGGTTGCAGAGAGAATGAACAAAACCTTAGCAGAAAAAGCCAGATGCATGAGATTAAATGCAGGGTTGCCTAAGGTGTTCTGGGCAGAGACAGTTAACATAGCAAGCTTCATTATTAATAGATCTTCATCATCAGCCATAGATTTCAAGATTCCAGAAGAAGTTTGGTCAGGTAGACCAGTTGATTATTCGAGTCTAAAAATCTTTGGTTGTCCAACTTATGTGCATGTGCAGAGTGGAGAGCGTTCTAAATTGGATTCGAAGTCAAGAAAATGCGTATTTCTTGGTTTTGAAAAAGGTGTTAAAGGCTACAGGCTTTGGGATCCAATCTCAAAGAAAACGGTGACCAGCAGAGATGTCATATTTGATGAAGCCTTTATGTTGAAATAGAATGAAGCAGAGACATGTGATGATAGTCCACAGGAAAAATTAACTGTTGAGGTGGAGTTTGACGAGAATAGTTCATCCAGTGATAAAGGTGATGTTGAGATTGATCCACAGCAGCAACAAGAAGAGTCTTATTCAATTGCTAAATGTAGAGAGAAGTGGGTTCACAAAGCACCACAGAGATATGGCTTTGAAGACATGGTTAGTGTTGCTCTCATAACTAGCAGTGTAGACTCATTGTCTTCCAGGGATGTAGAAGAGATGGGGTCACTACAAAAGAATAAGATTTGGGAATCCTCTAGTATGTTGACTAAGTTAGTTCCAACAGACAAGTTCAAGGGCTACTTGGACTTGATTGATGTTTGCAGCTTGTAAGCCCTTAAGGGCTAAGGTGGAGGCGATGGAGGAGTTTGCTCATGTAGCTTGATCAATTCAAGCCAAGGTGGAGATTTGTTGACGTTGGGCCCCGTGTGGCTTGAATTGCCAAGCCCATGTCAACACAATACCTAATACTTGTTATATTAGGAGTCCTAGTGTTGCCGACTTTGACATATATATATATATATATTAGGTTTTGAGATGCAGAAGCAGCCGTGTGATTAGAGTAATTCCAATTAACCTAGTGAGCAGCCGCATGAGAGAAAATAGAGAAAAGAAAGGCAGCTAGCTTCTATTATTATTGTTTCTGTGAGAGAGTGCTAGGGTGTAATTGGGATTTGGGTTTCTTGAGAGTGTTCTTGTGCACTATTGTATCTCCCTATTTTTATAGTGAAATTTCTCCGTCGTCTCCGTGGAGGTAGGCAGTTTGCCGAACCACGTAAATTCTTTATGTGTGCTTGTTATTTAATTTCCGCTTATTTACTGTTATTGATTGGAGTCCTGGGGTGCTATCTGCACAACATCTATGATAGAGCAAACGCCAGAATTTCAATGAACCTGATAGTGTTTCTTGGTTACAATGCTTGCATATTCTACACCGTCTTCTTGATGCTTGGAACCATTGGCTTCTATGCTTCGTCAATTGGTTTCCATTACATGGGCTGAGTCCTAAGGAGGAGGTGACTAAAAAGCTCAATTCTTCCTCATGTTGGCCCAAAGAGAGATAGCACATCATTTTGGTTATTTTCTTGACTGACAGGCTTAAGGAGTCCCTCGTAATTGTTTTGCAATATTTTTCTTTTTTTGGTAGAAGAACTCAACACCATGGATTCAAAATCCATGACCTCACCCACACCTACATTGTTATTCATGGTCTAGGAATTGGATGACTGGTATTTACCAATCATGTTGCATTGAAATGCACTCGGCACAGGTCACTTTTAGTTTTAGTAAAAAGAATTACTTGGATCAATCCCTTTGTCACAAAATAATTGAAAGCAAAGCTACATATCCGTTTATTTCATACAAATAGCCACCCCGATTCAAGTATCAGTCAATGTCACCTTGTAGAGATGCAGAGGATGGTGATTGTAGCAATCCTGGACTTCTTGGTTTTGTATGAGGTGGTCATGACATGCTGTCACGGTTGGTGGCGGTGCCCTGGTGCAAAGGATGGTGGTTCTGGAAAGAGTCCCTTACAAAAAAGTTTCTCGGTGGAGGCATATTTTCCTCCAATCAGTTGGAATTTTAGTACTCAATTCCATTCTGATCAACATCCGGTACCCTATGCCCGGACCAAAACAATAATTGAAAAACTGGAAGAGTCAGATTTATTTCTCCAAAAAAATCTTCCATGTTTAATGACTTCTACTTAGAATTTAAATTTTAAACTCAGGTTGGAAATTAAGGAGATAACATAAATGGAACATGATTGATGAAGAAAAGGTATGAACAACATAACCCTAATTAGAACATCTCCAGCAGATTCACCAAATTTTTGTACTATTTGGAGAATGAACAGTGACATTTAGCTTTTACCTACTACTTTTTCAAATACACTTTCTAACAGATTCTCTATCCCTTTTTCTATCTTATTTAAATATTATTTCTTCATTCATTCTTTATTCTTTTTTTATCATCATTTATTCTTTTTATAACAACTATATTTTTAAATGAAAAGTGTTACATCCACAACATTTTACGCAATACTTTCGCAATAAAATTTATGTGAATAGTTGTTACTAGTTCTAATTTAAACTCACCACTGAAATTATTTTTTTTCTCGCCAATATTAACTAATAACAATTTGTTACTTAAAATTTATTGTAAAAATATTGTAGTAAAATTTCTCAATTAAGATTTTTTATTTTTTATATTATTTTTCTTTCTTTCATTTCATTCTCCTCCACACACGTGTCCATTGATCTTTATCCCCCTTCTTTTATTTCTTTTTCTCTTCAAGAATCTTCCAGTTCTAGCAACCTCATTCACTCTTCACATCAAAGAAAAGAGAGAGAGAGAGAGAGAGAGAGAGAGAGGGGAGAAAGATTGCTACTCGTCCACCGCCCCACTGCCGCTTGTCCTCTTCCCCACTACCAAGCTGGGTCAGATCGACTTGTTCTTTTTTTTTTCTTTTTTTTTCATATTTTCTTGTTCTGATTCAACTTTATTTTAAGAATTGGATTTTGTTTTGTGTTTTGTGTTTGGATTATGTGAGAAACGGGGTCAAATCGGCTTCTTCTTCTTCTTCTTCTTCTTCTTCTTTTTTTCATATTTGCTTGTTCTGATTCAACTTTATTTTAAGAATTGGATTTTGTTTTGTGTTTTGTGTTTTGTGTTTGGATTAATTCTTTTGCTCATGAACAGGTCTCTCTCTTTTCTCTTTTCTCTTTTTTTTCTTTTATTTTTCTGATTTCATTTGGTTTATGAGAAAAAGAGAAGCAACGGCAACGGAGAGAATGAGAGAAGAAAAAAAAAAAAAAAAAGCAACGGAGAGAATGAGAGAAAAAAAGAAATCCGGAGGAAAGAGAAAGAATTGATATAATAAGTAGTTGGTGTAATATTTTAATCCAAGATATTCAATTGCTAATGTACAGTAGCCCATCAGATCTGATGGGCTACTATTCATAAGCTAAAAAAATTTTCAGGTATAGAGAATTTATTGGAGCTTGTTTTTATGGTTCCATTCTCTATTATAGCTAATATTTTGCCTATACATACACTGCTGGAGATGTTCTTAGTGATCTCACGCAATTTGATTTCATTGCCAACAATATCTTATCTAACTGAGAAAAAAATAATGTAGCTTATATAGTGAAAAGGGCATTACTATTATTAAGTGAGAACAATGTTGCCATATGAAGTTGGCATTCTTACTGAATAACAAAGATGTGATGCCCCCTCAAAAAAAAATAAAAAAACAAAACAAAACAAAGATGTGATGATGTTTTTTATGTAAGGTAGTCCCTTATATTTGTGCGGAAATGGAAATTAGAATGAGCAGACATTCCGATTATATAATTGTAGTATAATGCCAATTTTTACAATATATATTCTTATTCGTGTTATTCATGTGCCTGGGGGATTGGTGTTTACCAATCATGTTCAATTAAGGGTAATCTCGTCATAATAAATCAATTATTTCTCAAATCGTAGAAGTTTTCGAGGAGTACTGTGAGACTTCAGACTAGGGTCAGACCCAGGTGAGGCCAAGGGGCAGGCCTTCACTAGGTCCAATTTATTTATTTATTGTTATTATATATTTCATTTTTGTAATTGGGCCTCTTCCAAAACTTTAAGTCCCTTCTTCTCAATAATAAGTTTAGCTGGCCTCGCCTAAATAACAACTATCCAACTAAAAAACTCAAAAAAAACAAAAACTTAATAAAAACACTAAAATCATTCACAATTGCGATTGTATTTTAGAGAGGAAAAAAAAAAAAAAAACTATTTTACCACAAAAAAATCATGTGTTATTGGAGAAACTAATGCTAAACTTTTTGTAATTACAGTAAACCAATATAAATATCAGCTGCCTATAGCAAGTTGTTAAAAATAAAATTCAATATTTTATTAAAATTATATCTCTTCCTTCAATTAAAAAACTCAAATTTTCTCTCTTCTTTTATTATTTTAATGAGTTGTATATATTATTTTAAATGAAGTAATAAAAAAAATAAAACATTTAATATTAAATGTATTGTAAAGTAAGGAAATAAAGTCGCTTTTTAAAGTGCTAAAAGCTAAAAATTTTAGCATCACCACTATGAATGCTCTAACTTAAAAATATATAAAATAAAAAATAAAAATCCTAACCAACCTTGTATTCAATGTATAATACAATAAGCAAATGAGCAATGTTTTTGATGTAAACAGTAATCCAAAAATTATTTTTTTATTATTTTTAATTTTTATTTTTTAACAAAATAAGCAATATCCAAACCCACACATGATTGTCTATGGAATAAAGGCATATTGAAGATATCATGCTCAACAACAAAAATTTGGGTGCTTCTCTTCAGATGCCTGCAGGGGAGAATGATCAACGACTTCATATAACAGATAGCCAGTCTGGTTAACCCGAATTATAAATTAGCAATTCCGCCGCAGGGTCAACCACAGACAATTTCCAGCCAGAACACAGCCACGGCAACAATAACATAAGCATAAGGGAGTCTAATATCAAAATGGTTTCTTTTCATAAGAAACTAGGCCATGTACACCACCTTCAACTTGCGCAGCTCCTGTCCGGACCTGAACAAACCAAATAAAAGAACATGGTCAGTCCATATAATCTTAATACTGATTAGTCATCAAGATTACATCTTCTGCAGAATAGCTAAACCAAGCCAATGTCTAAGGAAATTTGTAAAAAATTACACTTTTTCATTATAACAATGGAGAACCCAAGAGGGGGGCGCCGGGGGGAGGAGAGTGAAGAAAAAAGAAGAAGAAGAAGAATGAAGAGGAGACATTTTGCTCATGCACTAAAGTGGGGATCACACCAACCATGAAACTCAACACCACCAAGGGGGGAATGCCATATGCACTATGCCCCATCTCAAAAACCCATTTCAATTGATTTCAAGAGGAAAATGGTGTTATTAAAGGGACAAGGAACATCCAAGAAGACATATTAAGATAAAAGTTTCAGAATGAAACCCACCTTTTTTACTATATATCACATTTAAGTTGCATCCAATGGTAGGATTCTAGATTGCTATATTTTTCTTTCAAATAAGTACAAATTTCCTCCCTTATCATTAGGGTGGTATTTGTAGTGATGAGCTAGGATAATATTAATGGCTTTTAGCAGAAGAATAGGTAATGACCTGAGTAATTGATAACAAGGCCACCTCTTATCGAAGTTTACAGCCACAAATTTCTTGATATATAGTTCCATAAAGAACATCAGATCATGCTCAAAGCCACAGGGAGAAAAAGTAAAATACAATGATAAACCATACCTCTAGCCTTAATACCCCTCCTCTTAAGAGATCATGAGCAGACTTCAGAGAGGAAGCACCAAGATCTTGGAACCCCTGCTTTACTGCTTGCATAGTGTAAGGTACAAACTTCAGAACAGAACCTTTATCTGCAACTGCTCCAACAACGCCCTGAGCAATTTTTAGCTTCGTTGTATCACCTAAATACCTTTGATCACTCCCTTTAGTCATAGCTTCTAGGGATCCCATACCTCTGTATTTTTTGACCCGTCGACCATTCTGGTATTGCAAATTTAACAATTTATTATTACTTAAATATTGACTTAAGCAAATTCCAATCATTTGCCACTCCACAAAAAGTAAAACTTTCATGAAAAAATAAAAAGTTGAAAACAAGACTACTTTTAAGGAGCTCACACCTCCAAATAGCTTTGACACACACGACAGGCACAAATCAATTACATGCAAGGAATATGGCAGTCTTCTGTACATAAATCAAAATGACTTCTCAGCCATTCACTGACTCTGTAATCACAAAATCTATAATAGATATGTGCTATTCACGTACAGAACCCCATTTCATCCTAATGAATTTTTGCTACAAAACACATTCGATAAAGGATATGAAGCACTAAAGGTCAAATTTTGATCTAAACCAAAATTTATCTGAAAGCATTAAGAGAATCCAAGACTAAATTGCACCTGCAACTTGCAAAAAATTTAAGTTTTGTTTTAACATATAATTTACAAAAAGAATATAACAACACATACTTGTTTTTTAAAAGTAGAATCACATCCAATGATGAGTTGCAAACATTCCCAGCAATACAAAATTTACATATAAAAAATTACAGAATGCCAAAAAAGAGACGAACGCCTAATGGCAATAAAGGAACCATGAAAGAAACAAATTTGTTTCACAGCTGAGCAGTATATCATCTACTTCAGCAATAAAAGAGGAAATTGTCTTAGCAGTGTCATACCTGATATTCATAAGACCCAGGAGCTTCCTCGCTTCCAGCTAAAAAGCTTCCCATCATTACAGTAGATGCCCCTAGGACCAAAGCCTTGACAATATGTCCAGAATTCGAAATTCCACCATCGGCAATGACAGGCACATCGTACTTTGAAGCAATAGAAGCAACCTTGTAAACAGCAGTAGCCTAGAAAGTAGCAATAAGACAATCAAAAATATGTTAATTAAGTATATGGAAAGCATGCCACCACTAAAAAATGTAGGCATCATTTTCTTTTCTCCTTGAACAAAGAATTGGAGCATTGGTCAATGTAGCTCATTAAACATGATATTGTGATTACTTCCCCCCACATTCAATCTTCTTTCGGACAAAACCTTAGCTGCCAACACAATTAACAATCTACCACTAGCACACCATTTATCTCCTTTCACAACGTTCACCCAAACTTCGTCACTCCATAACCCATCAAATCAAAAACACAAAATCCAAACAACCCCACAAATTAAAACACAAATAAACAACAATCAAATGAAATCCCAAAATCCAATATGTATACACACACCCATCCACCACTACAAACCTAGTAACAATTACAACCAAAACACATTTATTCTAAGTAAACAATACACTATCATGCTATCTAATCCATTTCACAGTCAAAACACACACATCAAACCAATGAAGCGGAAAATGGATATACCTGCCCGCGCCCAACAGCGCAAACCTCCTGCGTAGTACAAATAGACCCGGACCCCATCCCGACTCTCAACCCATCGACACCGGCCTTAATCAAATTCTCCGCCTGCGCAGCCGTCACCACATTCCCCCCAATCACATCAAGCTCCGGATACACTCTCTTCACATACTTGATCATCTCAATCTGATAAATTGAGTTCCCTTGCGAACTATCCAACACCACCACGTCCACTCCTTCCTTCACCAATCCCTCTAATCTCTCCTTATCGCTCTCCCTCGTCCCGATTGCCGCCCCGACCCGCCACCCTCCGTCGGGTCCCACCGTTCCCCCCAACCCCAATCTCGGATTCCCCCTCACTCTCTCCACATCCTCCTTCATCACCACATCCACCACCTCGCTCTCCGCCGCCACGTCAGCATTTCCCCTCACCAAAACCCCCAAATCCGAGTCTTTCTCTTTGAAAAACGATTCAATCTGATCCAAACTTTGATTCCACGGAACAACGATGTCGTTCGAGGTCTTCATATACGATTTCACCTCCGAACCTTTTCTTTCGTCTTCGAGATTCAGCCAATCGGACTTCGACACGTAGCCGACGAACTTCGACCTCGGGGAGCCCGATTCGGTGACCAGAACGTACGGAGACGAAGCGTCGAAGTCGTCGAGGGACGAAATGCGATGCGAGGGAGAGAGGAAAGTAGGGGAGGAGAGGAAAGGGACGCGGCGAGACTTGACGGAGCGGACCATGGCGGCTTGGACCTGAGCGGAGAGGTTGGAGTGGATGATTCCGATGCCGCCGAGCGAGGCCACGGCGGCGGCCATGGCGGACTCGGTGACGGTGTCCATCGGAGAAGTGACGATCGGAGTGTAGAGAGGGAGGCGGCGCGTGAGGTTGGTGGAGAGAGAGACGTCGTCGGTGGAGAAGTCGATGTAGTGCGGGAGGAAAATCACGTCGTCGTAGGTGTAGGAGTAGCCTTGGTTGAACAGACGCGTAGACGCGAACCCGTCTTCTACAATCTCAGACGCCATTGTTAGGGTTTTTAGAGAGAGAGAAAGAGTGAGGAGAGAGAGAGAGAGAGCGAGAGAGAGAGAGTTAGGGTTTACTGGTTAGCGCGAGTGAGATTGATTAAATAAATGTGGAGGGAAAGTCCAAATTTGGAATTGGTGTGGCGGGTCTCATTGTAATTGGCTGCATCTCCAATGTTAAAGTACACCTTTGCCCTTTAAAGTTTCGATTTGTTTATTCATTTTTTATTTGATTTTCATATTAATCTTTAAGTTTAAATTTTTTTTCATCATTTTTTAAGGAAAGTTAGAAAATTTTATGAAGATATATTTTAAAAAATACATAAACTACTTAAACAGTATTCTGCAATACCTGGATTCCCTAATGTGTTGTCATCTATGATCATTTGGAAAAATGGATGGTTGGTTTTTTTTTGTCAGATCGGGTTTGCTTTTAATAATAAAGCTGAATTGTGGGTTGTTTAACATGGTTTAATTACGGTAAGAGAATTGTGTATTAAAATTTTAAATGTTATTATTGATTTTTAAATTAATACTCTTATGGTATCTATTAACTTTTTTCATAAAATAATAACGAAATTATTATTAAAGTAATTAAATTATATAATGAGGTCAACTTCAATTACTTAACACGTAAAACACTAACCCTAGTGGATTTAGAAAATTTAAACCCAAATACACTCTAAATCTATTAAAAAAAAAAATTAAACCCTTACTATTAGGTTAGTATATATGACTCTAAAAAGCCACTAAGCCTAACTCATTGCCATCCTAGAATGTTGGACAAACTCTTGGAAAGTCGGGGACAGAGTCAAGAAATTTAGATGCTGTTGTGATAGGAAATTCACATGTTTAATGGCATTGTCCAAAATGGCACAATATTTGCAATTATAAACTCATGAGTCACTGCATAATCCTATACACCAAGACAAATCTGTTCTAGTTTATCCCTTTTTATTTCACTTGAAATTCAAGCAACCAGTAAACAATTTGAGTTTAGTCGGGCATCCCTTTTATTTCTTTGCTCAATTAATATGTTCTTGTTTTCCTAAGTTGACTTACACTGCCAGTTCTTAAGTGGTGAAGTTGGATGCTTCATTATTCAATTACATAAATTTTACTCGTCTTGGGTTGTGATGTTTGGTTTGTTTAATTAATAGAGCATTGAAAAACTTTGAATTCTGTGCTTCTAAAATAGAATATATTATATTGTATTGCACAAAAATACTAATGAAAAGGTAAACCCTCTTTCTATCCAAATTAAAAATAGAATTAATAGTTTTTTAGACAAATTCATTATTGAAATCTATTGTTCAATAACTAAAGTCCAACATTGTCAAGAGAGATAGCGATTGTCTAAAATATGATTTTTTTTTTTTTTTATATTGGTTGTTTCGTTCTTTTAGAATTAAAAGTTTTAAAATACGTTTTATAAATATATGAAAATAGTCCAATTAATATATTAAATTGTATAGAAAAGTTGGATTATTATTGTTAATTTATATATCGCTTATAAAATACTCCTTCAGTCCCACTTTTTTTGTCCTGTTTGAAAAGTCAAACTTTTTAAGGAAACATCATTTATTATTTTGTCTACCTTTTAAAAATGTATAAGTTTCCAAAACTACCCTTAAAAAAATTTATCAAAAAATTGAATTAGTAAATTAATAGGGGTATGATAGGAACATTAGTAAATTAATGACTTTTATTTTTAGAAACATGACAATATTTTGGGACATCTCAAAATAGAATAGAGGACAAAAAAAGTAGGACGGAGGGAGTATTAAGTAACGATATATTTTACATTGTGTTTGAACACAAAATATGTTGAGTTGGTCCTATTTTTGTGGACTTTAAATTTAAGCGAGGTTTGAAATGAATCTATTTGAAACTGAATTGAGATATTTAATAGAAATGACACCGTTTAGAATTACAAGTTCTTAAAACATTTTATTTTATATTTAAAATACTCTATAATATGAAAAATCTTAGAATTGTAGCCATATTTTGCATGAAGGCATTTAACATGGCAATAACATAGTCAATATTTCCTAATTTTGGCATGATCATAGTGGTATTAGTAAAATGAAACCAATTCAATCAAGGATAAAATTGTTATAAAAAAATATATTAAATTGATAACTTTTTTTGCAAAGAAGTGTTTAGAGTACCACCATTAAGATATTGGAAGAAACTAATAACATTTCTTAAAATGTCTAACTTTAAATTGTCACCTAATACCACAAACTGTTTTGAGTTAGTCACGTTGGAATTGAAACCAACTAATTAAATTGTCCAGGGTGGTTAACGGTTGGGAAATTTCCCATACAATTTGGGCCAATAAAAGATAAAAGCTTGTAAAAGTATATTTATCTATTTTGCTTGCCAAGAGCCTTACAGTTCAGTGCCATTGCTTGGTCCCTTTAATGAGGAGAACCATGGTTTGAAACCCGTCCCCACTTGTTACATTGAATTATAAGGGAATTTTTTGTAATCAACTCTGTGAGGGATCTATTCCTGCCATTTTTGCGTATGCTTAAATTGTGTAAAAGGTTTTTAGCAACCTTCCCTATAAGACTCGGTACCTACGTTCCTAACCACAACCATACCATCCTCTAATACAAAGTTTTTTGGCATTTGTGGCGTTAACAACTCATGAAGTAGTTCTTATTGCTTAATAAATTGACACTTCTGACATTAACCACAAAGATGCCGTTATTGTCACTTACCTCTTAGAGAATAGAGCTTATTTTGCTCACAATAGAATTAGATAATGTATGGGGATTAGCCAATTTTCCTATTTATAAATGCATTTTCTTTTTCAGAATATTTGTCAGAATAGTTTTGAGATGACGCGGATGAATAACATTCCCATTGTTAGAAGGTAATAAATTCAACCAAAAGTACTACCCTATAAAAAGATATGTAAAAAATTGCAACTACTAACTGATGTCGGAAAGCTATTGACTTTGGTAAAAGAGAATTCAAGCTACTGCAGGAGATGTTACAAATCACTAGTTAAATTTGGTGGCAAAACTCTGGATTGCACACTTACAAGTTACAAGAGAATGCACACTTTAATTTTGGCAACAAATAAAGAGAAACGTTATAGATACTACGTACCTTAAGTCATACATAGCTTAAAAAACATAACTAATTAGCCAAGGTTATTCTAAGAATACACTTCAAAAAAAATTTTAAAACTAAAAAGAATCCCAATGTATTTGGAATGTCTTAATCAAGTAAGTTAAACAAAGTTTTATTGACAAATGAGCAAATGAAGAAGTTTCATATAATATTGAGGAAGAAAGTCAAGTTTTGAATATATATGTATATTGTGGGGCCAAGACATGGTCAGACAACCCCAGCCCACTCCGCACCGGGCCCAAGGCCCATGGCCGAGGACGCGCCCATGGACCGAGGACTGAAGTGTAGCGCCCAACTACCCTCGAAGCAATGTCGAGGATGATAGCGTCCTCGGAATTTCGAGGTCCGAGAACGCGCAAGCAGCACTCCCTCAAAGGGAGCCTCCCCGAGCATCCAAGGAACGGACAGCAGGTACCAAATACCGGACATGGAAGCATGGTAGAGGAGCAAGTCCCAGATGAACTGTCACCTCCACATTAAATGCTCCCAACTAACGTCCTGGCCGCATTAATGAGGAGGGGATGCCTCAACAGTGCCACCTTGGTTGCTGCCACCCACAGAGATAATGGGAAGGTGGCTGATGGGACAGGCACTCAAGTGATGCCCTAATCCCTTTACAAATGTAGGGTTAGGATTGATTGGGGGAGGGATATATAATGTAAGGAACTCCTCCTAAAAGGGGAGGGAGGAGAAAAGAGGGTAGTAATCTGCATGTACTAAGAGAACTTTTTATTCAGCCTTAGGAAAAGAAATTATAAGAACTCCAAGTTCTGGAAAATACGTCCGAGGAGCATTATTACTCATCCCATTGCACGTTCAAATTATCCAACCCACGTACAGCCATGCATGATCGTTGCATTTCTCACTAACGCCTAGTTCTTGAATCCATTCTCTACAAATTCATTGCGGGGTTCGTTGGGCTTTTGACCCGTGTCCGTTGGGCTTGGGCAACCAAAAACCCCGTCCCTACAATTGGCGCCGTCTGTGGGAAAGAAACTTGTGCGTTGGTAAGGACAACAGTCAAGCATGGTAGGATCGGGTCCTCACCAAAGAACTCCCAATCGACCGGAACCGGCGAAGCCACGGCATCACGGTGACTACGGCGACCCCGGGGGTGGTCAGACTGACAACGGAAGATTTCGAGAAGGAAGCGTGCATACTTCGACGGCGAGCGAGAACCAAGCCCAGAAGCGCGACGATGGCCAGGCCACGCAATTGGAGGAGGCCCATAGCCACGCTTCCCAGGCGAAGGATGATAAGGTGGCCATGCAGCGCGAGATAGATGATCTGAAAAAGAAGCTGCGCCGTGCACAGCAAAGACAGCCTGAACCCAGCCCCGACTTGCCCTCTGACGACGAGAGTGACGACGAATACAGGCAAAGGTCGAAAACGCCACCCAGCGAAACTTTCTCCCACGAGGAGGAGCGCTACCAGAAGCGTAGGCGCGCCGACCGAATCTCCCGGGGCGTAGGAAGTGACGCTATGAGCAAGGCGTTGGATCAGCTCTCCAAGTCGCCCTTTACGCGTCGTATAGAGGAGGCAGAGCTTCCTCGGCGGTTCCAGCAGCCAACCTTCATCGCTTACAACGGCAAAACGGATCCCGTAGAGCATGTGAGCCAGTTCAACCAGAGGATGGCTGTCCACTCGAAGAACGAGGCGCTGATGTGCAAAGTTTTTCCATCTAGCTTGGGACCTGTGGCGATGAGGTGGTTCAACGGTCTGAGGACGAATTCCATAGACTCGTACAGACAGCTGACCCAGGCTTTCGGCTCCCGCTTTGTCATGAACAGCAGGCCTCCTCAGCCCATGAGTGCGCTGCTGTCCCTATCCATGCGTGACGGGGAGACCTTCAAGGCCTACTCGGACAAGTACTGGGAGATCTACAATGAGCTGGACGGCAAGTATGATGTCGTCGCCATCAGTACGTTCCAGAATGGGTTACCAATGGGGCACGGCCTGAGGAAGTCCCTGAACGGAAAGCCCGCCACCAGCGTGCGGCAACTGATGGATCGGATTGACAAGTACAAACGGGTGGAGGAAGATATGCTGCAAGGCAAGGGGAAGGATAAAGTCATCCCTCAGGAGAGGAGAGACTTCAGGTCGGACCGGTACAACAACGCCCGCCCGAGGAGGGACTTTGGAGGAGAATCTAGAGCGACCAATGCTCAAACCGTCAACGCCGTATTCCGAGAACCCGTGCATAGGGTGCTGGAGAGAATAAAAGACGAGCCGTACTTCAGGTGGCCGAACAAGATGGCTGGGGAACCTGAGAGGCGCAATCGGAATCGTTACTGCCAATACCACCAGGACCACGGGCATACCACAGAGGACTGCAGGAACCTACGGAACTACCTGGACCAGCTAGTCCGGGAAGGAAAGCTGAAGCACCTGCTGCTCAACCCTGACAATCGTCAGGGCCAAATGCATCAGGAGCCCCGAAGGGACACCGCCATGGGGCAACCCGCCGCCATAATCAATGTGATCCTGGCGGCACCGGGGAGAACGGGCATGTGCCCTTCGCGAGTGTTATCTGTGGCCCAACCGCAAGACGAGGAGTACCAGGCAGGGCCGAAAAGGTCAAGGAGGAGTTCCTGCCCTTCTTTGAGCTTCTCAGAAGAAGACAAGGTCGGGACCACCCAGCCCCATGACGATGCTCTGGTGGTCACCCTAAGGATTGGGGGCTACGACGTGAAGAGAGTGATGGTGAATGGTGGCAGCGCGGCAGAGGTCATGTACCCGGACCTTTACAAGGGGCTAGGGCTAAGACCGGAGGACCTGACGCCATATGACTCTCCCCTAATGAGTTTTGACGGGAAGCTCGTCATCCCAAGGGGCATGATCAGGCTCCTCATACAGACCGGCCCAGAAGTGATAGAGGTGAACTTCATAGTGGTGGACACATACTCCCCCTACACGGCCATCGTAGGAAGACCCTGGCTCCACGCTTTAGGGGGCGTAGCCTCCTTCTTGCACCAGAAGGTGAAATTCCCATCGGGGGACCAGGTTCTAGAAATCCGTGGTTGCCAGCCCACTGCAAGACAATGCACGGTGGCGGCCGTATCACGTCGGCTTGACGCACAGCCCTCGGCCATTACCGAAGAGGGTTTATAGCAATCAAAGGCCACGGTAGCGCATCCTAGTGTAGCTGCCGAAGGGGCAAAGTGCGAGAACTTGGAGAAAGTGATAATCGGTGACGATCCCGAGAAGTTCTTCCGGGTCGGGGCTCGGTTGCCTCCCCGCGAACAAAAGGAGCTGGTCGAGTTCCTCCGAAGCAATATCGATGTATTTGCATGGGACCCCTGCGATGCACTGGGGATTGACCCGTCCTTCATCTGTCACCATCTCAACGTTAGTCCATCCGCGGTGCCCAAGAAACAGCCGCCCCGACGCCCGTCGAGGGAGCACGCCGACACCATAAGGGAAGAGGTGAATAAACTTAAGCACGCTGGGGCTATCAAAGAGGTCTTCTATCCCGAATGGCTAGCCAATACTGTGGTGGTGAAAAAGAAGAGCGGAAAGTGGAGGGTCTGCGTGGACTTCACCGACCTAAATAGGGCGTGCCCAAAAGACCCGTTCCCAATGCCTCGAATCGACCAGCTGGTAGACGCGACTGCGGGCCATCCTCGAATGAGCTTCCTGGACGCCTTTCAAGGCTATCATCAGATACCACTGGCACTGGAAGACCAAGAGAAGACCGCCTTTGTGATGCCTGTCGGGAATTACCACTACAAGGTAATGCCTTTCGGTCTGAAGAACGCAGGATCCACCTACCAAAGGATGATGACGAGGATGTTCGAACCAATGCTGGGCAAGAGCATTGAGGTCTATGTTGACGATATGGTGGTAAAGAGTAAGGTGGTATTCGAGCATCTGGGAGACCTTGGCCGCACATTTGACGTCCTGAGAAAATACCAGCTGCGCCTAAATGCCTCAAAATGCTCGTTCGGGGTGGGCTCAGGCAAGTTTCTCGGGTACATGATCACCCATAGAGGAATCAAAGTTGACCCTGACCAAATTAAGGCTATCCATGATCTGAAGCCTCCGCAGAACCCCAAGGAGGTCCAAAAGCTTATTGGGATGATTGCGCCTTTGAATCGATTCATTTCCCGATCGGCGGATAGGTGCAGGCCCTTCTATCTCCTGATCAACAAGTGGAAAGGATTTGAGTGGTCCGAAGACTGTGTTGCAGCTTTCCAGCAACTCAAGGAGTACTTATCCCGGCCGCCTATCATGTCCAACCCTGAGGTCGATGAGGTCTTGTACGCATACCTTGCTGTGGCGCCCCACGCTGTGAGCCTAGTACTGATACGGGATGACAGTGGCATCCAAAAGCCAGTTTATTATGTCAGCAAGTCGCTGCATGAAGCGGAGGTCAAGTACCTGCCCTTGGAGAAGGCCATACTGGCTGTAGTCCACGCCACGAGGAAACTCCCCCACTACTTCCAAGCTCACACAGTGGTCATCCTGACCAAACTGCCCCTGAAGTCTGTACTTCGGAACGCCGATTATACCGGGAGAATCGCAAAGTGGAACACAATCCTTGGGGTCTTCGACATCAAGTATATGCCCCAGACTTCCATAAAAGGACAGGTCCTAGCGGATTTGACGGCCGAATTCGCCGAACCACCTGTGGAAGTAGCCCCTGGGGAGGAGAGCTCGAATGAAAAATCAGTTGGGGCAGTCTCCATCCCGGAATCACCGCATTGGAAAGTATACGTTGATGGCGCGGCGAACCAGAGGGGGTCCGGAGTGGGGCTAGTACTAGTATCCCCCGAGGGTCATGTCATAGAGAAGTCCCTGAGGCTCGGATTCTCGGCCACTAATAACGAGGCCGAGTATGAGGCACTGCTACAAGGGATGGTCATGGTACGGAAGATGGGAGGAAAATCAATAGAGGCGTTCTCGAACTCGAGACTGGTGGTGGGACAGGTAAACGGACAAATGGAGGCCAGGGATCCGAGAATGGAAGAATACCTGAACCAGGTCCAGCGCTCGAAGTCGGAGTTCGGTCTCTTTAGCCTGTCCCATATTCCCCGGAGTAGGAACAGCCATGCCGACTCATTAGCCACGCTCGCAACATCCACGGCGGAGGGTCTGCCCTAGATCATACTTGTGGAGCACCTAGAAAGGGCGAACGAAGTGGCTAGGGGATCGGTCACCGTCAATTAGATCAAAACGGGGCCCAGCTGGATGGACCCCATAGTGAAATTCCTCAAGGACGATATCCTGCCCGAGGATAAGACAGAAGCTGAGAAAGTACGGAGAAAAGCTCCTCGGTTCTGGCTTTCTGAGGATCTCCGACTATACAGGCGCTCCTACTCTGGGCCATACCTACTGTGCGTCCACCCCGAGACAGCGGAGTTACTGCTCGAAGAGCTGCACGAAGGAATTTGTGGGAGTCATACCGGAGGGAGATCCCTGTCACACCAAGCAGTCACGCAAGGGTATTGGTGGCCGGGAATGCAACAGGAGGCCCTAGAATATGTCAAGAAGTGTGACCAGTGCCAAAGGTTCGCCCCGAACATCCACCAGCCAGGGGGGGTCCTCAATCCCTTGTCCAGTCCCTGGTCGTTCGCCCAGTGGGGCTTGGACATTGTAGGTCCCTTCCCGAAGGCACCAGGGAACAAGAGGAACCTACTGGTGGCCACGGACTACTTCACGAAATGGGTCGAGGCCGAGCCCCTGGCCAACATTAGGGACGTGGACGCCAAGAAGTTCCTCTGGAGAAACATTGTTACGCAATTTAGGGTCCCTCATACCCTCATCTCGGATAATGGGCTCCAATTCGATAGCAAGGCCTTCAGGAGGTACTGCTGTGAGCTTGGGATCACTAACGGATATTCGACGCCCGCCTACCCTCAAGGAAATGGACAGGCAGAAGCCGTCAACAAGGTTATCGTCAACGGGCTGAAGAAGAGGCTGGACGATGCCAAGGGAAGATGGGTTGAGGAGCTGCCCCACGTCCTATGGACGTACCGGACTACCCCTCGGCGGTCAACAGGAGAAACACCTTTCACCATGACTTATGGCGCCGAGGCGGTGATCCCCCTAGAGACGAATTTCCGGATACTACGAACGAGCTCTTTCACTCCCAGCAGCAATGATGAACTGCTGGGAAGGAACCTGGACTTGGTGGACGAACGGAGGGAACAAGCGATGATCCAGCTGGCCTATTACCAGCAAAAGCTCAAACGAGGATATGACACCAATGTGAAGCTCAGGCCGCTAGCACCGGGGGACCTGGTGCTGAGAAAAGTCGTCAGGGCTGCCAAGAACCCATCCTGGGGAAAGCTGGGACCCAATTGGGAGGGCCCCTACCGAATTACCTCGGTAGCAGGAATAGGTGCATACTATTTAGAAGATTTAGATGAAAAACCTGTACCTCGCCCCTGGAATGTAAATAACCTGAAAATGTATTATTATTAATGAAGCAGTCCTTTTCGAATTCTGACTCTTAACCTGTTTCAATTTGGGATCACGTGTCCAGCCGGCAAAGCCTAAGTGTTAGACAGAACCAAGGCACTGCATAGTCCTCGGACTCAGGCCTATGGGGAAACTAACTACTTCAAAATACTAAGTGTTAGACAGAACCAAGGCACTGCATGGTCCTCGGACTCAGGCCTATGGGGAAACTAACTACTTCAAAATACTAAGTGTTAGACAGAACCAAGGCACTGCATGGTCCTCGGACTCAGGCCTATGGGGAAACTAACTACTTGAAAATACTAAGTGTTAGACAGAACCAAGGCACTGCATGATCCTCGGACTCAGGCCTGTGGGGAAACTAACTACTTCAAAATACTAAGGGTTAGACAGAACCAAGGCACTGCATGGTCCTCGGACTCAGGCCTGTGGGGAAACTAACTACTTCAAAATACTAAGTGTTAGACAGAACCAAGGCACTGCATGGTCCTCGGACTCAGGCCTGTGGGGAAACTAACTACTTCAAAATACTAAGTGTTAGACAGAACCAAGGCACTGCATGGTCCTCGGACTCAGGCCTATGGGGAAACTAACTACTTCAAAATACTAAGTGTTAGACGGAACCAAGGCACTGCATGGTCCTCGGACTCAGGCCTGTGGGGAAACTAACTACTTCAAAAGCCTAAGTGTTAGGCAGAGCCAAGGCACTGCATGGTCCTCGGACTCAAGCCTATGTGGAAAACAACTACCTCCAGGGGACCTACGTTGTAATAACTGATGCCGCGATTTGCCGAGGTGCAATTGAAGTTAAAATCGTACGAGTATAGAAAAAGCGGATAGCATGCAAGTAGGCAAACAACCACGAGGACTAGAAAAAGAAACAAAGCTCGCATTTCATTGAGTCCAATAGAATTACACGATACGAATTACATTACCAAAGAAAGATAAAAAACGGGGGTGTGTGGAAAGTAAAGTAAAGCAGGCAGAAGCGCCAGGGGGCATACTCCTTCTGCTCAATCGCTTGCTCCTGTGGGTGGCTGGACCAGGGCATCTCCGGGGTCCTCTGAGCTCTGGCTGAGTGGGATAGCCTGCAGAGGTGCGGCGGAAATAACAACCCCCTCAGCAGAAGAAACCTGAGCATCGGGGGATGGCCCTGCAACCTGCTGGGGGGCGTCCCCGTTAGAGCCATCGCTCACTTCAACCACCAGGGAAGGACTATTCCCTTGGTCTGGCTCGCCAATGGCCCCAGCATCCGAAACCCCCCCGCCTGGAGTAGCAGCAATTTCCACAGCAGCCTCCTCGGCCTCAGAGCAGCCTGGACTGTCTGGGGCAGCCTCGCGAATGACAGAGGGATAGTACACGCTCTCATCTTTCCACAGGACAGAAGAGGCCTCCACACCAGCTTGCCTAAGGGCTTCCATCCAAGTCTCAGAGCAGTAGCACCTACATACCCCAGGGACTTGGGATTTGTAGGCAGCTGCTGTCTCAGATGCTCCAGTAGCATAGGCGGCCTCCTCAGCCTCCTCCTTGATGGCCCAGGCTTCCTCCCTACCCTTCTCCGCCTCGAGCTTGGCCTTCACAGCTTCGTCCCTAGCAAATTCAGCCACTTTTCTGGCATCCTCGGCAGCAACCTCCTTCTTCGTCAGGTCTGCAATCAGATCCTTTGCGATCTTCAGCTGCTCCTCTGCCTCACCCAGACGTATCGTCTGAGTCTTGGCCTGCCTCTGTGCACCCTCAAGGCCTGATATTGCACTGTCCCGAGCCTGGGTCGCGGCCTTCAACTCCTGCCTGGCCTTGGCAAGGTCCTCCTCGGAGTTCTTAAGGGCCTGGGTGGCCTCCAAGCGCTTCTTGCGCTCTTCTTCCATTGCCCTGCCATGGTCGTGGGCCGTTTCCTCCAGCCTGAAGGTGGCCTAGACAGCTTGCCAAACAAAACGGATACATGATAATAAGCCAAGCCAAACAAAAAAAAAGGGGGGGCACAAGTGTTGAGGCCTTACCATCCCCAAGTAACGCTTGAGGCTGAGGAAGACCTCCCTACTCTTCATGGTCCCCAGCTGCTCCATATCCGCGGGAAGTAGCAGACATCTCTCCACGGCGTCGGCCACGCGCGCGCCTTCGCCCTCTCTAAAGTCCCTGAGAGAGGAATCATCCCGCAGAGGAGTCCCACGAAGCATTGGGGCAGGCAGCCATGCCTGGGCCTCGGCCGGGGCATCCACCTGCCTATCCTGAGACCTGGACCCTATCCTCAGTTGCTTCGAGGGCCGCCGATTGTCATCCCCCTCCCGGGTGGGCCCAGATTTCTCCTCAATGGGCCTCTTGCCCTTGTCCTTCTTCTGCTTGGAACCGGAAGGCTCGTACCGGGCAGACGGACTCGTCCAAGGTGGAGGGGGAGGAAGCCTAGATTGGGCCGAGGTAGACCTAGTCTGGGGAGGACGATTCTTTGGAGAAGGGGGTGGGAGCTTCGGCTTGGACTTCCCCGGTTGCTCTTCGATCAGCTCGAGTAGAGTGGGCTGATCCTTCTTCTTGTAGCCCATCGCAAGCCGAGAAGGAACCTCTGACGCTGAGGGGATTGCTTCGATCAGCCGAGGATCCCCCAAATCTCCAGAAGGGTCCTCGGACTGATGAATCTGCTAAAAAACGTCAAAATCATCCCCTCCAAGACAAGGATCTGCAACTCCCCTTTCCCCCTCAATGTCCTCTTCCGCGGCCTCTGAGAATGTACAAGAGGCAGAGGGTACTGCTACCGTGACGCCCTCTGAAGCAGAGAGACCCTTGGGAAGCTCGAACCCGTCCTCGGTCACTGCTATTTTCTGCAGGCGAGGATCCTTTGCTCTGATCACGTGCTTCGGGGCCGCAAATGACTTTTGGAGCGGCGTGTACCCCAAGATTTTGTGAGCGGCTCTGACTTGGTGGTCTGCTTCGTTTTCAAAATCTGCCGACCTGAGCACTTTCTGCAAGTCTTCCCTGTTGATCAAGTTGTAGTGGGGCGCGAGGGAGTGCGGATCTGCAAGAAGAAAACGCATTCGCAATTAGCAATCAAAACAGTACAAAAAGAAATAACGCATAAAACAAGTCAGAATCTCTGAACCCCCTCCTATTCCTACCACCCCACCTGGTGTCCCCTCTGTCGTCGGGCAATGGGTACCATCATGCCACGCTCTGGACACGATGAGAAAGTCCTCATTCATCCCCTTGTTGGACTCAGGGAGGCACTGGATGAGCCGGACCCTGTCGTCCCTCGTCCTCATATAGTAGGACTTGTCCCTCAGGCGTTGAAGGTTGTAGCAGTAGTTCACGTCATGATGGGTCAGTCTTAGCCCCATCTTCTCGTTCAGAGCATCCACGCTACCCAGAATTCTGAACATGTTGGAGGCGCACTGAGTGGGGGCTAACCGGAAATATGACAGGTAACCCCTCGTCACTGGCCCCATAGGGATCCTCATCCCTCCTTCAAGAAAGGAGATGATGGGAATCACCACCTCGCCCTCCTGCCTCCAGAATTCCCACTCCCCCTCCTCGCAATACCTCAAGCCCACATTGGCCGGTATCTTATAGTCGGCGATGAATTTCTCCATCGCCTCCTCAGTAAAGACATACTTCTTAAGTCTACCCATCCCAAATGACGCCTAAGAGAACTAAAGAAAGAGCAGATAAAAGAGGAGGAAGAGCAAAAGGAAGAAAAGCTCAGAGAGGGATAGAGCGACTTACAGAAACGAGGAGAAGCTCCTCGGACAGGCTTTTTATGCTGGAGATGGTGGTGGAAATTTGGCTGGACTCTGAATGAAGGCGCAAGGGCTCGTGATTATGAAATGGAAAAAGGTGGAAACGGTTCGAAGGGGTATTTATACATTGGGTAGAAGAGCCGCGCGAGTTTTCCCTCCCACAAATGCTAGGCGCATCACTACCGTTCGATTGCCAACTGCCCTCCGAACGTGGGGAGCACAAAGCCGCCCGAATTTAATGCAGGACACGTTGCGCACACCGAAGCGCCAGTAACGCACCTTGGGCAGACGAAAAAGCTCCAGCGCTGACAAAGGACAAGACACGATTGGACGTGGAGCAGGGCCGAGGATATCAAAATCCTCCTTTCCGCCCGAGGACGCGGACAGCAAGATTTTGAGGGGCTATTGTGGGGCCAAGACATGGTCAGACAACCCCAACCCACTCCGGACCGAGCCCAAGGCCCATGGCCGAGGACGCGCCCATGGACCGAGGACTGAAGTGTAGCACCCAACTACCCTCGAAGCAATGCCGAGGATGATAGCGTCCTCGAAATTCCGAGGTCCGAGAACGCGCAAGCAGCACTCCCTCAAAGGGAGCCTCCCCGAGCATCCAAGGAACGGACAGCAGGTACCAAATACCGGACATGGAAGCATGGTGGAGGAGCAAGTCCCAGATGAACTGTCACCTCCACATTAAATGCTCCCAACTAACGTCCTGGCCGCATTAATGAGGAGGGGACGCCTCAACAGTGCCACCTTGGTTGCTGCCACCCACAGAGATAATGGGAAGGTGGCTGATGGGACAGGCACTCAAGTGATGCCCTAATCCCTTTACAAATGTAGGGTTAGGATTGATTGGGGGAGGGATATATAATGTAAGGAACTCCTCCTAAAAGGGGAGGGAGGAGAAAAGAGGGTAGTAATCTGCATGTACTAAGAGAACTTTTTATTCAGCCTTAGGAAAAGAAATTATAAGAACTCCAAGTTCTGGAAAATACGTCCGAGGAGCATTATTACTCATCCCATTGCACGTTCAAATTATCCAACCCACGTACAGCCATGCATGATCGTTGCATTTCTCACTAACGCCTAGTTCTTGAATCCATTCTCTACAAATTCATTGCAGGGTTCGTTGGGCTTTTGACCCGTGTCCGTTGGGCTTGGGCAACCAAAAACCCCGTCCCTACATATATATATATATATATATATATATATATATATATTCATAAAGTAGTAAAAACAATTTATCGTTCAAAGTATATATAAGTATATATAAGAATAAGGCTAAATTGCAAACTACACCTCTAAAATTTGGAAATGTTTGGATTTTATACCTTAAAGTTGTAGAATTTGAATTTTATCCCTTAAATTTTATTTCGTTTGCATCGGCAACTCCTACGTTCATATTTTCCGTTAAGTGCCATATAAGATAGCCACAAGTGTTTAGTTCGTCCAATAAAATGATGCAACGTCATTTTTATTATGTCATGTCATTTTTAATTTTTTTAGCCTAAAAAATGATGTGGCAAATTAAACATTCGTGACAAATTTACGTAACACTTATTGGACAAATTTACATGACAATTTTTTTATTATTATTATGTCATGTCATTTTATTGGACAAATTAAACATTCGTGACAAATTTACAAGACACTTAATAGAAAATATGAACATATGGGCTATTAATGCAAACATAATAGAATTTTAGAGAGTAAAATCCAAATTATGAAATTTTTAGGTTGTAAAATTCAAACATTCTTAAACTTTAGGGTGTAGTTCCCAATTTAGCATAAGAATAAAATGAAAGTAAATGTTAATTCTACACTTGTATCTTTCCTTTATGAAATCAAGCAATTCACATATTCTATTTTTAAACCTAATTAAGACCCTCAAAAATCAAGTAATAGGAGAAGTAAGGGAGGTCGCCCCTCCTCTAGAAAGAACATGAGTAGTGGAAAAATATTTAATGGACAAACTAGCTAGTGAAAGAAGCAAACAGAAAGATTGCAATACATCCATTAAAAGGAGAGATATTATAGATGAGGAAAGTTTGTGTCTGTAATAAACATTTCTCTTAAATTTAATACAGTGGAATATATGATCCTTAGAACAAAGAGGTAAGGAATTCATGAACAAATCAGCTGGAGAATAAGCTATTCTCAAACACACTTTTAATGCACATTATAAGCCTAATGGGCTGATTAGCTCCTTCTTCACAGTGGCGGCGCCACGTTCACCACCCTGGCCTGAATTTTTTTTTTAATATAATAATTAAAATTTTTTATTTGTTTACCCTTTAAAAAAAAATTAGGAAAATCCACAAGCAAAATTAGGAACACCCTCAAATAATTTTTTTAATTTTATTTGTTCTACTTTCAAAAAAAAAAAAAAAAAGCCCAAAAAATTTTTTTTGAATTGAAATCTAAAAAAAAAAAAAAAAAAAAAAAAAAGTGTAACAAAGCAAGCCCTCCTAGGGAAAAAAAGCCCAACATCAATCCTAAACAACAGATAGTAAAGCAAACTCATGGATTCTCAAAAAAAAAAAAAAAAAAAACCAAAACCCAATATGCATCCGCCAATTCATCAAATGGTAAAGCAAAACTGAAATCAGAAACCTAACCTAAAGAAAAAAACCTCATCAACGACAACGACCAACAGACCAAGCACATCGGCGTGACAGCGCCTTCGCCTCAAACTCGAGCAACAAAGCACATCGGTCATCGCATCGGGCTTCAAACTCGAGCTCTAGAGCACATTGGGCATCGGAGATCGGTCACACTTGGCCTCGATTCCTTCCTCACCTCGACATGTTGCTTGACAGCGCTGCCCCTCAGGCCTCCTTGCTCTCTCAAGGTATTTCATCTTTACACTTTACTTCTTTTTCTTTTTTCTCTCTTACTTCATTTGGTTAATGGGTTTGCTGTGGTCTGAGACTCTTTGTCTCTCTGTCTCTCCCTTTATCTGAAGACTGAAATGAGACTCTCTCTCTCTCTCTCTCTCTCTCTCTCTCTCTCTCTCTTTTTCTGATTCTCTCTCTTTCTCTTTGAAGTTTGAACTGTAATTGGCTTAGCTTTACTTTATAACTTTATTTGTCCCTATTTTGACTTTATCCATTGGTGAGTTACTGAGTTTGTCTTTTAGTATATTGTGAATTTATCTATTTGGCTCTTGTAACTGGGGGCCATGGGGCCAGGACGGGATATTTGAATTGGGGGAAGTAAAGGCATGTAGATGCAATTAGCCTAACTTAACAATAAAAGACTAAATTAAATTATGTTAGGACTTAGGCACTAGGCAGGCAGTGGGTTGAGCCGTAGATAATGCACATGGGGTGTGTGCTAATGCACTATGGAGTGTGTGCTAATAGTTAGTAACGAAAAATAATGAAGCAACTAAACAACAATAATTAATAATTTAATTAACCAATACATTATAAAAGACAAACAAATTAAATTATGTTAGGCTAAATAACAATTAATAATTTTATAATTAATGATACAACAAAACAACAAATTATAGTTTATAAAAGACAAATAGATTAATGGAAACAACTAAACAACAATAATTAATAATTTTATTAATATTTCAAATGAAGTTATAGTTTATTGTTTTATTCTTTTGCTAGAATTATGGACAAATATTTGATAAGAAAACCACGTATTCAAGATTCATCTTCATTTTCTAAACGAATTTGTGTTGACTTTAACTTAGAAAATATTCCTTCAGATCCTGGGCTACGAAAAAAGATATCATCTTATCATCCTAATAATCATGATGAAATAAGAAGATATTATTTACAAAAAAGATATTGTCAACCTGTTCTCCAAAACCATGATTACCCTCTAATAGATTTTTCTAGAAAGCCCCGTCGATTTAGATTTGAATGGTATGTAAATAGAAAGTAGTGGGAATATAGTATAGATAAGAATTCAGTATTTTGTTTATATTACTACCTATTTGGGTAAGATGTTGGTAAGCAAAAAGGAGGTGAGATTTTTGTAACGAAGGGATTCAAACTTTGGAATCAGAAAGAGAAGTTAAATTCCCATGTTAGAGGAGTTAATAGTGCTCATAACCAAGCTGTCAAGAAGAGTGAAGATCTAATGAAGGAAAAGTAACACATTCAAAGTGTTTTGGTTAAGTAATCAAATCAAGATAAAATTGAATATCGGGTTCAATTAAATGCAATAGTTGATTGCATAAGATTTCTTTTATGCCGAGAATTAGCTTTTCGTGGTCATGATGAAACTCAAGGTTCAAGTGATAAAGGAAATTTCCTTAAGCTTTCACAATTTTTTGGAGATCACAATGAATCTATGAATGAAGTGTTGCAAAAAGCTCCAAAAAAATGCAAGCTTACCCATCATGAAATTCAAAAAGACATTGTGAATACAATTGCACATGAAACATCCAAAGCCATCATCAAGGATCTTGACAATGGGTTCTTTTCAATATTAGTTGATGAGTCACGTGATATCTCAGTGAAAGAGCAAATGACCCTCGTTCTTTGTTATGTAAATAAAAAAGGAATTATTAGAAAGCGGTTTCTTGGTATTGTATATGTAGCAAGTAACCATTGCTTTGTTACTTAAATACATGGTTTTTAAACCCAGACTGGACCGTACGGTCCGACCAGAAAAACTGTGAATCTCTCAATTTTGTGGTTTTTTTAGCTTTAAGAACCGTTCTATAGAAAAAACAAAGACCCGTGTGAACCGTGGTCGGACCGTACGGTTCTGAGAACCGTGACCGGTTTTTGAGGTTCGGACGGTTCCCTTTTTTCGGCAAAGTTTTGGCCAATACTTCAGCAGTTCTTTGGGTTTTTTCAGATCTGGAACCAAATGAAAGGGAGAAAAATAAAAATAAAAAAATAGAGAAGAAGAAGAAAAAGCAGAGGAAGAAGAAGACAACGAAGAAGAAGGAAAAAAGAAAAAAAATGAAGAAATCAACCCTCACAGCAAGCAGCCTTCATCGTGTGAACCCAAGCATATGACTAACTTCTAGATGACTAACCCAAGCATCTTACTCTTCTTCTTTGTTTCGTCCTGACCTCCAGATGCTAACTTCTCTTTTGCTTCTTTTTTTTTTTTTTTTTGGCTTTCTTTTGTGCTTGATATAAGTATTCAAGCCATCTTAATACTAAAAGAGCCGGTGCTTTCTTTTGTACTGACTTTTAGTTTTATGAACCCAAGCATGTGACTACATATTGGAAATGACAAAGGATGGTGGAAAATTGAATGGTGGAGTTGAGAGTGTTAGAATCTTTACAACCACATACCATAAATATAGTCAAGTAAAGTATGTAGGCTTGAATAGGCTTTGAAGATGATTGACAGCTTGTTTTTTGTCAACCACTCTTTTTAAAATTTCGTTGGGCTTCTTATTGAATCAATTTTGTAAAGCTTTAAGTTTTATCCGGCCACTCCTCTAGTTTTTGTTTATTTTTTTATTAAAAATTTTTTTTTATAAAGAGTTGAATATTCAAATGGGCTTGGGCATAAAACAATTGATTGGATGATCTAATGGGCATAACTTGAGATAATTTAGACATAAACTCTTATAAAAAGATTAAAAAAAAGTAAAATATTGAGTTTTATCAAACAATATTTATGTTGCTTAAGATTTCATATTTTTTATTTGCCTTATGAAAGTTGTGATATAAAAAAGGCATTTGAAAATTAAATCTTTATATTTATTTAGACTATTTTAGTTCATTTTTCTACTTATATTAATTTAATATATTAATTCATATTTTAAATAATTATTAAATTAATTATGACGTCATCACGGTTCGACCCCAGTTCAATCTCGGTTTGACCTCAAAAACCTTGAACCTCTCATTTTTACGGTTCAATGAACGGTCCGGGTCTGAAAATTATGCTTAAATATGCTATTGAATGTTTTACTTTGTGAACATAATTTGAGTTTATCAAAACTACGTGGGCAAGATTATGACAGGGCTAATAATATGCAAGATGATATCAATGGTCTCAAAACTTTAATTTTGAAAGAGGAGAAGTCAGCATTTTATGTCCATTGTTTTGCTCATCAACTTCAATTTACACTTGTTGCCGTTGCTAAAAGTCACATTAACATTGCTGAATTTTTTTATGTGATTAGTAATTTAGTAACTGTTGTTGGAGGCTCTTGTAAGAGACGAGATGCTCTTCAAGATAAACAATTTGCCAAAATTAAAGAAGAATTAGAGAATGGTGTACGTAGAAATGGGCAAAGTTTGAATCAAAAGACAAATCTTAAATGTCCTGGTGATACACGTTGGGAATTATATTATGAGACTATTCTCAACTTGATTTTGATGTTCTTTGCTGTTGTTAATGTACTTGAGATTATTGAAGAAGATGGCCTCTCCGACCAAAAAGTTGAAACTCGATCTATTATGAGGTCAATTCTATCTTTTAAATTTGTCTTTACTTTACATTTGATGAAGAACATTTTAGAGATCACAAATGAGTTGTTAATAGCATTGCAACAAAAAAAAAAAAATCAAGATATAGTAAATGTTATGGATCTTGTTAAATTGTCTAAGCAACGATTGCAAGTGATGAGAAATGATGAATGAATATCTTTATACTGAAGTGTCTTCATTTTGTACCACACATGATATTCCTATTTTAAACATGGATGAAATATTTGTAGTTAGTGGGAGGCAGCAACGCAACATCCAACAAAATACAAATTTACATCATTATCGTATTGAGCTATTCTACACAGTCATAGATATGCAACTTCAAGAGCTTAACAATCGTTTTTCAGAGGCAAATATCAATTTGCTACTTTGTATGGCTTGCTTGAATCCAAGTAATTCATTTGTAGCTTTTGATAAGAAAAAATTGATACGTCTAGCAAAGTTCTATCCGTCTGATTTTCTTGGGACATATATCTTGACACTTGACTCTCAACTTCAGAATTACATTTTTGATATGCGCAGCAATAACTTGTTTTTAGAGCTTCAAAGAGTTAGTGAACTTGCTGAAAAGTTAGTGAACACAGGGAAACATGAGATTTATCTATTAGTCTATTTGCTTTTAAAATTAGTTTTGACCCTTTTTGTCGCTACTGCAACAGTAAAAAGAAGTTTTTCAGCAATAAAATATATGAAAAATGAACTGCGCAATCGAATGAGAAATTAGTTGATGAATGATTGATTAGTTGTGTATATTGAAAGAGATGTAACTTGTAGCATTGATAATGAGACTATCATGTAACGATTTCAAAATATGAAAACTTGTAGAAGACAATTGTAAATTTTATGTATTTGCGTGTTTTTTTTATTGTTGTGAATATATTAATTTCTCTTTTTATTAGATTGTGTAATTTATGTTTATTAAGAAATACCTTGAGAAAAATTCTTAAAGCTGCCACTACTTCTTCAAATCCTTCTTATAAATGATCTTTGCATTTGCATAGTTTCATCATTCATGTCTATGTGGTTCTGAAATAAAAAGAAAAGGAATAAATTTAGTTACAATTAATATATTAAGTTTCTTGATTGAATTCAAATAGCTGCATTGGATGTAACTGTCATTGAAAAAGATAATACTATTTATACTTCATTACAACATAATCATATATTTGTATACATTTAGGGAACTAAATGTATTACACCTAAGGGTTGTACTTAAATTTTGTCCCAAATAAAAGTTTTGTTTACCTATTATGTTTCATCCAAAAATCTTTTGTTTGGGCATGTTTTGAATTATTTAATTCTTTTTTGGTATGTTTTCCGAACTGTACGTTGTTGAAAACCCTCAAGACCAGTGATGTTATAATTTCCGGACATTCCTTTAGGTTTTATCACCGCCATCATATATGCAAAAGACATGGCTTTTATTAATTAGTAGGGTGTAATTTTATGTAGATGCATGGAGTTGCACTGGTACAATTAAAAACAATCATTAGGAGCTATCATCATTTAGTAAATTCTATGATGGTTAAATAAGAGATTTGGAGTTCAATTTTTGCCTACATCAAAAACTGTTTGGTGTCTTGATCTAATTATAAAGAGCTATCATCAGGAGCGGACGTCATAGGTTGAAACTCTCCCTCTCTCAAAAAAAAAAAATTCATAATTACATGGTTAAATTCATACTTTTTAGAATATATAACAATGTGGGGGCAAACCTAAATATTTTGTAAAAAATTAAATTCTATAAGGATGTGTAAAATTCAAGTTTTACCCCTCCAATCTCATGTCTCATTATCATATTATATATTATAGAATAAGTACAATCACACTCAACCAATTCTAATATCCATTTAAAAATTCAGCTTAATTGTGAGTTTATTGAAATATTATTATGTGTGGTAGGATGAATTAAATTTTAAGTAAATAGTTGATATGTCAATCTTTTATTAGGTTTGTACTATTTTTTAATACCAAAACCAAAAGGAAAGCAAAATGTAGGCAATTGTGCATGTATTAGCAAGGAAGCACCACCTCCCAAAGCTCACTCTGTCTGTTTGTGCACAACTTTTCTTTACTTTATCAAAAAGAAGGTTTCGTTTACAAACGAAGCTTGGGTTCTCGATGTATGGTGATGATTTTCGATGGAATACGTTGTGGTTACAACTGTAAGAAGGATATAGAGAACGACATGAACATTGACATGATATGACACAAGATAGAGAAATATGACAATTTTGAAAAAGATTTTTTTCTTTTCTTTTCTTTTCATGCAGGGACGGAACTATGCATAAGAAGAGGGGGGCTGTGGCCCCCCTCCCAATTTTTTTTAAAATATTAAATAATAGGTGTATATTTAAGATTTTAGAAAATAAGTCCATGAAAAATTCTATTTGTCACTCTCAAGAAAATTATATTTGCCCCTCTCGACTTCGAATCCTAGTTCCGTTCCTGTTTTCATGTTTGTTTAAGTTTCTAAAATACAGAATAATCAAAATATCTAAAAATATCTAATTTAAAAAATGATTTTTTTTTTGGGTATAATTTTTTTTTTCTTTTTTTCCTTCCAATATATTATGGACATGGCAAAACGGGTCAAAATTTTCTAACCCGACCTGTTTGACCCGCTTAAAAATGACTCGTTTTGACATGTGACCCGTTTTGACTCCCGACCCGATTGACCCGACCCAAACCGCCCCGCCCGTTTTGCCACTTCTACCAACGTTGAGTAGATTGAGATTGAGGTGTAATTCTTATAAAATATTTACTTATTCTTTTTCACTTAATATGTTTTATACTCTATTATAGTTTGTCATTCTTTACTTGCCACCTTCATTTTCTCTTCTTATTTTAAACGGATCGAAAATTATACCAAGATTAGCTTCTAGAAAGCTGGAACAAGAGTTGCACCAAATTTGGGTATCAAGTGTTTAGTGGTAATTAGTAAGTGGTAACAATATTACCAGTGAGAATCTAATCACAGTTAAGAAACTCAGAAACAATTGACAAATTGCATCTATTTCCCAAAAAAAAAAAAAAAAAAAATCTTGTTTGAAAAATACGGGTCAACTTGACCCGTCCCGCGACCCGACTCGACCTGTGACCTGATTGACCTGTTTAAAAATAACCCGTTTTGACCTGCGACCCGATTGACTCGACCCGCTCGTTTTGCCATGTCATTTATGGACATACTAAAGAGTATTCTTGTCTTCTTGATATATCCGTATTAAATAAATTGTAGAATTATAGTGTCCGTATCTCTTAATCTTAACGGTACAATAAGCAATTAAGAATTGATACAAGATGGGAGTTAACAAAATTGACCATATAGTATTAGGTTTCATGATGAAGATGTCAGAATCAAACAATTCAAAATTGTTGACAAATACTTTAGAAATAAATGTTGATGTTCATTCATCATCCAAATTTTATTATAATTTCATAGGTTCATAATACCATACATCTCATGCAAAAGAGATTAAAGGTAGATCCCACGTTCAAAAAGAAAATTTTCAACACAAGAATCTAAAACCAAAAATCTTAAAACCCTATACTTATTAAGGGACCCACCTATCAAAATCTTTAAATATTACTTAAAAAATTCATGTTGACTTCACTGTAAGTCTATAATATATATTGATTATTCAAAATATATATGGGAGAGAGCCTGAGAAAAAAGAGGGCCAAATCTGTCTTCTAGTTTTCAAGAGTGGGTCTTGCATCTTCAAGCTAATAGTACTCAAAGTGGTACCCATCATAACCTGTGGACACACCCCCAAAAAAAGAAAAAAAGAAAAAGAAGAAGTAGGATTAGTAAATTACAGTAGCAGATACGTACATACACATTGTATGAAAACAGAATGTACATGCTTTGCCCTATTTACAAATTACACTATTTAAATTTGAAATATTTTAAATTTAGTACTTTTACACTATTAATTTAGGTCCTTTTATCTTTCAATCGTTTTTAATGTAGTCATGTTGTCCACATCCATTCAATCTGCACCGTTATGTCAACAATGTTGTTTAGAAAGTGGGAAATACTAAAACTAATGACAAGATTGAAACAAAATTAGACAAAATGACTAAATTGAAAACATATTAAAGGACAAGAATGAAAAAAATATTTTAAGAATACACCACAGGTGGCTCAAACAATGGTGGGCTTGGAACAAATATAGTGGGGGCTGGTATATCTGTAGTTGGGCTTAGAACATAGCTTCATATATGGGCTAGGCTCAATATAAGGTGGGCTTAAATATAGGCCCTAGTGGGCTTGGAACATTGGTAGTTGGAAATGGTACACTACTGGGTGGGCTTGGAAAATTTTCTGGGGGGTTTGTGGTTGGCGGGCAGGGGATCATGCTGGTTGGGCTCGGAGGTGGGCTTAGGACTGGAAGAATTTGTGGGAGATAGTAAAATAGTGATGGTATTGTGGATAAGTACAATATGGAGGTGTATTTTCAGGCAAGGGCATTGGACCTAGTGACTCAAATGGTGGTAAAGAAAATGGTGAACTCAAACTCAGGGCCGGGCATGGGAAACACAAGCCAACTACTTCAACCATGATTAAAACCAAGACTCGTTTTAGGAAAAGTTATTTGGTTGAACTTTATTACACAGAAAATTGCTTGCAAGATTTTAAGGGTAGATGAGCCAAATAGGCACAAATTCATACTTTTTGACACCCCAAAATCACACCGCCAGACATATCAACCACAATTTAAATAATTGTAAAACAAGATATAGAAAAAGAAAAATTACCCAAAAGAATTTGGAAAAGAAAAAAAAAATCGGAAATAGAAGTCGACAATATAAATTAGCAAACATATTAGCTACACAATGAAAAGATTCCAGAACCCAAACAGAGAATAACTCAAACACAATCAAAGATTCAAAATAATATTCTACATCGATCCTAAATGCCCATATAAACTTCAAATAAGCCAAAACCCATATATCTAAATCATCAGTTCTTTAAAACACGAAAACTAAAAAGAAAAAGAGCATAGGGATATCATCAAACACACGGAAATTACATTAAAAAAAAAAAAACAAAAAAACATTTATAACAACCAAAACAGAACGACAGGTAACGAAAATCTTACATACCTCAAATGAAGACCCAAAAGGCTGAATTTTCCATCTTCAAACTTCAATTTTTTTCCAGCCCCAATTTCCTTTTCCAACGAACCACTTTCAAAGCAATTATTAGTGCTATCCTATCTTTGATATCATCACAAAAACGAAAATAACAATGCCTCCATGATTTCTTCACCAGCAGGGTGCCACAAACACTCCAGAAGCCTACAACAAACCCAAATCCAACGCAAACATAGAACCATAGCCTTTCAAAATCATCTCCACCATACTTGTCTTCAGAACTGCCACCAATAAAATTTGGCTCATCAGATGTTTCATCTCCATGGCACTTGGTTAGAAGAGGAGAGCCACACAACGAAGGGTTGCCCTCATAGATGGATGCATCATTTAGTGTTTGGAGCTGATTGCCAGACGGGATTCTTCCAGCCAAGTTGTTGAAAGACAAGTTCAAATGTGCCAAGGAGGTCAAAGAAGACATGCTTTCAGGAATAGGTCCAGAAATATTGTTGTTTGAGAGATCTAGCGTTTCTAGCCACCGCAAGTTCCCAATATTATCGGGAATCTTTCCAGTTAGATGATTCATTGACAAGTTTAACGTGTCTAATCCCTTGAGACTTGTTATTTCATCAGGAATTATTCCTGTCAAATTGTTCCCTGAAAGATCAATGGCGTTAACATATTCGAGAGTAGTATCATATTGCAACTCTCTTCCTTTTGTCACTATGATTGCTTTTTCAATATATATGAAGTCCAAAGAGATGTCATCAGTGCTGTTGCTGTAAACCAAAGTAGTCGTCAAATCATTCAAATTCAAATTATTCAAAGCAGTCAAATCATTTAAACAGTCTGGAATGCCTCCAAAAAGATTGTTTTGTGCAATATCTAGGATATGGAGATATGAAAGACCACACCATTCTCGAGGGATGATTCCATGGAATAAATTTGACCGTAAACGTAGAATTAAGATATATGGTCCTATCCGTGATGGAAGGTTCCCTGATAAACGATTCTCACCAAGATCAATGCTCAAAAGGGAACAATTTTGTAAAGTGGAAGGAATTTCTCCATCAAGATGGTTGTTGCTCAACACTAACATAGAAAGGGAACTCAAGAAACCCATTGAGCTTGGAATTTTTCCATGTAGGTGGTTATATGAAATATCCACAACCTCCAAATTTTGAAACTCACTCCAATGATTAGGGAGCTCCCCTGAAAGTCGATTGCTCTTGAGGCAAAGTATTTCAAGAAGGACCATTTTTTGTATGGATGATGGAATTTTACCATTGAGATGGTTCTCCGACAGATCTAAACGTTGCAAGTATGGCATTAGATCACCAATATCTGACGGGATAGGGCCTGAAAAAAAATTGCTTTTTAAATTTAGTTGGGTCGCACTAGTCAACCAAAGTGGGATAGGACCCTTGAAGCAATTATAACTTAGATCAATAAGTTTAGATTCTGGATACTCTAATTGGTGTGGCAACATCCCTGTGATCTGATTGTTGGATAGATCCAAGTTAACGAGTCGAGAAGATATCCTAGAGAACCATTCCCCAGGTATAGTGTCTGCGATTCTAACATTTTTAAGTTTGACATACGCGAGCTCATTTTGAACTTGAAGCCATACAGGAAATTTGGGGCCAATGAGACAGTTTTCTAGTTTCAGAGTTTTGAGCCTAAAAGGAGGAACCCAGTTATAAGTCACATTGAAAACTAGAGAGTGGTTGGCATAAGTTGTTAGTATAAAATCTTCTAGTCTTGATAGATTTGTCAATTGGGTTTCCGTGATGACACCTCTCCAGGAATTTGCACTGAGTTCCAAGATGACTAATTCTGAGAGTTGTCCAAGACTTGCAGGAATGGTTTCATTCATCTCATTAAAAGAGAGGTCCAACTGCTGTAAGGATGACAAGTTGCCAATAGAAGGTGGAATTGAACCCCAAAAAGAGTTGCGATAAAGACTGAGGTATCTCAAGCTCTCAAGTCTCCCCAATGAATCAGGAATGTTTCCCACCAACTTATTGAGACTCAAATCTAGGGACTCCAGGCTGTTGTTCAGGCAAGTTGAGAAATTATCTAAAAATCCATCAATATTGCCGCCAATATTGGTCGATTCAAGAGATAAAGTCTTCAATTTACAAAGATATCCTAAAAAGCTTGGCAAATTACCCGTGATGAATGGATTATCACTCAAATCAAGGTGCTCAAGATTTCTTAGGTTTTCAAAATTGTATGGAATGGAACCTTGTAAAGAATTAAAGCTGAGATCAAGAGTTGTGAGGCTCGTAAGATTAAACAGCCACTGAGGTATGGAAGAGTTAAATTGGTTGCTTGATAAATCAAGGACAATAAGAGATGTGAGATTGACAAATGGAAGAGAAGGTGGTAGGCGGCGTTCAAGCTCACAGCTAGATAAATGTAACTCATGAAGGGAAGGAAGCATATTAACTGCATGCAGCCAATTTGCTCCTGTGAGATGTCGTCCCCCCATATCTAGGTACTTCAAAGAAGAGAGACTTGGCAGCCAATCCAAATTTTCGGCTTTCATGCTGATGTTGTAGCTATCATGAAGGTCAAGATGCATCAGGCTCGACAAATTTCCAAGATGAGGAAGAATTTCCTCAGGAAAGGATGCATCAGAGAGAGAGAGATACATCAAGTTCTCTAGCATACCAAAAACTTCAGGAATTTGAACTTGATCAATATTATTCCAGCTTAGATCCAAGTAATTTAAATATTTCAAGTGACTCAAAGAAAAACTTATCTCTGCAAACGAGCACGAACGGACATATGTCTTCTTTTCACAGCTTAGATCGAGCTTGGTAACATGACCTGATTGGTTGTTGCACTCCACGCCTCTCCATTGGCAGCAATCTTCACCAACCCAAGAAGAAAGCCTACCCGTATGATCAGTTACACCTTTCTTGAAGCTGAGAAGTGCTTCTCTTTCAGTGTAGATGCATTTGGTATTAGTCTGCCTCTGATCTTCACTGCACGAACTGGGTTTGAATATCCCCAAAGGTGAGGATCCAAACAAGGAAAAAAGAAGAAATACAAGAATAAAATTAAGATTAAGATTAGCCATATATGGAGTTATAGTAGTTTATGTTGTAACTGGTAATGAAACCGCTAAAGATGTGCAGTGATTTATAGGAAGCAAAAAGCCAATGCTGCATGATGAATATCTATCAGTGTGAACAGTGAAGCATGAAGTCACCGTATGAAAGTTTTTTCCATACGGTATTCAAGGAGAAATTAGTGGAGTGAAAGTTTTTCCACATGATTTGTACTTGCACTTTCACTCCACAGATGATTTATACTTTGTAGAAACTTTTTTTATTTTGGAGAAACTACTTTGTTGTAACTAATAAACCGTGACACTCAAAAAAGAAAAAAAGAAAAAAAAAGACCCTCCAGGCTTTTTTCCACTCGGCAGTCAGTCAGTAGGTACAGCAATGGCCTTTGTTGTTTGATTAAATTAATAATTTAGAGTCTTTATACTTTATCTTTTGAATAAATTAATAAAGTGGTAGTTTTATTGCAAAAGAAAAAAAGAAAAGAAAAGAAAAACAGATAAAATGGGTCCTTACATTTTTGGTAATAGTCAATTTATTTTATCTTATTTTCAAATTTCAACTTACAATTAATTTGGCTCAGACTGTCAAGTTATTAACAGAAAATACTTACGTAACTAATAGATTGCCAAGTTAATATATTTGAAGATTAAGTGGTTCATAAAACAATAATAAATTTTTTTAATTACTACTTAAAAACCCAATCAACATTTAATTTTTATTTTAAGTAAGAAAAAGAATTAAAAAAAAATTACTCCACAATTTTTAATTTTTATTTCATTTTTTCGGCAACCAAACACATAATATATACAACCAAAACAAATCAACCAGTCAACCTTCAATTTCAATAGATCTTCAACCACAAATCAACAACAACCATTTGTTATTAAGGTTTTTGAGATAAAGAAAGATCTAAAACCTAAAATGGGTGAGAGGCTGAGCGGAACAGTGAAGTGGTTCAATAACCAGAAGGGTCCGCGTATAGCCTACTCGGAATGATCAGTTACACCTTTCTTGAAGTTGAGAAGTGCTTCTCTTTCAATGTGAGGACCCAAACAAGGACAAAATAAGAAATACAACAACAAAATTAAGATTAGCCATGGACTTATAATTGTTAATGTTGTTAGTGAATAGTGATTTATTGGAAGCAAAACTGCAAAAGCCATGCTACATTGAAAAAGTCTAGGACTACAAAAATTTTCACTACTTCTTGCCACAATTGTGACATAGCAGAATGTAATTGATGAAGAAAAAATTGTGAGTCAATGTGTAAATGATGGTTAATCACTCACAATCTGTCACGTCAAAATTGTTGGCAAAAGAGTTGTGGAATAATTTATGATCTAGAACTACTCCATTCTACATTATTGATATTTATCAATTATTAGTGTCAAGAGTAAAGTCACAGTTAATTGGTCTAGTCTATAAATTATAATGACCTACGTTGTTTTTAGTAAAGTCAACATAATGTTTTTTCCATACGGCTTGGAGGAGAAATTAGCGGAGTGAAAGTTTTCCCAGTCTATAAATTATAATGACCTACGTTGTTTTTAGTAAAGTCAACATAATGTTTTTTCCATACGGCTTGGAGGAGAAATTAGCGGAGTGAAAGTTTTCCCAGTCTATAAATTACAATGACCTACGTTGTTTTTACTTTTTAGTAAAGTCAACATAATGTTTTTTCCATACGGTTTGGAGGAGAAATTAGCGGAGTGAAAGTTTTCCCACGTGGCTTGTATTAACTGACCGTCGAAGAAACCTGACTTGTGAGTCGTGGGTAAACATTATGATCCTTTTTCCACTTATCTTTGTTTCGATGGAAAACTTGTATAAAGATAATTTTTTTTTTTGGTATTTTTCAGTGTTTGATATTGGTAGCATTAGAAAAAATGAATCAAAGAAAAATTATCTTTAATTAACATAAAAGTATGGCTTGTTTTTAAAAATTGCTTTCTACTAATTTTTTCGAAAAATAACTCTATTTCACAGCAAACTAAATAAGAAAAGTTAGAAGATTGTTTTTTCACTTATTTAAGGTTATTACCAAATATAAAAAAATGAGATAATTTTATAGAAAATGATTTTTGAAAAATGACTCATTTTTTAGAAAATATTATTACTGAAACAAACTGAGTGAGTAGTCAAAGCACTAGCTTTGAGTGAGAGTGATGTTTATTTTACATACTATTGCATACAAAGTACTCACACAATTGTGCACATGACTTAAAATCATGCAATTCAATTGCAAAAGTGCGTGTACACTAGATATTACCTTTTGATATTTATAAATCGTAACATAAAATCACAAGTTTAGAGCAAAATCGTGCATGTGTACTTTGTTTAAAATAGTGTGTGCACTAGTTATTACTCTTTGATACAAATACACAAAAAATTGATAGATATTTTATTTATTAAATTTGTTAAGTTGACAAACTTTCATTAGTTCTTATTTGAGTCTACTACTAATTAACATTACTTCTTTATTTATTACTAACGATCTGCTACACAACATATGTCAAACTTTTTGTGTCTCTGAACTTTCTCAAAGCGTTTTCCACACGGATATGCTTTATGTTTGCTAAACGTAAACAATGGGCTTTGACTCATTACTTAGAATTTTGATTTTATTCTTCTTCTTCTTATTTTTTTTACCGAGATACTCAGTTCATGATTAAGATGTGAGTATCAAACAATTCAAACCTGTTGATGAACATTGTTCAAAGCCATATATATAGCTGTAGCATTTTAATATTAAACGATTAATTCTAATATTTTTATGAATAATAAGTTAGAAAAATTAAATGTAAAGATATGAGAAATAATGTGGTAGATGAGGAGTTAGTGTGGGGACTGAGCTTGGAGTTAGGGGGTTGAAGTATAAAAAAATCATTATGAAATTCTAAATAAGCATCTATTTAGCTTTAGCATTCACTAATTGTCAACAAAGACACAAATCATTGTTTCATAATACATTACAATGTAATTATTTATGACAAGAGAACTGGGTGTGCATCTATGATGATTGAGTACGTTATTGAGTAAGAGTAATTTTTTTTAATTAAAATTTTTAAAAGAGCCTTTTTTGAGGTAAAATTGGTTGATTGAACTAATTTATTTTTTTAGCTTTGCAATCGATAATTTTTGTTATTGGGCTTTTTAATTTTGTTTTAGGGTTTATATCTATAAAAAATTTTATGGCCTTTAAAATGATTAATAATATTGTTAAGGGTTGGCCAAGTATAATTTTATTGAACTAAATTTCTAAACACACACACTAGTATTGGGAGGAGGGTAGGGGGAGGGGAATTGCCCCCCAAGGTCCAAGAATAGTTCTATCCTCAAGTTTGTGCTAGACTGTTAGGAGTTCTTGCCCATGTTTGGCAAAGTGGTACCTCCCCTTGCCATGAGGGCTTGGGGTTTTTCCATTGACTCACTAGTTTGAGCCTTGGGGGTGGGGTTTAGGTTTTAGGGTTTTTAAACTAACTCAATAAATATGTAGAATTTCACAATGTTAAAAGAAAGAGTCATGTTCCTCAAAAGAAAATAAAAATAAAAGAGAGACTCCTTATTTATTTATAAGTGTGGTGTTTAATATGCCTCAAATGAATTGGGTCACATACGTGCATAGGGGGAGAGTGAAGAGATGAGATGGATGTTCTAACTTTTGTTGCTCCAATCTTGGGCTTTGCCAACCTAGAGGACTTAAATCTTCTTAAAAAGAGTGAAAACCTCACCTCAGTCTAATGGTATTGAGATTTTTCAAGAAAAAATTTGTAATATTTTAATTTTGTTTCCCCCTTATCTTTTTATTGTACTACACCAATGCACACACTCACACACACAAATATATTTTGTTCATTCATCATCCAAATTTTATTAATTTCATATGTTTAGAATACTGCAATGCATGCAGTTTATACATCTCATGCAAAGAGATTAAAGGTAGATCCCATGTACAAAAAGAAAATTTCTAAGACAAGAATCTAAAACCAAAAATCTTAAAACCCTAAACTGACAAGGGACCCACCTATCAAAATCTATAAATATTACTTACAAAATTCATGTTGAATTCACTGTAAGTCTATAACATATATTGATTATTTAAAATATATATATGGGAGAGAGCCTGAGAAAAAAAAAGAGGGCCAAATCTGTCTTCTAGTTTTCAAAAGTGGGTCTTGCATCTTCAAGCTAATAGTACTCAAAGTGGCACCCATCATAGCCTGTGAACACACATCATAAAAAAAAAAAAAAAAAAGGATTAGTAAAATACAGTAGCATATGGAAACAAAATGTACATGTTTTACCCTTTTGACCCAAAAAGGAAAAACAAAAAACAGTGAACAAAAATCCCCTGCAAAATTGTTTTCAACTGGACTTTGTACTTTATCAAAGATTATGAGTTAAAAAAATATCAAATTTAAAACATTTTAAATTCAGTCCTACACTTTTTTTTTTAATAAAAAGTTTAGGTCCTTTTAACTTCCATTCGTTTCTAATATAGTCATTTCATATACCTTTGTTCAATCCATAGTGTTAAGTCTACAATACCGTTTTAGAAAGGAAAAAATACTAAAACTAATAACAAGATTGAACAAACTTAGACTAAATGAATAAATTGAAAACATATTAGAGGTCAAAGGATTTAAAAAAAAAAAAAAAAAAACTTAATTTAAATTAAGAAAATTAGAGGGGTGACTCACTTGGATCAACAGTGACTAGAATGGCTGAGCCTCCAAACTCGCACGTGCCACCAGCCTCTTTGGTCTTCTGCCAGAAGCTATTGAAAGCATATGAAGCGTGTGCAAACAAAGTGTTGGGCTGAAAGCAAGACCCATCAGGCTGAATTGAATTGCAATCAGCTCCAGACCAACAAGCATAGTCCATGGCTTCTTGAATAATTGGGTCAGGCACTGATGGCTTAGCCACACACCAAAGGGCTCTGTTTGGTGGAGTATTTGGTGGTGGTGGCACTGTTGGTGGTGGGTACACCACAGGTGGTTGAAACAATGGTGGGCTTGGAACAAATACAGTGGGGGCTGGTGTATATGTAGGTGTGCCTGGGACATAGCCTGGTGGGCTGGGCTCAATATAAGGTGGGCTTAATATGGGCCCTAGTGGGCTTGGAACATAGGTAGTGGGACTTGGTACACTACTTGGTGGGCTTGGAACAATTTCTGGTGGGTTTGTGGCTGGTGGGCTTGGAAAAATTTCTGGTGGGTTTGTGGTAGGTGGGCTTGGAAGAATTTCTGGCGGATTTGTTGTGGGCGGGCCGGGTAACGTGCCGGTTGGGCTTGGCGGCGGGCTTAGGGCTGGAAGAACTGGTGGGAGATAGGAAAATGGTGATGGAACTGTGGGAGTTGGAATGGATGTAGTGGGAGGTTGTGGGGTATTAGGTGGATAAGTACAAAATGGAGGTGTGTTTTCAGGCAAGGGCATTGGACCTAGTGACTCAAATGGTGGTAAAGAAAATGGTGAACTCAAACTGTAGGGTTGGACATTTGATGAATCCAACATTGGATCAATGTCTAAGTGCTTTGTAACTTTCAACTTCTTTGTAGTTTTAATGACTGAACTTCTGGGATGTCTTGGATGCTTGAATGGTTGCAATGATCTTCTAGCATCTGCTTGACAAAACATAGAGAGCCATGATATATGACTTTGTGATATTTGTATAATTCAACAATTTTTGTAAATTTGAAATGCACAATTTACTGCCTTTATTATTGACTTAAAGTTTGTTAACGAGAATGGTAATTCTAAGTTGTTTTTAAGATTTTGAAGAATAAGTGCTGTGATTATCTCTATGTTGGTTATTAAAATGTGTCTAATTTCTGTACAAGTTGTATAAAAGCTTGTTGTTGCAGAGCCAAGTTAAGCATCATTTGAAGAGTACTATATTTTAAAAAAGAAAAAAAGTGCACCATTTCAAGAGAAGCTTAAGTTCATATTAACCTTTTTTTGGTTAGTAAATAGAATTAATGAAAAACAATAATAATAATAATAGTATAAGAGTTCACTGAGGCATATCCCATTGAGAACAGCACAGCCACATTATGATTCAGTCGGGAGGAGTAGGTCCTACTTCTAGAACACTACTACAACAGCCAACTTAATAATTAAAAAACAAAAAAAATTCCAGAATTTCTATATGCATCTATATATTTATTTATGGGCCAGAGCAGGATTAAGTCTTATATCATCACTTATTAATTTCTTATTAAAATTACTATTTTAAAAATCCCACCATTACGTTAAATGTGTTCTCATTCACCTAAACAAACGAAATTAATATTGAGATAAGATATTTGTCATTCAATTCAAAAACTCATCTTTTGTATATAATTTTAATTTTGATAATTTTATATTATATTTGATTATCTTGAAATTTTATAAACTTGGAGGATATATTATAAGAAAAATATATAATTTAACGATGTATTTTTCAAAATATATATATATATATATATAAAATAAAAAATTATTAAGTGAAATAATTTTACCAAAATTTACGTCATGGAAGACTCCATTGGTTCTGCTATACTATCCTCGACTATTGCTTAAAATTATTGAAACTAAAGCAACAACAAAAGTAACCCCACTCATGCATAGCTAACCTTTTCTTTTTAGAGAGGTGCATATAGCTAACCTTACTCGTAATCTTATCATATCAAGCAATTATATATTCTGCGATGACGTGGCTTTGGTGCATTTTTCGTTTGCTTAAGTATGAAGAATAGGCAATCGATATGATAATCTAAAGTAGTCCCTATATAGTAAGATAAATTAGATAAATAAATTCTACATATTTACTCTAAGGCAGCTTCTAGTAAATCAACTAGATAAATATTCATTAAAAAACCAAGTAAATTCTATCTATTTACTCTTAAGCAAAGCACAACACCTTGACACAAATGGCTTACCACATTGGTTAAAAAAGATGGCTGCCATAGTTACATAGAGAAGTAGAATGCAGAATCTCTTGTAACCTTTGCTTGTTTCCATGGCTTTTTGCAATGCCCAGAACTTCCAAACTAGCTAGCTAAACTTTTCACAAACCAACTCCACAACACTCAAAATCTCAAGCCAAGCATAAGAGCTTTATATAGAGGACAGTAGCGTAGGACAGCCCTAGAAGCAGGCAAAGTAAGAGCATGGGGGGACAAGTGGCTATAAAGATTGATTCTTTAGCAGCCCAACTTTGTCATACAGTCACTTTGCTTAATGATGTATAAGTGAAGGAATACAAAAGAAGGATATAAAAAAAGGGTCTAAGAGAAGGTGTATTTTATGTTAAGTAGTTGTTCTCACCTCTGCTTCTGTATCATCTTTTTGCCTTAAGAATTTTTGTAAGCAGTTGGCATATGTGCTTGCTTGGTATAGAGAAAAATGAAAGCTCGTTTTTTTTCTGTTCCTTTTGGTTTTGCTTGCTTTCTACTCAAAGCTCTCTTTATCTCTCTCTCTCTCTATCTCTCATGTCGGAGGAGGACCATGCCCAAGATCCTTGTCGTATGGCTCTAGTGCTCTTCTCTATACATTTTTTTGATTCCACTATCGCTCTTTGTGTACAAGGTATATTACTATCTATATTATATTCTATTTATATTTGCTGACTAGGAAATTCCTTCTCACAAGTTTTACACTATAGTTGTAGCCTTTGGTGTCAGTCCCATATTCAAAAGAGCAATCTAGAGGCACCAAACTTTACAATTTTTTATTATTTTTATTTTTATTTATTTTATAACTTGTTGAGAGGATAAGTTAGGATTAAACTAGCATTTCTTTAATATGAGCATTACTTTCTTTTTATTTAGAGAAAAGATGTGCAATATGATCCATTATTAACCTCACTTTCACTTTTATTGTACATTAAACACATATCACCTTAACAATAGTAAATATTTTTGTGTTACTAAGTTTATTGATTTTCGAGGATATTCAAAAGTGTTTCATGCTACACACATTTCAATCAACTCAAACCACTGAAATGATCATTGCCACTTGAGATATCTTTAGGCAATTAGTGACATTCCCAGCGGCCTATATATATCAAGGCAAAGCACCATTTTTCCCCCTCCAAAGTTGAAATCGATTCTAGAAATAGAGATGGTACGTAAAAATGCAAAGAATGTGAATAGAACCTCATCTTACAAATTACTTTCTACATCGAACTATTATCCTTTGAATAATTTCAATTGGAATTGGTTATGGAAAATGCAAGTTACTTTTAGACTCGTTCATTTTCTTTGCAATTATGCCCATGGTTGTATATCCTTGAGATCTTTTTATATTTCGCCACTATGACCCAACAATGCACTCGATCTGCTTTTATTGTGTTAGAAATTGACCTCAAATTCCTATTTTAATTTGGATTGAGTTTTCTTAGAGTGTTACTATCTTTCCTCTCCCAAAAAAAAAAAGTTTTCTTAGGGTGGAAGGAAATTCTTTTCCTTGTAGAGGAAGCAATTTGATAGTGAGATCTTCCCATTAGGGAAAGAGGAATACTCTTAGAAGTATGTGGAACGAGTTTCATTGAAAAGTAGTTCAACAATTTTTTTAGGATTGAAAGATGTCAGTGTGTATGAGTTGAAAGTTTATTTATTTTGTAAATGTGAAGCACCATTGGGTGTATTCACAGTTTTTTTAATTATGAGTATCTTGTTTATGAGTTTGTTAGTTGATATTAAGAGATTGTTTTTGGTGTAATTAGATTTGGGTTAGTTTCTTCTTATAAGGCTTGTGAATATTGTTTGCGAGAGTGTTTAGTTTGTCTATGAAGTTCTATTGAGTGTAGTTGTAATCTATATCATTGACAGTAGATTTTGATTGATATTTCTCATAGATGTAGACATAAAATTGGCTAATTAAATTAAATATTATTGTCTTGTATAGATATTTTTATTACTTGTCCGTATAAATATGCTTCTAGTAGCCCAAAATTAAAACAAGGTGTTAGTAGATCTAAAGGTTTTGATCCTGGTTAAGTTTAACTATTTAAGGTTGCATTTGGTTAGAGTGAAAAGGGAAAGGATAGGGAAAAAAATGGAATGAAAATGGAGCATGGATTAACATTTTCCTACGTTTGGTTGAAGAAGAAATTAAGTGAAGTACTCCAAACACAAAGTATGGAAATGTATCTATAACTTCCCCACCATGACCTACCCCCCAACCTAGAGCAACTAGGTGGGGAATAAAATTAATCATTGTTCATACATGGGCTTTTCTAGTACAAAATGAGCCATTTCAAATAGGTTCATAGCTCCGTCGATCCTTTACTCCAACAACATCTAGGGTTCCTTGAATAATGTGATAATTCACATCGGGTAAATCCTTAACCCTTCCCCTAGGAGTGTTCGTGGTGCAGTGTGATTTTGTGCCATTTTTAGTACCATGCTTTGCAATGCAGTTTAGCCAAAATCATAATTGTACTATACTTCGTTTTTGTGGTCACATATGCGATGCGATATATAAGATACAGTTTGAAGCCAGTATATTTTTCAAATTTTGAGCTTTTCCTACACAACCCAAAACTGATTTTTCTCTTTGTTTTGGGTCAAGTTTTAAACTATTGAGCTAATTTTTCTTTATTTTGGGCTAGCTTTCCTAATCAACATTTGCTAGGATTATTAAACTTTTTTTTTTGAAAATTAGGATTATTAAACTATTAATAATATATTTAATATTAATATATAGTGAGGGTGTGGTGCAATGCACCGTTACTTGTGATGCGGTGCGGTTATGCTATTTTGCTGGTAGTTTCGGTGCAGTTTTTATAGTTTGGTGAACACTCCTACTTTCCCCCCCTATCATAGTAGGTAAACTTGAAGGGCAAAGAGAAATCCCTTTAGACTTTGTTGATTTATTAGGAGGAAAAAAAATGGTGTGGTTGGGGATTTTCCACCTAAGCTAACAATTCTCATTTGTCCAAAATGGAGATATAAATGGGAAGTAAAAATAAGAATCTACGGGAAAATTTCAAATTTACCCCCCTTGAAGTTCCATTCAAGATGTGATTGTCCTTCATTTGCTGGTTGATGTCTTCTTCATATATGTATTGTCAATTTTATGATCATCACCCTCCCTAATGTCTAGCATACTCTACCTCTTATCCTCTACTCTCGAAGATGACTCTGCTTTGTTGTTAACATCTCCCCTTACATCATTCATGTGAATAATGCGAGCCAAGGAGTTATTTATGGGTTTCTTTGAAGAAGATGACCCATTCAATTAATTCTTCTATATATATATTTTTTTGTTGGGGGGGGGGGGGGGGGGGAGGGGTTGTTGAAGGTGTACTATTTTCCTTCTAACTCTTTCAGACATAATTTCTTTTGTTTTGTCTTGTTTGTTGTTGTTGTTGTTTTTTTTTTTTTTTTTTTTCATTTTCTAATTGCAACATTGTATAATTTTATATAAATATATTGTTACAACATAGTTAATTATTTGAATTTTTTTTTTATTTATATGTACTTAATTAAGAAATTTATTATGATGGAATCATTGTCTTTTGATAATTTTATTTTAAAAAAATCATTAGCCCGCAATGAATGATGTGCATCCATTTTAATATTAACTAGCTTGTAACTCCATGCATTTGCATGGATTTACTTGAAAGATATACACATTAAGATGCATAGTATAATTTTTACATATATAATTTAAATATTATTGATAGTCATTCTTATTCTCCCTCCATCCCACTTTTTTTGTCCTCTATTCCATTTTGAGATGTCCCAAAATATTGTCACGTTTCTAAAAATAAAAGTCATTAATTTACTAATGTTCCTATTATACCCCTATTAATTTACTAATTCAATTTTTTGATAAATTTTTTTAAGGGTAGTTTTGGAAATTTATACATTTTTAAAAGGTAGACAAGACAATAAATGATGTTCGCTTAAAAAATTTGACTTTTCAAATAGGACAAAAAAGTGGGATGGAGGGAGTATTTTTTTAACTCTTTAAAAAGTCTTGTAAGAATTTTATTAGGTAGAAAATGTAAATTTTTCATTTTTCAAATATTTTTATATTCATTAATTCTAGACTCTTTGGTTTTTGTACACAATAATTCACTTGAATGGATATTTATGATATGGTCCCACATTTGATTCCAAATTTAAGAAATAAAACTCTCTCTAAAAATAAATAATTTAGGACACATGACACAAATTGGACTTCAATTGTAGAATCTAATTAGATTTTCTCTAAACTTTACCTATTAATATATATATATATATATATATATATATATATATATATTGTTAGATATATGATTATGTTTTTTATTATGTTTTATTTATATTGGATTCTTCATTTTTTACACTAAATTAACTCATTTGACAAAAAAATTAAAAAAACTTAGATTAAATAAGACACATGTCGCAAAATTAAACTCTAATTGAAATCTAATTTTTACATTGAATTAACTCACTTTGCACAAAAATTTAAAAACTTATATTAGATGGGACACGTGGCGCAAAATTAAACTTTAATTGAATTCTAATTTGAAATCTAATTGAATTTTCTTTCAGTTTTGCCTATTATTATTATTATTATTATTATTATTATTATTATTATTATTATTATTATAGATATATAGATTTGTTAATAATATGCTATTATAGGTCAAATGAAAATTAATAAAATATTATTTCTTATTTAATAGGGCTATACGTATAATAGTAATTAATATCAAATTAATTTTGTTTTTAGAAAATATCAACTTATTTTTTAGTTTTTAGTTTTTCCTCTCAATCAAATAAAGAAGAAAAGGTGCACCCACTTTCTATCCTTAGATTGTTCCATCCCTTCAACTAGATACATATGAAAGAAATTAAACCTTTTTTTTCTTTCCTCCTAATTTTTTATACTTCCTCTATTTTTTATCCTCCCATTTTGCTATCCTTTCAAGCAGATAGACTCTTAAGAAAATGTTATATTTGGTGTACCTTCAAAATTTATTTGAGATAGATGCACGCAAATTTAGAGGCTGTTTGGCCACCTTTTTTTGGTCACTCAATTTCCGTCACTCATCACTCATCACTTATCACTCAATACTCATCACTCATCACCCATTACCCATCACTTAATACCCGTTTGGCACATCACTGAAATACAATCACTCAACATTTTTCACACTATTTTGTGGGCTCAGCTCTGTCACCCACTGTAGCTTTTTCTTTTCTTTTTTTCACTGGGTTCTGTGAGTTTCCCTGTGAAAAAAAAAAAAAAAAAAAAAAAAAAAAAAAAAAAAAAAAAAAAGAAGAAGGAAGAACAGGGACGGTGAACCCAGGTGAAAAAAAAAGAAAAAAAGAAGAAGGAAGAACCCAGTGAAAGAACAAAACAAAAAAAAAAAAAAAAAAAAAAAACCCAGCCAACGGAAACTGTGAAAGAAGAAGAAAAAAGGACCAAACCCAGAAAGTGAAAAGAGAAGAAAAGAAGAAAAAAAAAAAAAAGAATCAGACCCAGACCCAGAAAGCGTGAAAAGAAAAGAAAAGAAAAGAAGAAAAAAAAAAAAAAAAAGAAGGAGAAGAAGAGGAGCAGGCACCCAGACCCGTGAAAGACAAAAAGAAAAGAAAAAAAAAAGAGAAAAGAAGATAAAGAAGGAGCAAAAATCTGACTGTGGGCCCGGCTATGTGATGTTATTTACAAGTTTGCCATTGAAAATTGAAAACTGAAAACTGAAAACAGCCAAAAGTTGTTTTCAGTTTTCATAACTCATAACTCAAAAAGTAGAGAATTGAGTATTGGAAACAGAGTTATGGAAATAGAGTATTGGTGCAGGCAAACGAGTATTTTGCTATGGGTCCCACCATTTTTGAGAATTGAGTTATGAAAACTGAGAATTAAGTCATGAAAATACTCAATCCAAACAGCCTCTTAGTTTCACTTGTGCAAAATTTGATCAACTTATTCAAAAGACTTGCTTGGATTAAGATGGAGTTTTCGCAAAAAGAATGTAGATTGCTTAATGGACTTTGAGTGAAGGTGGAAATCTGTTAAAATTGTCTCAAATTCCTATTCGTTTAATTTAGTTTGAAATTTCATATGGCAGTTGTTAGGACATATGTAGTTCACTTGTTAAGAACATATGTCATTCGTTTATGTAATTAGCTAATCCTTTGACAAAACGCACTCAACTTGTAATTGGGTAGTTCTAGGTGTTTTTAATACTTCAAAAAACAAGGTTTCAAGATCAAGTGTTGAAGGCATCAAGTTTGTCCGAGAATCAAGCTGAAGAAGTGCACATTTATTAAAACTCGACAGCATCTCGACAGCTGCATGTGTCGAGGTTTAAGAAGCTGTCTTAAGCCCGTGGCTCGACACCTGCTATCTGTCGAGGTTTATGAATTTCAAAATTTTTGATTTGATTTTCTTGGGATCCATGAATGTGTCTTTGGGCCTTCTTTTCTCCTAACCCTAGACATATAAAAGGATTGTTTTAAAGGCCGTCAAACAAATTCACAAGTTGCACAAGCATTGAGAAAATTTTGTTCAAGCAAATTGTGACCGGAAACAAAGTTATGCCCTAGTTCATCTCTTCTGAAAAAGTTGCTGTGTATGTGCACCTTTGGGTTTTGTGACCAAGCATCTTCTTGATAAATCGTGGATGAACTGAAAAACTTTGCAGCCAACAACTCTTTCTAGTTGGTGATTGAAGTCGCGTACTGGGATTCGCGCATTGGTTAGTCACGTACTTAGGAGCCGTGCATAAAAAGGGGAAACTGTCACTACCGAACAAGTCCAATTGGGTATTGGGGTATGGGTTCAGCTGTAGGTTGGTAAGGTACTTGGGATTCCTTTACTTGTAATCGCTTGTTGTGATAATAGTGAAGTTTCGGGAGTGGTGACCTGAAAATCACTCGGTGGGGTTTTTGCAGTCAGGTTTTCCCAATTCATAAACAAATTACTGTGTTATTTACTTTCCGCTGCATAATTAGTTTATTGGTGATTTGTTTGTGCTACAACGCGTTTGCATGTTAATTAACTAAATTAATTCACTTGGATAAATTAATTGGTTAATTTATCACAAGGGGTCAATTCGTTTGTGGCCTATCAGCAGGAAAAAAAATCCCTTGTAAAAGAAGGAATTTGGTGTTCCATATTCACTTATTCATTTAGAAATTCACCAAGGAATAGGTATTGAAATTTAATATATGGACAACATTGAAAATAATTTAATGGTTTTAGCACAATAGGTCTTCTCGATGGAGAAATGAGAAGACCCTTTTAGAAGAATGTTAAGTGGGATTCCTTGAAGTATGGGTCCTACTATGGATGAATGTCAATCCTACAACAACCTTAATATAGGTAGAGATTATAAGCCTTTCAAAAAAAAAAAAAAAAAAAAAAGTAGAGATTATAAGAATAAGGAAGAAACAGAGGGCTAACCAAATCAATTAGGTTGCCCCTCCACCTCCTTCTCCTCCTCTATGTTTCTTTGAAGCATCTCTACTAAGTAAAGAGATTGAATATCAAACCCACCTTAATTGTCCCTTGGGCTATAGCTATTGGTGGGGAAGAAGAAAAAAAAAAAAAGAAAAAAAAAGAAAAAAAAAAAGAGAAGAGAAAAATAAAATAAAGAATATATTATTATTTAATTTTTAATTTTATAATAAAATATACTGTTGATGAAGATTTTTTTCTCCTTCTAAATTGTTGATTTGGATTAAATAATGGACAAATTTTAGCTACAAAATTGGTTATAGCCTTAAGCTACAATCTTATTTAATATCTTTTTATTAGAAGTGAATTTTGACAAATCTATTGTTGGATTACATATTCTTCTTATATTCTCTATATTTGCAAAATTTCTAGAAAATTAAAAATTAATAGCTATGTCATAAATATATTGTTTAAATTGCAAGTTTTTGTAGTTTAAAATTATGTATAAAATATACGCTTATAGATTATATAGTAAATAATATTCGAATGACACAAAATTTGACATATGTATTAAGAGTATAAATAACATGCAATTCAACGGTTAGATTTTCAAAACATATAGTAATGTTTATTTTATTGAATAAAGTTGTAGTATTAAGCTATAATCAATTTTGTAGCTCAAAAAAAAAATTTTGTAGCTCAAAATGATGTAAGGGTTAATGAGGCATTGGCTATGTTAGTAATATTAATAGACAGAAGGGTCACAATAAAAAATGTCCTCAAACATGTGTGTGTGTGTTTGTTTCTAAAAAAAAAAAAAAAAATCAAAACTTTTTAATCCAACCCATTATTAATGCCAATGATTTCCTGGAAAAATGAGTGGTGAAATGCCACTTGTACCCAGAGCTAGTTGGTTCTCTCTGATATGCCTTGAGGCGCAACAATTGACTAGACATCTAGGAGTAAAACATTGTTTCAATGCGGGTTGTGAGAGCGATACCAAATCAAGGCAAACTTTGAATACTATATATGACCTAATCCAACAAAGTTTGATAGGCCATAATCCAACAAACCGGTCATTTGGACCCAGGCCTCATTAAAAAATATATATATATAAAAAAATCATGTTAATACTATAAATGTAACACAAGAATTGCCTGAAAATTTCTTCATAACAGTGGCCCAAAACTGGAAGCCCGAAGAACCAATCTGAACCTGTCTGCTGACCTCAAGTCAATTTCAGAAATTTCAACATCTAACGGTTCCCCCCTCATGATCCGACCCATGAACACCGAAACCCATAAATAATCTGAATCGGACTCGGATCGACCGGCCCATCAATGCAAAGGGTTTTAGCCGAGTAAGCATTTCCGATTCCCAAAAGCCCTGAAATTTTTTCTTCTTCACATTTCTAAATTTCTCTGTTTTCTTACGAAAATTTCAATGATTAATTGTAGGAAATTGAACCCTAGAACTTTCTATTCACTCAGTAGAAACCCTAGTTCTTGCTGTACCTCTCCATTTCACTCTTTCAATTCAATAACCCCTAATTTGTACACAATTGAACTGTATTCGTGTTGCAAAAGCTTCAGTTTTTTGAGCTCTATAATGGGTCTCAATTCAATTTCCCAAAGGCTTTCTCTATCAAAAGACCCTAATTTTGTCAGCCCTAGTTTTAGTAGGAATTACTGCTCTGTGAAGAACAGTGATGGTGGGAATGGTGAGTGGACTGAGGAGATTGAGTATTTGGATGAATCAGGGAGTGTTATTTACAGTGGGAAAGGTGTGAGGTCAGTTGAGCCTGGTGTTGATGACCATGTGATGGTGGGTGGGATAAAGAAGCCATTTTTGAATGCTTCTGCTGTTGCTAAGATTGTTGAGGTTGTGAAGAGGTGGAAATGGGGACCTGAGTTGGAGACCCAGTTGGATAAACTACAATTTGTACCAACTATGACTCACATTACTCAAGCCTTGAAGGTTGTTAAGGATAGTGATGCCTGTTTGAGTTTGTTTAGATGGGCTAGGAGACAGTCATGGTATTTGCCAAATGATGAGTGTTATGCGATGCTGTTTGATGGGTTAAACCAAAATAGAGATTTTGATGGAATCCAATCGTTGTTTGATGAAATGGTTGGTGATTCTAGCAATAATGGGATTTCATCATTTACTGCGTATAATCGGGTTATTCAGTATTTGGCTAAAGCTGAGAAATTGGAGGTGTCATTTTGTTGTTTTAAGAAGGTTCAGGATTCAGGTTGTAAAATTGATGTCCAAACATATAACTCTCTTATTACATTGTTTTTGAATAAGGGTTTGCCTTACAAGGCATTTGAGATATATGGAAGCATGGAAGCAGCAGGGTGTTTGTTGGATGGGTCAACTTATGAGTTGATGATACCAAGTCTGGCAAAATCAGGCCGTCTTGATGCCGCTTTCAAGCTCTTCCAAGAGATGAAAGAGAGGAATTTTCGGCCTGGCTTCAGTGTCTTCTCGTCACTTGTTGATTCAATGGGCAAAGCTGGGAGATTGGACACCTCAATGAAGGTGTACATGGAAATGCAGGGTTATGGGCTCCGATCATCTGCTACTATGTATGCTTCTTTGATTGAGTCATATGTGAAGGCCGGGAAGTTAGATGCTGCTCTTAGGCTTTGGAATGAGATGAAGAAAGCAGGGTTCAGGCCTAACTTTGGGCTGTACACATTGATTGTTGAGTCGCACGCAAAATCAGGGAAGCTTGATATTGCTATGTCTGCCTTTAAAGATATGGAGAAGGCTGGATTTTTACCAACCCCATCTACATATTCTTGTCTCTTGGAAATGCATGCAGCCACTGGACAAGTAGATTCTGCCATGAAGCTCTATAACTCGATGACAAATGCAGGTCTGAGACCAGGTTTAAGTACTTATACTGCCCTTTTGACGCTTTTGGCTAACAAGAAGCTTGTGGATGTGGCTGCCAAAATTTTACTTGAAATGAAGGCCATGGGTTATTCCGTTGATGTGAGTGCTAGTGATGTTTTGATGGTGTATATCAAGGATGGTTCTGTTGATCTTGCTTTGAGATGGTTACGCTTCATGGGTTCATCAGGTATTAGAACAAATAATTTTATAATCAGACAATTGTTTGAGTCATGTATGAAGAATGGTTTGTATGAGTCAGCCAAACCTCTCCTTGAAACGTACGTGAGCTCTGCTGCAAAAGTTGATCTCATACTATACACATCAATTCTAGCACATCTTGTGAGATGCCAGGAAGAGGAGAATGAGAAGCATTTGATGTCTATTCTTAGTGCTACCAAACATAGGGCACACTATTTCATGTGTGGACTCTTCACAGGCCCAGAGCAGAGGAAACAACCAGTTTTATCTTTTGTGAGGGAATTCTTTCAGAGCATTGATTATGAATTGGAAGAGGGGGCTGCAAGGTACTTTGTCAATGTTCTTCTCAACTATCTTGTTCTTATGGGGCAGATAAACCGAGCTCGATGTGTTTGGAAGGTTGCCTATGAGAATAAGCTTTTCCCAAAGGCAATAGTTTTCGATCAACATATTGCTTGGTCCCTTGATGTTAGAAACTTGTCGGTGGGAGCTGCTCTTATAGCAGTTGCACACACCCTCCATAGATTCAGAAAACGCATGTTGTATTACGGTGCTGTCCCAAGACGCATTAAATTGGTTACAGGACCTACCTTGAAGATTGTGGTCGCACAGATGCTGAGTTCAGTAGAATCTCCTTTTGAGGTCAGTAAGGTGGTTCTAAGAGCCCCTGGAGATTCTGTCATGGAGTGGTTTAAGAAACCAATTGTTCAACAATTTCTTCTAAATGAGATTCCATCAAGGTCTGATATCCTCCTGCACAAGCTGAACACACTTTTTCCCAGTTCAGCACCTGAAATTAGATCTCTGTCTCCTCCCAAGCCTCTAATTGCCAGGAGAGCAATGTAAACATATCTGATATCAATTATAGGCCGTGTATTTGTGAAATGGAACTGTAAGTTATTATATGTTTCAGTGGTGTGTTCTTTCTGCCTTGGGTCTCTTATTTCATATTGATGAGACATGTATGTAGGCCAAAAAAGAAGTGGAAGTATAGGCAAAATAAAAATTTAAATGAAGAAATAAATAACAAATGATAAAAATTCAAAGAAGAAAAGGTGTTAATCTCATGATTGACAAACGTTTACACATTGAGTTGTATTTTGAAAATCCATGTTATTTCTGAAACTCAGATTGTTCTAATATCTATGAAACTTGAACTTTGCTTTTAGTAGCTTCCAATCTTATAATTTTTTTTTTTTTTGATAAGTAAATAATTTTATTAAAATCTGAAAAAAGTGTGCTCCCATTACAGTAGCTGTATACAACAGGACATACAAAGAAAAGAACAAAAGAAATATGAAAAAGAAACAACTATGAAAATCTCAAGGAGGCCAAATAATCTAGGAACCCTGCAATAAAAAATGATGTAGGTGGCTATATCCACTCATAAAAGGACTTGAGGAATATATATTTCAGCTTGGTCATGGCACCTGGCATTACTTTCATTCCAAATGGACCACATGAGATACAATGGAGCTGCTTGCCACACAGCCCCATTCCCATGCCTACCAAAGCACCCCTTCCGACCCTTGATCACCTCCCTCACCAAAAGGGGCATTACCCATGACACACCAAACAAGGAGTATACCATAGCTCACATATCCGATGCCACTGCACAGTGAAGAAACAATGAATCATATCCTCACCACATTTTTTTACAAATGAATCACCATGCCATTACATTTATAATATAAATTCACATAACAATGTCATGTTGGCTATTGGAAATTTTATTTGTTGTTGATATGCTTTTATCCTAGACTGATTTCAGTGTTTTATCTGCATAGAATTTGTTCAATATATTTGTTTATATTGATGTGACCACATGACCAAGTGATATTCAATGTACATTATTTGAGAGGCATGACAGTTTGTCAAACGGTGGCAAATGAGGAGCTTTTTGAGTTTTAAAGATGAAAATGATTAATCTGTTAATTTTGGATAAAAGTTATATGTGTAGTATTTTTCTCATTCATATTCAAAATATGTTTTTTTTTTTTTGGACAAAAATTATCATTTTAGCTTTGATATTGCGTTTGAAATGTTTGTTTGAGATTTTTTGTGTATGACTACATGCAGATAGGAGCATGCATGTCTGCGTGTGGCTTATTTTTTAAAGCAGACAAGAAATTTTGAATCCTGAAACTATCTTTTTATCAAATCTATTCTATCTGTAAAATAGGTCAAGGCAGGCTGGGAAGTGGTGACAACTGCAGGTCAAAACTCTCCCCCAGCCCCAATTAAATTTTTGAAAGAGGGGAATACAAATGAAATCTGCTTCTCCTGGATGCCTTACCTCATAAGGTGGCATTTGACTCATTGTGCCTCAGCTGCTTTATTCCAAGATGCATATCTTTCTGTTTGTTGCTTGGCCTGTGACACTAAATTGGCCTGCCCCACAACTTCTTCCAAAGTCTCTGTTCTTTTTCTTCTGTTACTCTGTTCAAGAGTGAAGTTAACAACTTTTTCTCTGCACTCAAGACTGCCGAAGGTGACCTGGTTTATTAATCAAATACTCTTTTGTTTCAAAGTTTTTAGATTTTGAAATAAGTAAATAACAGTTATCAGCCATGGCACTCCCCCTACCCCCACCTCCTCAAAAAAAGAAAAATGAAAACAAAAATGAGATGTTGGTGAGCTGTTCTTACTTAACTTACCTGCATTAAGTTCCAATTGATAGATTTTTTTTTCTTCTTTTTGCAGGCCTGTTCTTTATTGAGTCAAATATAGCTGCAGCTACTGACGATAAGCAAGTTTCTCCTATTGGATTTGAGAATATTTCATGCTATGATTGAGTATGCCAAAAATTTGGATTTGAATATCCCTGTAGGGGCAACAAATTTAGATGCTTTTGTTCCACAAGAGAGAGTTGGAGCTTAAAAGGTACAGTAGTAATTCACTTTTGTTTTATGTTCAGCTTTATTTTTAGTGAATTTAATTTTTTGTTCTTGTGTTTGAGTAATGTCCTTGAGAAGAATGGACATGACAAAGATTATCCAATCTCATACTTGGGATGTAAAGCTAGCCTAGTCAACTGAGTACTAAGCTCATCAGGCTGAGCTACTTTTTCTGAAATTTGATTGCCTTGGGATGTAAAGCTAGTGTGGTTAAGCCTCCCATTTAGCTTGGTTGGTTTGTTAGAATAATCAAATGGTAGTTTGAATCAGGTGTGGAAAAAAATTATTTCCTCTAATTATAAAAACTGTTCATATATAAAATGTGCTCTTCTTAAAGGCTCTGGAATAATAGTAAAACTAGAATGGAATGTTTTAGTTATGAATGATTCCCTAAATTCATCTAACTAAACCATCTCTATTCCACGTCTAATTTTAGAGGTAATGGAAGCAACTTGGAAAGAGAGTTCCTACTTAGCGTAAGTTTTGGACAGACTGGGGAAGTCACAGGACTGGGAAATGTTCTTGAAATGGTCACTGTTTAATTCGTCATACACAACAGCAACTGCTTTTACTCACCTTAAAAATTCTGTTTGTCTTAGTTACCTTCCGATAAGTTTGGAAATGCAGGTTCCTCGCTCCACACTTGTCTATAGTTTGCTATGTATATTTAGTTACATTTTTTATTTCTCTGATATATATATATATATATATATATATTTGTCTTTGTATGGTTGACAGTCATGAAAGGTTGTGACTTGATCTGCATTTCTGGAAGGAGATCAAAAGTGTATTGGATGAAACATACAGGTAATGTCATTTTTAGGTGATTGCACCAATTATGGTGTGATAGATAGTCACTTTGAAGATTAATAAATTCATACCATTTTCAACTATCTTGATATCATGAACTGGCATTTTCTTGAAATTTTTATTATAGCGGGGTCAGAGGTTGGCACGTGTAACAAGATAAGTTGGCATACTGAACTAGAGGCAACTCCTTTTGTTGGCAAAAAATCATTTTAATCTGGAATCACTGGTTTTCCTTGTTACTAGTGGATAGTGGTTGTTACTTGACCATGGTGTCAAGAAAAAAATCCATTAAATTGCCAGTCATTGATATAGCTTCTTGCTTTAAATAATGCAAGGAAGCATAATATCATCTTTTGTTTGTACAATTTTCCATCCTCATGTATGCAGGTGGGTTATAGAGAGCAGATTAGACAAGCTAAAAGTTATTGTTACTTCTCTGGCATGACAACCTTTTTTCCCCTGAACTTTCTGATCGTCAAAAAAATAAAAAAAAATAAAAACAAAAATCAGTCCTGCTTTTATTATTGATGTCGCTATACACTTCTCATTGTTGATAATTTGGCAATTGGCATTGGCATAATCTGCTTTTTGGTTGGCCAAAGCAGGTCTATCAAAAAGGCATCCTCTTTAAACCAAGTAAAGGAATTCCTTTGTCTGCATTGTCTTTTCTCTAATTTTACATAGATAATATTGATTGTATTAATATATAAATGAAAAATAATTTTGGACTACTTGTAAAATTCGAAAAATTTGAAAATTATTCTGTTGCAGTGTTGTTAGATTCTCTTTTTACTGTCCTATAGCTGAGTATAATAACCAAGGGAATGCTAATTTTATTACTCAGTAGAAATTCTGTTCTTCTGATTTAAATTGTTTGTCTTTCCATAATATACACTAAATTTGGATTGAATAGTGTATTCTGCTGTTGAGATTCTGAAGATAACATTTTCTTGTCAATGAAATTGCAAATATCAACTCTGGTGAAGAACATATTTTACAGAATTTAGACCTCGAAGAAATTGAGGATCCAGAAAATCAGGTACACGTGGCTATATTTTAGGGGTCCCCTTGCACCGCCCTGCTATTATTTGATATATAAATTGATGATTTATTATCTAGTCCAGCTATTTTTCTATTGCAATCTACAATGTGAATGTCTGTGCAATGGTTGTATTGTATGAAATGAAGCTAACACCCATGGGCGCATTTGATTTCAACACGTAACTTGGACCATCATTGCAGTAAATTTAAGTCAAATGTAATATATCTAGGCCGGGAACCCAAAAAAAGAAAGAAAAAGAACTGTCATGCATGACATGAGATATAGATTGTTGGCTAGAAAGAGGGTTCAAAAGATCAATTCAAGACAGTTTTGAGTAGCCAAGAGCATTGTAGCTCAGTGGCATTGCCTGTCTCCTCTATGAAGAGAACCAAGGTTCAAATCCCCCCTCCCCCACCTACTATAACAATTGAATTAGCCAAAAAGAAAAAGAAAAAGACAGTTTTGAGTAGTTTCTGGAGGTTAACAGCTTCTGTTTTGCACTTTATATTAGGTAGACTTGTAGTTTCTGAAGTTTTTTTTTTCCCCCTTTTAGATTGAGCTAGTGTCCTGTGAGTGGAGTTTGCAGCATAGCTGTGTGTTTTTGTCTTGCTTTTATCATCTTTTTCTCATTTGTTTGAAAAAAAATTTCTTATTCATTTTTTTTTTTAAAAGCAGAGAAAAAGAGTCAATTTGATGGCAAGCAGTGTGTTCTGTCTATACTCTATATTGAGAGCAAAAATAGAAAAGAAAAAAAAAAATGAATACACCATTAGAACACGCCTAGACTTTATTGGCTAAGCTAGTTGTACATGTGTCACATGATTTACTTGTTCAGTTGTTTCTGTGTTTTAAGTCCAAGAGAGAACTACGGGTATTGGGGTGATCTTTTCTTTTGCTTTTCTTCCCCCTCAAACATTAGGCTGCATAACAGGATAGCTCTCCTTTGATCATAAACTCCTTAATCTCTATCTGTTATGGATATTAATAATGGGATTAAAGACTAATATAATGTTTTAAAAGAGAAAAAAAGAAGAGAAGCACATGTAATGGAAAATCAGACTAAAATTACTAAAAGCAACTGGCTTAACATTACCCATCCTGAAGACCATCACTAAAAATATATTGTCAAGGTGTATTGTTCAAAACTTTGTTATTTCTACAAACATACTAATCTAGTAAAAATGATGGAGTTGAATTAGGTTTTAGGCTTTTAACTTCAAATCAAGATTTAAAATATATTAGAACACATATTATCATTGGTGTTCTATGTTCATAAACATTGTGAAATTTCCAATAGTTCTCACTTACAAAGTCTCAACAGATTAGAGGGGGAAAGGCAAAGAAAAAGAAGGCAAATTGATTTTGGTTGCTATCAGTAAAGCAGGAATAGCAGGCTGGGATCTAATTCTTTTTAAATCCTTTGGAAGTACAAGTTGTCATTGGTATTCCTTGGAAGTACATTTTAAATCTAATAGTTCCCACTTGAGAAGTACAAGTCTGCCTTGTGCTCTATCCAGCAGGCAAGAATATTTAAATTGTCAAGTTAGGTATCTCTTTTGGGAAGATACTGTGTCAACTAGGATATGGACATGTATACCTGGGTGAGACTATTTTTTTTTATATCAATAAAATTTGATTTTTAATCAAAAAGAAAAAGAAAAGCAAAGGATGTAGGCATGACATGGTGGTATAGAATTGTTTTGTAGTGGCTGTGCTTCTCTACCTTATGCAACTGAGCTAATAATGAATCCTCCGTAGATATGGCGTTGTTGTAACTTCTGGAAGCAGACGTGGAGATGCTTATTAACAAACTCCCTATCCCATAACCCTCCAAAAAAAAAGGGGGGGGATATGTGTGTAGCTGGCAGGCCAATTTTGCACTGATAAATTCTAATAACTTTGGGCTTGTGGTAAATGAAGATCCTCTGGATTCCTGCAGGCTTGGAGCAACTTTTGTATGAGGGTTTTTGTTTTTGTTAATGCCCTTGTTTTCACTTGCACTGTAATTTTCAGCCTAAATGTAATTGTTAAGCTCTCCAAAATATGAAAGTGCCCTGTGTTCCTTTATCAATTATATATTTTTCTTTGGGCTTTTCTTGTTATCCTTTATGTAGTCAAGAGATACTTATTTCAATATTTCTTTTCAGGATTTGATAAGTCTTACAAATAGCTTTTTCAGTTTAATGGTACCTTTTCTCCTCTTAAAGATGGAGGCCTACAGTTTGACTTATTATGGATCGGATTTATTGGGCAAAGTGTTCTTCTATCCTTTACCATGGATCGGATTTATGGGTCGTAAATTTAAATGTTATCAAGGAGATAAGAGTGAGTAATGTTAGAAGAAACCATACACAGATGTGCCTTTTTTTATGATGATTTTTCTTATCAGATTATGAAATTTGATTTGATGTGTATAAAGGAGGAATGAAAGACATAATCATAGTGCTACAAACCACACACACAATATATTTCTATACAACTTAAACATGTATTAGGGAGCTAAATCAAAGCCTCTACAATATAGGACCAATTTTTTGGTCCTGATGACACATAAAAGCTGTAACCATAGCCTATTTCTTGCCTCAATTGACTCTGTCTTTCTTTTTTTTTTAAATTAAATATTTCTAATAATTCAGTAATTAGCAGGGTTATTTTGGTGACAGGGAGGGAAGGGAAAGCAGGAGAAGAAGATGGGGGGAATTCTGCTTTTGTCTGGACTCTGTAGAAACCATGAGGGGGAAAGAATCATGAAAACATTGTACATCTGGGAAACAAATGAAAAGAATGCAAATTTTTTTTTTTTAGCTACCATGGAAGCACTATTAACTGCTAAGAACATAGCTCTCATAAGAGTGGTGGTTCTTCTTACAGGCAGAGAGGAGGTAGCTATGTGCCTATACCAAAAGAAATCAAACTGGCAGTTGCAAGCCAATTTAGAAGACATTTGCAAGATTAAAAAGCAATCTTGGGCCTGTGATGTAGCTTGGAACTGGAATTTCTTGCAGCAGTAGCTTAAAATACCTATGTACCTCTAAAGTCTAAACCTAGTATTATACTAAGTCTGTTGATGTTTTATTCTTTTTGCCTCAATGTCTAGTCCTGCTCATTTTATTATAAATATAAAGTTTAGGGAAGTATTGTTTACAATTTTTGTTTTCGCAATTAATGATATGGTGTACTCTGATTGGTAAATAATAAAAGTGATATAAGTGATAACTGCAGTGAAAGTGATGTTATTCTAATAATAATTTATCAACTTACCAACCAAAAAAAAAAAAAATTATCAACTTAAGATGTCGAAAAACATCAAATATGGTCATCATAGCATTAAAAAAAGAAGAAGAAAAAAAAAGAGCAATGAATTTTTTAAGAGAGAGGTTTATCATGTATGGCATGGTATTCATGCGCTACTATTGATTCCGTACAATGATGTTGAGGAGGATAAGGCTTTGCATAATGCAATGAACTTTTTAAGTACTGCCATTGGATGACTGAAGGGAAACAAATCTTTTTCCAATGATAGATGCATGGACTGACCATGTTTCCAACAAAGTCCTTGAAGCTAAAAGTCAAAGAATATATCATTCATGCCCAACTTTATAAAATGTTCAAAATGCCTTCATTATTCTTGCATTTACCACTCTTTAGAGTAGTTCTTTGCTTTCTTGGACACAATAATAACATTGCTTTATATTGAAAGGGTAGTTATATAGTTGATAAAAATTAAAAAGATAACATAGAAGTTTGCATCTTAGAGAAAAAAAATGCAATTAAGAGTTCAAATCTGCAAGAGAACTGTTTTTTTTTTGGGTAATAGGGAATATTTAACAGAAGCAGAATTGGGCTAGTATTAGTACATAATCTATTACATCCGAGACTAGTGAGGTCATATAATAAAAGCGAGGACAACTCCACAGGAGGAGTGTCTAAATTAACAAAAGGCTGCTGGAGATGAAGTGCCATTCTTGCAAGTTGGTCAGCACATGCATTTGCTTCCCTAAAGTAGTGCTTCAGCTTCCATTTGGGGATTTGGTTCACTAAAGTGTAGATTTATTTCACAAAAAGGACAAAAGGTAGTCTGATGGGATTTATGACCAAATACAAGAAGTATGATACTCTTAAAGTGTAATGCATAGGGTTGAAAACTTGGCCGTGCACACCATTGATGGAAGTTACCTTCCCACCTAGGATGATTGCATTATCTCCCCATTCTGTATGGAGAGGCACCTTAAAGGGTCATCAATCAACCTTAGTGAATTTATGCAAAAATAAAAAGAAAAAAAGAAATCCTTTTTGCTTGGTTTACAAATTATGGGTACGTTTAGTAGGAGAGATAAGAAGAGAAGAAAGAAATGACTGGAATATATACTTAAACTAAAATATTATAACCACCTCTTTCCCATTTTTCTTTTTCTATCTTATCCATCCAAGCATAATGTGTGTTTATGGAGATAAAAAATGTAGTAATATATTTTGGGAAAAATTATAGAACCACAATCAATTTCATAGCTATTTTTATAACAATCTAATGTAGTGGATTGTGAATAGTTGGAAAAAGGTGGTGGATTCACATAAAAGTGATAAACAACTAATCATACTACTCTCCCATGTAAGATAGTTGTGAAAATAAATATGAAATTGGTTGTAACGTTACTTCTTAGAATAACTCATATTTTGGCTTTAGATATTTATTCATGTAAGAGGAGAACTGAAGAATATGCCTGAAGTCCACGCATGGACTTGGGCTATCATAAACTGACAACTCAAAAGTATCAAAAAGTATGAGTTGCATGGGTGGGGATGTGAGGTTGGAATTCTATACAAGGGAATGAAAAAGAAGATTACTTGTTTTGTTTATTGTAACGCACAGATATAATACTCCATTTGAGGTTGGCTTGAGATTACAAACATAAACTTCGTTCTCTCTCCTTTTGGGTTTGGCTTTGGATTACACATATAAACTCGATACTCCCTTTCTTCTTAGTTCAAACTATCCGTAAGTACACATTTTTGTTTTATAAAAAATTTTTGGTTAATATGATGTAATAAGATGTTAAGAGTCTTATATCTTAATGACATTACTTGATTCTTACAACAGGAGAACTTAGGTTCGAACCCTTTTCTTTACTTATTCAATTATAATAATTAGAGAGAAAGAAAGAAAAAAGAATGCAAGATGGAATTGTATGATGAGGTCATGTTGCTAAAGGTACCGACTTTTTCACTTACTATTTCACATAATCTCACATAAAAACTAATATTCATCTCTTTTGTTACCCACCACAACACAAGAAAAAAAAAAGGGATGGTATGAAAAAATATGTGAAATTTTTGGTGTCTCTAGAGTTACTGTAATGCTAGGATCACAATTAAAGCTACAACTTTGCCACAATTTGTTTATGTGGTGTATTGTAAATAGTGGAGTTGTAGTTATAGCATTTTTTTTTTTTTTTTGAAACAGTAGTTATAGCATTTTTGAATAGTAAATAGGACTTTTTTTTTTTTTTTCGTAATGTCAATAATTCAATATAAACGAATAAAACATTATGTATGCCATGGACTTTATATGTTTTCCTTTCTTGGTAGGACTTGTGAGGTGATGGGTATTCTTATCCAGGGAAAAAAGGAGATGTGATGGTATTTTGGCGTGACATTGTTTAAATAATTATCAGAATAACAGTCAAAATTAGCTTGTATATTGTATAGCAAAATATATGGTGCTATAAAATTCAAGCCCATTTGGCCAACACAGACATACAACCAACCCCTAGAAGAAGCGATGCATTTGCTCCTAATTGGATCCTCAAGTTGTTTTGCACTGTTGGGTTCCTGAAATCGGCTGCTAATAGGTCAACAAGCGCCATGTAGATCAAAATCCCAGCCGAAGCAGCATCGAAAATCCCTTCAACAATCAGAGCATTTGGGCCATTCTCATTGTAAACACTTGATATTCCAATACCAATTGCAATTCCCAAAGGGGTTGTGAGGGAGAAAAATGTTGCCATAATTGCTGCAGACCTAGTCTTGAACTGTGCCTACATTGTAACCAAAAGTGTATTTAAATAAGAGATAAAATAAAAACTTCGAAAGCATATCTTAGTATGAAAAGTAATACTAGTTACACAAAATTACTTACAATCTTTTTCATAAATGTGGATATCAAGTTGTTATTAGAAGTAATAACATTTTTATATTGCCCTATTTACGACATCACTTTTATTAGCACCAATCACAACATGCTAGTTCAACAATTATGAATAATAAGAGGGTGTTTATTTTACACACTGTGTTACACATACTTGAGTTTTTATAACTGAAAACTCGTTATAAAATCTCAAGTGTGTAACACACTATGTACGAAAGTTTTTTCCTTCTGATAAATTGTTTTACTCTAGACTTATGGCGGTATGTGTTGGTTTACAACAGCCAAAGACATCTTTGGGAGTGGTAGATTTAGGATAGATTTCTAACCTTGATTAAAAAAAGAAAAAAAAGAATTGACAAATTGGATATACGGCTGATTGGATATTCTATAAGCTGATTAAAAAAAAAAATTTAAATGATTGCTTGAAACTTGAAAGTTGACATACTGGATGTACGGCTAGCTATATTTTTAATTGACATTTCAAAAACTATAGTAGTGTTAGATTATATTACTCATTAGCATTAACAATTATTAAAGAAATGATGTGCTTATTCCGAGGATATTAGTCTCTCTCTTTCTCTCTGCGCTTACTTTAAGTTTCAGTGCTATAACTGAACTTATGCATAGAATTCAAAGATGCAGAATATTGCTTATAACAAATGCAAATGGTTCACAATTTTGTCAATTAACAGAGCCCCACTTGAGAGGTCGGGGAGTCATGGCTATAGAATGAAATTGAACCAACATTCGGGTGGCTTAGTTGGTAATATACTGGGCCAACAAGTCTCAGGACTTGGATTTGAGCCTCAACAATTAACTGTGTGTTGGTGATTCTTATATTTTATCCCTATTTCAAACAATTTAAAAAATAATAAGTAAGTTTCTCACAAATCGGGAGTATAGGGTCTCGCTTGGGAGAGGGTAGGATGCTATTATGGTCACGCTCAAGTAGAGAAGCTACACTGATCACCCTCTCTATCCATTTTTTTTTTAACCAAAAAAAAAAAAAGAAATGTGATACCTGAGCGATGCAGCCACCAAGCCCCATACCCTCAAAAAACTGATGGAAAGACAGTGCTGCTAGTAGAGGCTTTATTGTCTGAGGGCTTGGAGAAGAACCCAATGATATTCCAATTATCACTGAATGAGCCACAATTCCCAACTCCAATACCTAAGAAAACATACCCACCAAAGTTCACTAAAATCTGATTCTAAAATCAAACTAATATAAGATACCCCATTAGCCAATATCACCCAACAATTAATCTGAAATTAACCTTACTTGTGATATAACCCGAAAATGGATTAGCTCTGCCAGATTCAACTCCTCATGATGTGTGGCTGAGCCATGAGAATGACCATGTGTGGCACGTGTATGAACATGTACATGTCCCTCATGCTCTTCATGCATCTCTTCATCTACTCTATTTACCTGCTTAGATTGCCTCTTATAAAACCCCGTTGCGAATGAGTCCACCATTAATGTTCCTATAGCAGAAACCATGGCAACGAAGCTGGTAAAAGGGAATTTTCCCCATGGATTTTCATTAAGGCATGGTGATGTCAAACTCGCAAATGCATCCGGTAGTATGTGAATGAACCCAGTTGCTAGAATTACACCAGCTGCAAAGGCTTTGATCATGAAAAAGATGTCATTTTCAGGCCTTAGTGTTCGGATTTTCTTGCCTAACAATGGAATGCTTACTCCCACAGCACCAGCAAAAAGAATTACAGCTATTGAAACTACTTTATATTTAAGTGCATCATTTTTGTTGTTCTTTGTGGCCTCAGCATCACATGTACAATCTCCAGAAACTACAGTGGGGAGGACAAAAACAATTAGAAGAAACAATATCTTTAAGATGTTGAAAAAACAAGGTTGAAAGTTGAACATGATGTATTGGTGTACAAGAGAAAGGTAGAGACACTAGAAAAGCTTAAGGAACTAGAGGAAAGATTATCAAATGTTTTGGGTCCTCATATAGAAAATGGAAAAGAAGGTGCAATGATGGTTGTTTGAATTCATTGGAAGGCTCAATTGAAAATCAAGCATACGAAGGCTTTGCTCAAAAGGCTTCTTAGGTAGATTAGCTTTGTGTCATTCGTGGGGCTTGTCGTCATGTGTTTGATGGCCATATCACATGCACAAAATAGAAAATCTTGATGTTGATAATCAGCAAGTTTTGTAATCCATCTGTGGTCCTGTATAGTCTTTCATGTGGACCATGCTACATGCTTAGGGTCTTAGAGACAAATGATTTGAAGATCATGTTTAAAAGAGAGACTTGAGTATCCCAATTTCTTTTAAAATGTGGTAGATAATGGAGTGATGTTTTATTTGTTCATCTTCCCCATCCCAATTTTTTTTAATAAAGGATCTATGATCAAATCCTATATGCATAAAAAAATAACCAATTAATGTTTTTGTTTTACGGTAAAGAGCAATAATGGAATCAAATCTCATTCACATAAAAGAAACTAATTGTAATCTTGGATTGATAATAAAGAATAATTATTAGGTCTTACAGTAAAAAAAATTTATCATATAGAAGACGCCATAGCTATTGAATCTTATTGTATCATAAAAATTATACTTAAATATTGTTTACATTCTTAAATTTTGTATGAAGTTCAATTTTTAGTCTCAAATTTTTTTTTTTTTAATTCTAAAAAAATTCTGGTTGTTTGATAGCTCAAATTTTAAGTTGGATAAATTTATAGTATCTATTTTTTCGAATGTAGTGATCTTAATTATTTCTTATATTTGGATGGGGAAGATGGGAAGAAGAAAGAGAATATATTCCAACCACCCTCTTTTCTCTCTCTCTCTCTTTTTTTCAGTCATTTTTTTCTCCCCTCTAAATATACCGAGTGATAATATATTAGGTTTCCTAATGTAGTTGAGAAATTACATATGCAACCAATGGGAAAATGTAAGCACAATATTTTGTTGACTTCATGTTATTTTGCCATATAAAGTATACAGGTCTCACAATTTTCTATGTCAATATTATAATATATATATATATATATATATATGTATATATTTTAATTAAGTTTATATTCTATTGTATATTTAAGGCTAAAATTCAAAATTTACCTTTTACGTTTCACTAGAATTCATTTTAGTTTTCTAGCTTTGCTTTCGATCATTTCAGTCTTCTAAATTTCAAGTTTATTAAATTAATGTATCTTCATTCATTTTTGTTAAATGTTGAAGTTAGTTGTCCAAACTTTTAATTTTTTTCTTCAAATTTTTTAAGTTAAAAAAAATCCAATTAATGATTGAAAATATTTTCCAGAGTTTTTTTTGTAAAAAATGTTAAGTGAAGTTGACTTTGAGGCCTTAATTGAATAAATTTGAAACTTTGAGGACTTGAATAAATAAAGACAAAGTTAGAAGTCTGAAATAAATTATGGTGAAACTTAAAAAGAGGGTCTTGCATTCTAACCTATATGAGTAATGCTACAGCCACAAACTATTTTACAACATTTTTACAAACTATTGATGTGGCAAATTCTTATTAGTTTTAATATGGTCCACTACTAACATCACATTTATGTTTACCAATAATTATTTGAAAATTACTAAAGCTACATCAGCAGTTTGTAAAAATGTTGTAAAATAGTTTGTGTCTATAGTGTTACTCTTCTATTATAATAGAATAAACACTTCCATATACAAATACAATCAACATTAACATCTATTAATGATTACAATAATTATATATCTAATAATTAAATATAATAACAAAATAATAATAAATACCTATTAATAACTAACATAATTGTTAAATTTCATATTTAATATTTCATAGATAAACACAATCACAATAAATATATTTAAATAACTATCATAATTATTTTTTTTATAGAGAAATGCTAATGGACGTCCTTAGGGTAATGATTAACAATTCATTTAAAGAAAGTTTTTATAAGAAAAGGAAAAAAAACAATTAAGGTAAGTTTGATAATTGTTTTTTCTCCTTATTTTTTGTTTTTAAAACAATTTTCTATTTATGAGACTATAAAACTTGTTTGGAAACTCAAAAATGGCAGAAAATAAAAACTATTCTCAAAACTCATTTTGTGAAGAAAACTGAAAACACATAAAAGGTTGTTTAGAGTTTCTAATTTTCAAAAGTCAATGAAAATACGCGTTTAATTTAATGAATCTATCTCATTTAATGAGTTAGCATTAGAGTTCAAATCCTAGTAACAACATATTTTAGTATTTTCTATTTTTTTCTTCAAAAAATTATCTTTTTAATTTCAACTAAACAAACATGTTTTTTATTTCAAAAATACAAGAAAATTGTTTTTTCTTTATATTCCCAAGAACATGTTTTTGAAAATAGAAAATAAAAACTGTTACTAAGCATAACCTTAATGTTTTGACAGTTTTTTCCATTTTCTATAAAAGTGATATCAATTTTTTTTTTTAAAATGGATTATTAACCATTATCTTAAGGGCACTCGTTAGTATGACTACTTTTTATAAAATATAGTAATTATCAAATTTGATATTTATATACATAATAAAATAGAGAAAAAATAATTTTTTGAGATAAGTCATATTTTATTTAACTTTTCTGTGGTTGCTGACTAGTTTATAAACAAAGCAGGGTCATCTTTCATTTTTCTTGTTTAGAGCATCTCTGACGTTTTAATCAAAATTTCATACAAATTGAGTTCAAAAGTAACTTAATTTTCTAACGATTAAATAACATTTTCGACTTTTAAAATTTAGGGTTGTTTTTATTTTGTTCACTAAAATATGAGATTTTTCATTTTGGTCCACCAAGTTTGATTTAGTTTTCATAGTAGTCATTCAATTCATAACTGTGGCTCATTGAGAGAGAGAGAGAGAGAGAGAGAGAGAGAGAGAGAGAGAGAGAGAGAGAGAGAGAGAGAGAGAGAGAGAGAGAGAGAGAGAGAGAGAGAGAGAGAGAGAGAGGTTGTTTTATTGGCATTTAACTACCAAATTAATTATGGAATTGAACGGAATGAAATTTTTAAAACTTAATCAAACTTTTTTATGGAATTGAACGGAATGAAATTTTTAAAACTTAATCAAACTTTTTTTTTTGAGAAATAACTTGATCAAACTTGGTGGATCAAAACAAAATTTTTACTTTATGGGTCCAAAAAAATTCTCAAATTTTCATGGACAAAATTTTTATTTATTTAACTACTTTTTAAATATTATTTTAATAATATATACTCCAAAAAATTCTCTATTTTATTTAAATTTTATTTTTTTCTTTATTTTTCCATTTTACCTACCTTCATAACTAGTAAATATCTTATGAGTCCACTTACATGGAGCAGACTCACTAGGTATTTTCTTCTTATCAGCCAATGTTTTGAATCTTATTCTATTTATGCTAGAATATTCCATTCCAATACATAAACTAGTGCACTAAACCTCCTATTCTATCTTGGTCAAAATTTTGGCGTGTACTATCCTACTCCGGCCAATTTCCATTATTTTAAGTGGATAAATCCAGACTGAAATTTTTTTTTTATGGATTTCTAATTTTTTTTTCTCTAAGAAATAGGCCCACTTTTATAAGATTTATGAGCTTTTTTGGTTTGTTTCATTGTGCACAAGATGTTTTCCAAAAATAAAAAAAAAAAAGTATCAGGCTTTATGAACTTTTAGATGTTGAATTATGCATATGAGATTTTATGAACCCTTGTCTTTTTCTTTTTCTTTTTTTAAATGTTATATCTTTTATTTATGTTTTTTTTAGAATAATATTTTATTTATGTTAATGCTTGTTAGGAACCCGGTGGTTCCTAATGGAGATTGATGGGAATTATAGGGAAATTGGTGGGAATTGTAGGGAAATTGACTTAATTCAAGGTAGTCACCCTTAATAGAGAAAGAAAGAAATTAAGAGAGAGAGATGCACTAATGCACTAAGAAATTAGTTTATTCTTCAATGATGGAAATGTGATTATACAAGTAGGTATTTATAGAACTATAAAACTATTCTATTAGCCCACATGGCCTTATCCTAATGGTTATATTATTCCCTATTTGCATTAATAATTCCAACATGTGCTAAATGTGATTAACGTGTTTGGCATTGTAACTAACTAATTAAATCTACAACAATTAGAAAATTGATTTAATTCGAGGTAATCACCCTCCATAGAGAAATAAAGAGATTAAGAGAGAAAGAGAGATGCACTAATGCACTAAGAAATTGGTTTATTCTTCCATTGATATCTAATGTTGAATTACAATCATGTATTTATAGGAGACTAGATCTAATCCCATTGGCTCACATGGCCTCATCCTATTGGTTCTATTATTCCCTATATGCATTAATAATTCCAGCATGTGCTAAATGTGAATAACATGCTTGGAATTGTAACTAACTAACTAACTAAATCTCAATACAACAATTATTATCCATGTGCTTATAGCATTCCTAACGTTTCACTCCCCTTGAAAACACCTTACCCACAAGGTGTTGTTGTGAAATAGCATCTACATCAAAGGAGATCTTCCAATGGATCAATACCTTAGTGACATTTTGATCACCATATTCATGCATTTCTCTTTGACAAGCGGTCCTGTGCACATGAAGGTTTCTTCTTCGTAGATCTTCAAACTTTGCTCAAATTCTTGAGCTTTCAATGGTTCTTCAATCTTCAAGGTCTCATTGGTTCTTTGATTCTAGAACCATTAAAATTGTTAGTGCTTGCATCTTGGATTCTTGGATCACTGGCACTTGGATTACCAATTCTTGAATCATAGACTCTTGAATTGAAGCCTCCATTGGTGCATCAAGAATTGGTTCCTGGAAGATCACCATCACCTTCTTTGTTGGTTCTTTGGACTGAACTTCAAGGGCAGCGTGTACATGTATATCATCATCCACTTTGACATAAAAATCAACATCTTGGCTTGCAACAACAGCAGTAGATTCTTGGAACTTGATTTGTTCTTTGAGTTTCATTGAATTAAGAGATTGTAATTCCTCTTTCGTCATGTTCTTGAAACCCTGTTGCAATCTTAAGAGCTCTTCATTCATGGCCTTGTTAGATTCAACCAAGGCCTTGACCTTCTCTAAAATGGCATTGTGAGATTCATACAAAGTCTTGACATCCTCTGAAATTTTTTCACCACTTGCCGTAATCCTTTCCAAAGTTCTATTCGGTTACATTCGTCTATATCAAGATCGATGGCTCTGATACCAATTGTTAGGAACCTGGTGGTTCCTAATGGAGATTGATGGGAATTATAGGGAAATTGGTGGGAATTGTAGGGAAATTGACTTAATTCGAGGTAATCACCCTCCATAGAGAAAGAAAGAGATTAAGACAGAGATGCACTAATGCACTAAGAAATTGGTTTATTCTTCAATGATGGAAATGTGATTATACAAGTAGGTATTTATAGAACCATAAAACTATTTTGTTGGCCCATATGGCCTTATCCTAATGGTCCTATTATTCTTCATGTGCATTAATAATTCTAACATCTGCTAAATGTGGTTAACATGCACGGAATTGTAACAAACTAACTAACTAGCTAAATCTACAACAATTATTATCCATATGCTTATAGCATTCCTAACAATGCTGGTTAATTAGATGGTATGAATTATAAAGTATGGACTAATTATATATATATATATATATATATATATAAACATGGTACACCAGTGCATAACAAGTATGAGTCAGCTTTGTGTAATGAGGATGATCATAATTCACCCTCTCCCTGTGTATGTGTGTTAAAATACTTAGTATTCTAAATATATATATATAAAAAAAAAAATTCCAAAAAGAAGTGTGATATCATTAATGAAGAAGGGGAACGTATCATGGGAGGTTTAAGGACATCTCACAATTGCTACAACTTTGTCCCTAACATTAAATTGGGTTGCAACTATGTTTAGACTATATGCTCGTTTGTGAATAGTTTATTTATTTTTTTGTTGAAAATGTGCTAAAGTATATTTGTACTTTGAAAATTTTTGAAAAAGTGAAAAAATATGGGAAAAAGTGAGGTTTTAAAAATCTATACATAAAAACTAAAAACTAAAGCTGATGCCAAATATACTCTAATTGATGTTGAGTTATGGTATCAATGCCATGCTAGTAGCTAATAGCTACAAGCAGTTGGGGAAGATTTCAAAGGTTGAGGCTATGCTTGGTTTGCCCAAGTTGGGAAAAGTTGAAAAGGTTGTTTGTGGTCCTTGCCAAATAGGAAAGCATATTAGATCCCAACACCCAAAACTTCTGATGTGCTTACAACTAATCCTTTAGAGCTCTTGCATATTGAGGTTATTTGGTCTTCTAGAATAGAAAGCTCAGGAGGTATGAGATATATCTTCACCCATTGTACCTGGGTAATCTTGCTAAGGGAGAAGTCAGAGGCTAGTGATAAAATCTAAGGCAATAGAAGCAAAAGGGAAATTCTGCTTTTGTCTACAAAAATCTTGAGGGGCAAAGAATCATGAAAGGATGTGTTACATGTGTACATTAGGGAAACAAATGAAAAGAATGCAGCTTTCCTTCTTTTATACATACACACACGTGCGCACGCTCGCGCACACACACACACACCCAGGAATCATTAGCTGTAAGCAAAGAGGTGATTTATATGTCCCAATACGGAAGAATTCACATTTGGAAAAAGGCAATTCCAGGACTTATTGTCCCAGTTATTTCATATATAGAAAAATAATTCTAGTGTCTATGGTTCAAGTTCGTCCATTAAAGAGTGTTGGGTTATGTGGAGTCTAGTTGTATTTAATTCGGATTATGACCTGACCTATTATAAAAGTGATTTTGTGGGATATTAATACCGTTGCTTTAGACTAGGGTTTGAGGTGTTTTTTTGAGAGATGAAAAACTGTACTGCAATATCTTGTATTTTTCCTTGAAAATAGTGAAATTAGTACAACTTTGTGGATGTAGGCAAATTGCCGAACCACGTAAATATTATCTTGTGTGATTGTTTTCTTTGGTGTATATTTTTTTTTTCTATATTCGTTTCTCATAGATTTGGAAATTTGTGTATATTCTCTTCAAAGAGTGATGCAAATTCTTGCAGAAGTAACTAGGAATACTTATTTTCCAGTTACCACTTACCACTAACCTGACATTTTGCTTGTTAGGGTGTTGGCAAACCATGGCAAATAGTAAGTCTTGTAAAGTTAGTGTTAAGTTTTTAGATCCCTGAAAACACAGTTTGTTTAATCTAATTGATTAGCCGAGTTGTTAATTAGATTAATTATTCAGATATAGATTAAAAATTCATTACACATATCATGCACATTGGAAAACTAAATAACACAAGATGTGATGACTCAGAAAAACTAATGAAACATACTCTATATCAAATTGAGATTTATAGTCAAGAATACCAATTCATAGTAAATCTAATTACAGTTACCAAACCGAGCTTTGAACCCCTTAAACTTCTTCGATGTGGACTTGCTTTAACATGAACCTCCAGTTTACGTCTTAATCTTCAGTACACTTGATAGCTGAAGCTTGGCTGCAACTTTATTCCATTGGTATTAGTAATATGAGGGTGATCTCCGTTAGGTGCTTGAAAGAGTTAGAAGGTACAATAATTTTACAAATCTAAAAAGAGTAACTCTCCAATACTTGAAAAACGTGCTTTAGGGTTTTTCTTATATACCCAGTAGGTTTGGATTGAAAACCTAAACAGTTCACGGGCTGTTGGGCCTTAAAACAACTTCTACAGTTCGTGGTTCGATTGATCGAAGCTTTCTCTCGATCGTTCAAACTAGTTAGATTTTGAATTATTTTTTTCTGCTGCTTGTATGTTCTTGAATCTTGACTTGTATCACTTTAAGCAATGTCTAAAACACTTCATAGACCCTAAGATCCAATCCTAGACAAGTTTGTGTTCTCGATTTGCCAACGTACAAAGTATTTAGAACCTAAACATTTATTTCTAAATATTTAGAACCTAACAGTTAGAATGTGTACTTCCAAGTCCAAGACAAAGATCCAAGCCCATGATAAGAAAGATGTGAATCTATTTTTTTGATTGGTACTCGATTCCTGTTCAACCTATCGAAACCATTTGATTGCCACTTAATTCCTGTTCAACTTTTTGAAAATTGCAGAATCAGCAAAAATCAACAAATGTAAAAAAGCCGACAACTTTTCAATTTCAAGCCCAATTCATGATCTGTGTATGACATTATTTAAAGAACATTATAAGCTAACCCTAGAAAGCTTTTAGAGAGAGAGAGAGAGAGAGAGAGAGAGAGAGGTGTCTCTTGTGCCTCATATTCTATATCTAGGTATCTATACCCAAAACTCTCTCATATCTATAGGTGGTATTCTTTAAAGAAACTCAAAATCCGGTGTTGTAGAAGTTTTTGTCTTATACTAGTCATCATAGGTGCTAGAAATTCAAATCTTCAATGAGATTTCGAAGTGTGTGGATTGGAGGTTCACATTATAGTAGTTCACTATAAGGGAAGTTTGTGGGATTTTGAGCTCAGTTTGGTAACTGAAGCTAGATTTGCTATGAATATGGTTATTCTTGATTGTAAATCTCCATCTTATAGTGAAACTATTACGTCAGGATTGATTAGGTCAAGTCTTTAATGAGATTTTGAAGAGTGTGGATTGGAGGTTCAAATTATAGTAGTTCACTATAAGGGAAGTCTATGGGATTCAGAACTCAGTTTGGTAACTGGAGTTAGATTTACTATGAATATGGTTATTCTTGATTGTAAATCTCCATCTTATAGTGAAACTGTTACCTCAGGATTGATTAGGTCAAGTCTTCTCATGTTTTTCCTGTAAAAATGGTTTGATATCATTGGTTTCTTGGATCATCATATCCTATGTCATATTTTCCATTGTATGTGATATTGATACTTGTTTGTGTAACCTAAGGCTTTCATAATAGATTTAATTAACAACTTGACCTTAAAACTAGTTGAACACTGTTTTTTACATAGGTCTAAATCTAACACTCCTGAAGCCTATTGATGTTTTATTCTTTTGCACTAATATTGGTCTATACTCTTGCTCTTTTTAATTTAAATAAAAAAAATTTGAGGGGGGTATTTTTAATATATCTTAATGGCATGGTATTTATGCTTTACTCTTTATTCCGCGCAGTGACGTTTGGAAGGATTAGGCTTTGAATAATGCAATGAAACTTTATGTGCTGCCATTGGATCAATGAAATAGAAGACAAACCATGTTTCCAACAAAGTTCTTGAAGTTACAAGTCAAGGAATATCATGCCCCATTTTATAAAATGTCCTAAAAGCCTTCAATATTCTTGCATTTGCCACTACTTTTGAGTTCATCTTGGGATGGTCTTGAGAAGTACCCTACTTTCTTGGACGCAAGAACAATGCTTTTAGATTGTAAGGGTGGTAATTATATGGTCGATAAAGTAGATAACGTGGAAGCTTGCATCTTAGAGAGAGAGATGCAAAAAGTTAAAATTATGCAATAAAATTGCAATGCAATACTTTAAAAAAAGGGGGGGAAAAGCCTTGATATTATGCGACATCCTAAAATTTCATAGCCTTCAAATGTTGATTCAGAACTAGAGATTTTAAACGTGAAAGTAGTTGAGACTTGAGATACATTTTCCATTGTGAAATTGTAGATATATTTCACCAAAAAGAATAAGGCAATCTGATGGGATAGCACCTGCTAGTTGATAGTATATATAGTGGGGTGGGCCTTGCACGCCATTGATGAAATTTACCTGCTCATCTAGGGTGACTACAGTATCACCATTTTGTATATATGGAGGAGCACCTTGAAGGGTCACAAACCAAAGTAATTTATGCAAAATAAACAAATAGAAAAAAGTATTCCTTTTTGCGTTATTTACATATATAGGCATGTTATCTATATGTTTGGATAGGAAAGAGGAGAGGAGAAAAGAGGGAAAGGAGTGAACCATTTTTTCCAGTCATCTCTTTCTCCATATATATTCATCCAAACATAATGTGTGTTTATTGAGATTGATATATTAAAGAGGTAGCAATATATTTTTGACTTTATATATATACTTTAATTAGAACTAAAGCTAATAGTATTGTGGGTTCTAGTTAGTTCAACTGGTAAAATCTCTAATGGTTGAATAAGAGATCTGATATTCAATTTCCACCTACATCAAAAATTAATTAGAGTTTTGGTTTGATAATAAAGAACCATCATAAAAAACGGATGTCATAGATTGAAACTCTCTAAAAAAAAAAAAACTAATAGCCTTTTAACTTAACACAAACTACTATCTTTTATTAAGACAACAAACCCCCTCTCTCCTGTTATTCTGACTACCGACTAAAAAAAAAAAAAAAAACTGAAGAATATGCCTAAGCTCAAAACATTGACTTGGACTAATATAACTCTTGACAACTTAAATGTCAAAGAGTCGTAGTGGGTGGCATGAGAGGTTTGAATTGTGTATGGAAAGAAAAAGAATCTGACAGAGTATTCCTTTTGAGGTTATCTTGAGATTTGATTACATATAGAAACTCCATCCTATCTTTCTTCTTAATTAAAAAAAGAAAAGAAAGTTGACTAGTTTTAGAACAATTTTAAATGAAATATTGTGGTTGATATGATGCAAGACAAGCCTGTATGGTAAGGCAGTCGATTAAAGAACAACTATGCTCTTTTTTGTAATGCCAAAATAAACAGATAAAATATTTTGTATGCTATGTACTTTGTTTCCTTTCTTGGTCAGACTTGTAATGGACATACTTATACGGCAAAAAAGGATTTGTGATATTATTTTGTTGTGCCATTTCTTAAATAAAAAAAGCAGTAACAGTCAAAATTAACTTTTATAGCAAAATACATGGTGCACAAAATTCAAGCCCATTTGGACAAGACAGACATGCAACCAGCCCCTAGAAGAAGTGATGCATTTGCTCCGAATTGGATCCTCAAGCTGTTTTGCACTCTTGGGCTCATGAAATCTGCTGCTAGTAGGTCAACAAGTGCCATGTAAATCAAAATCCCAGCCGATGCAGCATCGAAAATCCCTTCAACAATCAGAGATGTTGGGCCATTTTCATTGTAAACACTTGATATTCCAATACCAATTGCAATTCCCACAGGTGTTGTGAGGGAGAAAAATGTTGCCATTATTGCTGCAGACCGAGTCTTGAATTGTGCCTACATTTTAATAAAAAATTTGCTAAAGTCAGAGATTATGAAAAAACAACTAAAACATATCTTAGTACCAAGAGTCATGCTTGGTTGGCAAATATTTTCACATTCTTTAATTTTCATAATTTCTGTAATAGAAGTAATATTATTTTGATATGGGTCCACATCTAACATCATATTTTTTAACACTAAGGGCTTGTTTAGTTTCAAAAAGTGGTGTATCCACTAAGGGCTTGTTTAGTTTAAAAAAAAAAAAAATCATTTTCACATTTGGTAGTGTTTGATAAGTTGTTTTGAATACATAATTTGAGTATAAAATACATCATACCCGATTTTGGTAATTGTTTCCTATTTTTTTTTTTTTAAAAGTAACTTTTCTCACTCACACACATCACATCACTAAAAAAAAAAGTAATTTTTTTGTTTTCACAATATTTACGAATATGTCACTGTATTTATATTCATAGAAAACGAAAATGCTGAAAAGTTGTATTCATTTTCTGTATTCAAATCCACTTTTTTTGAAAATTGAAAATGAATATTGAGTATAAAAATACAACCAAGCCAATTTTTTTTATGGTGGATCCAACAAAAATCTGAAAATAAATACTGAAAACACCACTTTTTTCTCTTAACCAAACAGGGATCGTAGCATGCCATCTCCATTCGAAAGATAGAGAAATTTTTTGTTGACTCTAATTTATTGTAGTATGAAATGTTATACAAATTGTGTTAGTTTGATGAAAGTTGTCGGTAGATGGTGTACATATTATAGACTTCATATATTATGAATTGATTTTTTTTTTCCCCCCGTAAACATTATGTAATGATTGTGTGAAAGTTGACTAAATGAGTGTACGGTGAGCCTCAATTTAAGTTGGCACTTCAAAAGATTATATTACTCGTTAGCATTAACAATTATTAAATAAATGGTTATGTGACCATTCCTTAAGTTTGAATGCTATAAAGTACTAAACTTGTCATAGAATTCAAGGATGCAGAATTGTTAAATGCAACTGGTTCTCAATTTTCTCAATTAAAAGAGCCCAACTAGATCACTTTGAGAGGTCATGGCTATAGAATAAAAAATAATAATAAAAGAAAGAAATCTGATACCTGAGAAATGCAACCACCAAGTCCCATTCCCTCAAAAAATTGATGGAAAGACAGTGCTGCTAGTAGAGGCTTTATTGTCTGAGGGCTTTGAGAAGAACCCAATGATATTCCAATTATCACTGAATGAGCCACAATTCCTAACTCCAACACCTAAAAAATACACCCACCAAATTTTAATCAAACTCTGAAATACCCATCAGTCAATATCATCCAATAACGACAACAAAGTTAAAGATCCTAAACATATTAATTAAGGATTAGTTAAAGCTGACCACATGTATACTTTTTCATTATTCTTTATTCTATTTATCCAAAATCATACAATATCACACAAGAATTAATTTAAAATTAAACCTTACTTGTGATATAACACGGAAACGGATTAGCTCGGCAAGATTCGAGTCCTCGGGATTGGTGGCTGAGCCATGAGCATGACCGTGTGTGGCATGTGTATGCACATGCACATGTCCCTGATGTTCTTCATTCATCTCTTCATCCACAACATTCACCTGCTTAGAGTTATTGTAGTGCAGCCTCTTATAAAACCCAGTTGCCAATGAGTCCACCATTAATGTTCCTATAGCAGACATCATGGCAATGAAGCCGGTGAAAGGGAATTTTCCCCATGGATTTTCATTAAGGCATGGTGATGTTAAACTAGCAAATGCATCCGGTAGTATGTGAATGAACCCTGTTGCCAGAATTACACCAGCTGCAAAGGCCTTAATCATGAAAAAGATGTCATGTTCAGGCCTTACAGTTGGAAATTTCTTGCCCAACAATGGAATGCTTACTCCCACAGCACCTGCAAGAAGAATTAAAGCTATTGAACCTACTTTATATTTAAGTGCAACACTTTTGTTGTTCTTTGTGGCCTCAGCATCACATGTACAATCTCCAGATACTATAGTGGGGAGGACAAAAACAATTAGAAGAAACAACAGCTTCAAGATGTTGGAAAAACAAGGTTGAAAGTTGAACATGGTGTATTGGTGTGTGAGAGAAAGATAGAGAGTAGTAGGTTAAGGAAGAGGAAAGATTGTCAAATATATTTGTTCTTTGATAATGGCTTGAGTTTTGTACTTTTATAGCAAATGAAAAATAAGCTGCAATGTGGGTTATTTGAAATCATTGGATGGTTCAATTGAAAAACACTAAAGAATAAATCAATGGATGGCTGATAATAAGCCAAGCATCTTATATATATAGTCAATACCAACATAAATATATGAACATAGGCTTTGCTCAAAACTCTTCTCAAGTATCTACTAGCTAGGTTAGCATTGTGTCATTCATGTGGCTTGTCAGCATGTGTTGGATGGCCTGGAATTAAGTATCCCATATGCATAATGGATTTACATGGAAAGCAAATCTTGATCATCGATCAGCAAGGTTGGGAAGGGACCAGTACTGTCTTTCATGTGGACCAATTTACATACTATAGACAAATTATTGTGAAAATCAAATTAAAAAGAGTGATTTAAGTACCCAATTTATTTTTGTTATGGTAGGTATTGTAGTGACATTTCATATATTCATCTTTATAAACAATTTTTGTAGGTTTCTTTTAGTTCAATTGGTAAAGTCTAGTTCCCTCAGTTCCCTCAAATACAAAATTAGATCTTGCATGCACAAAAATGAAATTCATTGATGATTTTGTATGATAATAAATAACAATCATGGGATTGAATCTTGCTTATATGGTACAAAATCAATTGGTCTTTTGGCCTAATTGGAAAAAAAATTATTAAGCTTGATAGTAATAACAATTATCATGGATCATATTGCATCTATTAAAAAAAATTCTTTATACACAATTTTGAGTTAATATATTTACAACATGTTTGTTTTTAAACCCCTGAACACAATGTTTAACTTGATTTTATTGCCAAGTTGTTATTTAAGTCAATTATGTAGATATTAGGTTAAACATAAATCTATCATATCATACAGCGGAAAAGTAAATAAAATACAGATATTATGACCTAAGAAAACCAATGAAATAAACCAATTTCAAGGTAAAAAAGAACATGGAGAGACCAATTCCAAGAAGAACAATCCACTGTAACAAATAGAAGTATACAATCAAGAATATTTAATTCACAATAAACTTAATTGTGATTATCAAACCTAACTCTAAAACCCTCAAGTTTTTTTTAATGTGGATCTACCCTAACTTGGACCTCCAATTCATGCCTTTGATCTTCGGTACACTTGATATCCAAAGCTTAGGCTACAACTTTGTTTCATTGGTACTTGTGAAATAAAATTGATCTCTGGTAGATGCTTGAAAGAGTAGAAGAGTAGCTCTCCAAGACTTGAAAAACATGCTTTAATAAAAATCTGCACAAGGAGTTGATTTAACACCAGAATTTTTGTTAGAATTGACCGGAAATAGTATCTGAAAGGAGAAAGGGGTACATAACAATATTTTGAAAAATTATGAGGGTATTATAGTCATGTAAAGAAGCAGTAGAGCACAAGGACGGTCACGATGAGATCATATAAAGGAATGATGGTGGAAGAGAATTGTTAGAATAGGATAATTTATTAGCTTTACTAAAGTAGTTGAGAAATGACACATTAAGCAAAAAGCAATGGCAAAAATGTAGACACAATGTTGTCATGCAAACTCCTTATTCAAGGTCATCAGCTTAGATTGCATAGTTATGTTGCCTCGTTTAACAAAAGTCAATCCAAATATGTCGATATAATGTGTTCTTTCCCTTACTGCTTAGTAGTCCTAAATTATAAGATAATGCCAACTTTTTGTTTTATTCTCTCTCTTTTGCATTAGATAGTGCTTTGTGCTTACTTGGGCGTGGCAGAGAAGGGCACGTCTTTTCAACTATTTCTTAAAGAAAAAGTAAACAAGTCATATCTTTTTTCCTGTACATTGAACTTAAGCATCTTCTTCCATTTAACAGGGGCACATAAAAAATTTTACAACTTTTACTGTAACTTGTCATATGGCAAATTATGAGTGATGATGTGGACCCACCTTTTGGCCTCCATTATTTCCAGCTTGTCATGTAACAAGTTGCGGTAATAATTGTGAGATTTTTTTTGTCTCTAACATTTTCTATTTTATACACAATGCATAAATGTTAAAGCATTTTTTTAAGCACAACCCTAAACAATTCTCCAATTTTTTTTTGAATTTTTTTCCTATTTAATATATATATATATATATATATATATTTTTTATTGGTCTTCTCAAACTAAGAAAAAGTTACTTTATATGAATCTATTATAAGACCGTAATATGAGACATCTCTCTCACAATATATGAATTTTACAGGTGAATGCACTAAATGCTTGAGGAATACATGAATCTTATAAGTCTTTACATGAACCTATTATAAGACCGTAATATGAGACACTTCTCACACAACATATGAATCTTATAGGTGAATGCACCAAATATTTGAAGAATATATATATATATATATATATATATGAATCTTATAAGTGAATGCAACAAATGCTTGAGGAATACGACACAAGGTTAAATACTTTTGTTGAGAGTTGAGAGTAATAGTGGCTCTCCGCGTTTGAGCAATTAAAAAATTTGTCTATAAGTTTAATGACATGTATGTATATCTTGGCTTGCTCCGCAAAAATTGGACAAAAAGAGTGCAAAAAACTCATCTGTTAGAGATGCCTTTATTAACTTAACTCTTGATAACTTATCCCCCCAAACCCCACCACTAAAAAAAGAAAAGAATAGAACCCTTAACTCATGATAAGTGAGTTCAAAAGTAGTGAGAGAATTATATTAGCAGAGAAATTCTTCGTGCATTAATTAAACACAAATTAGTAAGAGATAATAATATCTGTCACTAAAAAGTAATAATATTATCTGTTTAATCTTTTGGTAAGAGTTGACACATTAAGTCTTTACCGTGGCACCTTCATGAACAAGAGGGGCTATCTCTCATGGATGATTAAACCACGAGTCAAATTTTCAAGAATAAAGAGTTTTAGAACCAAGTCAACCTTCATTGAGAATCTCTTAATTTAACTATCATATCTTAATGTTTTCATCCAAGATGTTCAATATTTAAATCTCCTTTCAACTGTCAGATTATTAAAAAATAAAAAAAGCTTACCTAAATGAGCATTGGAAAATGAAAATGCTACAAGACCCATCATGAGCCATTGACAAAACTTATATATATATATATAGGGAAATGCTAACGAGTGCCCTAAGGGCATTTGTTAATAATCTATTTAAATAAAGTTTTTATGGGGAATGAAAAAAAAGTAATTAATATTTTGACAGCTTTTTTCATTTCCCATAAAAGTGGTATCTAAACTTTCTTAAAATGGATTATTAATGAGTGCCCTTAGGGCACTCATTAGCATGACCCATATATATATATATAGTTTGCCAATGTTATTTTTTATAAATAATTTTTTTGGCAAACCAAATAAATATTGTATTAAATACTCTCTAATTTTTGCAGGATAATATTTAATACTCACTAAACATATCTGTATGAGACTATGAGTGCCTAAAACGTAGGAAATTTACTTACCAGAAATATGAAAATCGTACGGATTGCTTAAAACAGGAGAATAAGCTCAATATGAATGGGACTGGAATATAAATATAATTGAAAAAAACTATATAATTTTTCTTTGTACGTTCACCATAGAATTAGTTAAAGAATTCAATCAAAGTTTATGAAAGAAAATTAATAAATAAACAGCATTAAATTTTAATGAAATAAGTTAATAATGAATACCATTTTTTTAGAATCAAATTATTGAATTCCTTACCTAATTAATGCAAGAAGAAAAGGGAGATTGAAGAATTAAATAAAAGTACTTCTCCAGTAACTAAAATTAACAAATTAAGATGAAATTGAAAATAAAAATAAAACTCTTTCTATCTAGCTATACATTTCCCTACATGGCTTCTTATCTAATGAGACTATATATGTAAAATATTCTTACCAAGGATGAACTAGGCTGAAACAAAAATAGATATAAAAATAAATAAATTTTCTCTAAAAAATAAAAAGTTGTAAACTAAAGACAAATAGTGAAGGATGAGGTAATCAAGTGAATGAATAAATAAAACCATTTATTATTGTAATGGAATTTTCTTCTCTTTTGATTTATCTCAAATTTGATATGTTCCTTCGAGTTATTTACGGTATTGTGTCAACAAAACAATCAGGAAGTTGCACAAAAAAAAAAAAAAAAAAAAAAAAAAAAAAAACTATATCAAGACAAGTACAACATAATAATGTAAAGACTATACTGCTTAAGAATCAAGCCCATTTTGCTATGAGTGACATAAATCCAGCCCCTAGAAGAAGTGAGACATTTGACCACAATAGGATCTTCACATTTTTTTGCAGTCTTGGGTTCATGAAATCTGCTGCTAATAGGTCAACAAGTGCCATATATATGAGAATCCCAGCAGCAAGAGCATTGAAAGTCCCTTCAATAATTAGAGCAGTTGGGCTATTATCTTTGTAAGTGCTTGCTACTCCAATTCCGATTGCAATTCCCAGTGGGGTTGTGAGAGAGAAAAATAATGACATTATTGCCGCAGATTTGGACTTGAATTTAGCCTACATAGCCAATAATTAACATAAGGAAGCAAGTGTTAATCAATAATTCAATCGATTTGAGGTCAGCCGATCAATTTGACCTTTTAGAATTATTATAATGTTAAACAACATCTCGTTTAGGTCAAAAGATAGATTATTTTATCTATTAATAACAACAATTATAGAAATGAGGATGTGGTCATTATGAAGACATTTCGCAACTCTCAAAGCTATACCTAATATTAAAAAAGTCAGAACTGCCTAACATTATTTTCAAAACCCAATTTTCTTATTGGAAAGAGCAACAATTTGAGGCTATGGCTTAAGCATTGTGTTATACCTGAGCGATGCAGCCACCAAGCCCTACACCCTCAAAAAATTGATGGAATGACAATGCTACTAGAAGAGGCCTTATTGTAGAAACGCTTTGATTAGCACCCAAATCCACTCCAATAATTACTGAATGAAAAATAATTCCTAATTCCAATACCTTGAGAGAGAGAGAGAGAGAGAAAACCAATCAAAGTAAGAAATCAAAGTAAGAAATCATATGAAATACATTGGATTGCGTTTGAACTTGAGGATTTAAAATCAAGGATTTGATGAACAATTTGTTAACATCAATAGCTTGATGTAAATTTAATAACACATTATGATATGAGTTTTGAACATTTTGTTCAAAGAAAATCACTTGTGACATTATGAATTTGAATTGGTATATTAATAAAGGTGAAATCCATATAGAATTTCATTCTTTATTAATTGAAAGCAATCAAACTAGAGGGTAAATTCCTTTTTTTTTTTCTTTGAATTCCTCTATCCAAACGAACCATTGGGAAAGATTAGAGCAAAAAATGAATTTGTAAGTAGCCAATACTTGTGCTATAACACGATGACGGGTTAATTCTGTTCCTTTAGAAGGGATGACCGAGCCATGAGCGTGACCATGTGTGGCATGTGTATGAACGTGTAAATGACCCTCATGCTCATCTTCTTTTTCCTCATCTGCACCTGCCTGCATTTGTTATAATGTAATTAAAGAATAAGTTATTGTATAATATTTTGGTAGTTTAATTAAGCACATCACCTGTTTAATAAAGTGCATCCTATTAAAATAGCTAGTGGCATACGCATCCACCATTAATGTTCCAATAGATGACAACATTGCAAAGAAACCTGTGAAGGGAAAATTGCCCCATGGATTTTGATTTAGGCATGGTGAAGTCAAGCGTGAAAAAGCATCCGGTAGTACATGAATGAACCCGGTTGCTAGAATCACACCGGCTGCAAAGGCCTTGATTACGAAAAAGAAATCATTTTCTGGCCTTAGAGCTTTAATTTTCTTGCCCAGCAATGGAATGCTTACCCCCATAGCACTAGCAACAAGAATGGAAGCTATTGCACCCAGTTTATATTTAAGGGCTGTGCTATTGTCACTCTGTGTGCTCCCGGAATCAGTACACCCACAATCACCATATGTAGTAGGGAGGAATAGAACAAGAAGAAATAGCAAATTCAGGATATAACTGAAAGAAGAAACTTGAAAACTAATCATCATGAAACTCAAGGGAAAATGAGAGAAGAAAATGTGCTTAGAAAGCTTTTGAGATTTTGGTTCTTTAAGAAAGCAGGCTGAGCTTACTTCTTATCATAAAGGAGAAGGATGTACTGGTTGACTCTTAATCACTGGTTCGCTGTTGTTGAATTAGTCGTTTAAGAAAAATAATTTAGTTGTTTAAGCAAAAAATAAATCACTTGGTGATGCTGATAGAGAGCATGAGGACATCTTGTAAGGTCAACGATAACACAAAATAGGAATGTAGATAGGTAAATAGGGCTATTAGAGATATAGGTTTTGCACATGTACTCGTCTTTAGAACCTAACTCAGATGAGGAATGAAGAGAAAAGCTAGCTAAATGGATGACACTGATTAAACCAATGTTTTGTGAATGTCAAGATCGCTTATTAAATCCTAGCAATGCAAAGATGTCTAGGTTTTATCTGCCTGAAATGTCTGACTCCTATTCCTAGGAGAATCGTATATCCAAATAATGCATTAAGTTTATATAATTCGTAATTGTTTACATTACTTTTATTCCCAGACATACCAACATCATGAACAAAACTATCTTTTAAGAGTTGTTGCTCGTTGGGATACATGGAAATCTAGAAATTGATGAAAGTTGTTAAGTGCTAACAAGGAGATGAGGTCATGCAAAGGTACAAATCTGAGAACTGGGTCTTTCCGTACTACAGCTGATCCTAACTAGGAGGATTCATTAAGCTTAAGGTAGGAACATTATGTTGTCATGCAAGCCATTCTAGGGCGTATCGAAGTCAAGGTCAAAATATTGATATTTTAGTTGCTATTTTGCTATACATGCATGCCTGTCATGATCACAATATATGATTCATTTAGTTCACGCTGCGCGTTACAAATAGATGTGTAAGATCAATTTAACTTTTAAACAATAGATATAGAGTGAGTGATCTCACTGTTGATGCAAAATTAAATATAATCATAGAGTTATCATTATTCTTAATACAAAATCACTGGTCACACTTACATAGATGAATCCGGGGGGTGGGGGGGTGGGTGTTCCAGGGGGTTGACAATTGCCCCCTGGGTTGCCAAAACTAAAAAAAAATATAATACTTTAAGCCGCAAAGTTAAATATAATCATAGAGTTGTCATTATTCTCAATACAAAATCACTTGTCTTGCTTACATAGGTGGAGCCGGGGGGTCGAGGGTGGCAAGAAGGTAAAAAAAAAAAAAAAAAAAACATAATTTTTTTCTTTAAAAGTGGCGTGTGCACACACACATATTATAGATAATAGATACTCAAATAATCTATGTTACTATTTATTTTCCTACATGAAAATTGAGTAGAAGCAATGAAATGTGAGGATAATTACGCGATAATTTCCATAAGTTGAATTTGGTGTCTATTTAACTATTAAAAATCATTTCATTTTCAACTGGAAATTTTGACTTAAAAAAAAAAAAAACAGAAAGAAGGCCTTTTCCATGAAAGAAAAACCTTAAAATATGAACAAAATATAATGAATATGATATTTTTGAGAGTTTTCTATCACTCAGCAGACAGATATGTATGGTTTTTTATAATCATGAATCATGATCAATGTGGGTTCGTTACTGCATTTGGCTTGTAAGCACTATCTATACGTTGGATAGCCTTGAAATTAATTAAGGTTCACATATATAAACTTATGTGAAACGCAAATAACGAAAAAGTAAGTTATGAATCTGAAAAAAAAATTCTGAAACTTAATTGTCTATGTTGGCCTTAGATACAGAGAATAGTACTGCTTTTGCTTTACATTTTTGAGTGACCCAAATTTTGTAGGGATGAATACTATAATGACATGTTCATTCTCATTAAACATTTTTGTCTAAAATTCCACGATAGGTATTGTTATTTTCGTTAAGTGTTATTTTCTAAGTAAGGGTAAATTTAAAAATGTATAAATTTCCGCGAGTAAATTTAATGGTGTTAAGATGTTAGGGAGGTGAGTATAATTTATTTTGAAAGTAAAGAAGATCAATGTACGGTCCAAGATTAATAAGAAGGTTACATAATTTGAGTAAACCTCAAGAGAGGCAAGTGCAATTTTCCCTTTATTTTTCTCTATTTTGTTTTTCTTTACACTGATTCTCTCTCATGTCTCATCTCCTCTTGTTGTCTCACTTTTTTTTTTTTTTTCCTCCCTTTTTTCTTCTATAATTGTTAGGTTGGGCAATGAGTACAACAATGGGTCTCTTTTGCTGTTTTGCAGTTCATTGATTTTTTTTTGGGGAATTTTTTAGAGATTTAGGAATATTTTGAAGGAGAGTTAGGTCGAATTAACAAATAAATAAGAAGAGGTATTCAATATTCCACTGAGTTTAAACTCATGAGTAACAATGTTGTAAAGCCCACACATAACGGCTAGTTTGATTCATGAGTTTCAACTTGGTGGAATATTGAATTTGCAAGAATAAAAAGTTTTAGAAGCAAGCCGCCCTTAATGGACCCATTAGCCATTGAGCCATGAGCCACTGACAAAACTTTATCAGCTTGAATGTTTAAATTGTTACTATTTTTATAGATAATAATTCATAATTGTTTTGGTAAACCAATCAATATTGTATTCAATACTCACTAAATATATATGTATATATATATATATATATATATAGTTAAAACTAAGAGAAAATCTAATTAAATTCTAAATTAGAATTTAATTTTGTGCCATGTGTCTCATCCAATTTTTAAATTTGTGTGTTAAGTGAATTATTAGGTACAAAAATCAAAGAGTCTAAATTTAATTAGATTCTAAATTAAATTTTAATTGAAGTTCAATTTTGCGCTATGTGTGTCCCATCTAATTTTTTAATTTTTGTGACAAGTAAATTATTGGATGCAAAAACCAAAAAGTCTAGATCCAATTAGATTCTAAATCATATAAAATAAAATAAAACAAAATAAATAAATAAACAACACTAAATTTTAATGAAATAAATTAAGGAATACCTAATGTAAAAAGAAAAAAAGATTCAGGAAGAAACTAAAACTAACAAATTAAAATGAAATAACAAAAACTCTATCTAACGACTACATTTCCCTATATGGCTTCTTATCCTATGCGACTATAAATGCAAAATATTGTTACCATGAATGGAGGACTGGGCTAAAACTTTTTTTTTTTTTTGGAGAAACTGTTAAAACAAAATTAGATACATAAATAAATAAAGTTTTTCTTTTAAAAAAGTGCAAAATAAGGACAAAGAGTGTAGGATGAGGTTGTCAAGTGACTAATCAAATAAAACCAATGTTTATATTATTTTAAGAACAAAGTTTAGTTACGAAATTGGTTGTAACTTTAGATTACAACGTTACTCAATATCTTTTTATTGGTAGCGAAATTTGATAAATCCACTATTAGATTACATTTTCTTTTTATATCCTTCATACTTACAAAATTTCTAGAAAATTAAAAAATAATAGCTATGTCATTAATAAATTATTTAAATTGTAAATTTTTGTAATTTAAAATTATGCATAAAATATAATCTTATAGATCATAGAGTAAATAATATCTAATTAACACAAAAATTTGACATATGTATTAAGAGTATTAAGAACATACAATTCAATGGTTAAATTTTCAAAATATGTAGTAATATTTATTTTATTGAGTAAGGTTGTAACCTTAGATTACAACCAATTTTGTAGCTAAACTTTGTCCTTATTTTAATAGTATTTTTTTCTTTTGATTTAAGTTAAAATGTAATATAATAAAATTTTATGTGATATATATATATATATATACCTTCTATTTATTTATGGTGGCTTGACATTGTGTATAAAAATCCGGAATTTGCACCCAAAACGTATATATATATATATATATATATAGACACACACACATCATGATTCATGACAGGCACAACTTAATAATGTACAGTTCTTAAGATTCATGCCCATTTTGCTATGAGTGCCATACATCCAGCCCTAGAAGAAGTGAGACATTTGACCCTAATTGGATCCTCAAATTATTTTGAAGTCTTGGGTTCATGAAATCTGCTGCTAATAGATCAACAAGTGCCATATATATGAGAATCTATCCCAGCAGCAAGAGCATTGAAAGTGCCTTCAACAATTAGAGCAGTTCGGCTATTATCGTTGTAAGTGCTTGATATTCCAATACCGACTACAATCCCTAGCTAGCGGGGTTGTGAGTGAGAAAAAAAATGGCATTATTGCCGAGGACTTAGATTTAAATTGAGCCTACATAGCCAAAAAAGAAGAAGTTAACTTTGAGATCATCTACTATGAATGACAAATTAACATATGGAAGAAAGTGTTTGGGTAATTTATCAATAATTTAATTGATTTGAGCTACGCCGATCAACTTGAAATTTAGAATTATTATAGTGTTAATCTTTTTTTTTTTGGCTGAATATTATAGTCTTAATCAACATCTCGTTTAGGTTAAAAGTTATATTATTTTATCTATTAATAACAACTATTATAGAAATGAGGATGTGATCATTATGAAGACATGTTAACTATACAGTCTATACCTAATATAAAATAAAATATAATAAAAAATCAGAACTGTACACTAGATATCATTTTCAAAACCCAATTTTTTTATTGGAAAGAGCAACTATAAGAGGCTATATATGACTGAACCATTTTGTGTCATACCTGAGCGGTGCAGCCACCAAGCCCTACACCCTCAAAAAATTGATGGAAAGACAAGGCTACTAGGAGAGGCCTTACTGTAGGCTGTTGCAACGCTTTGAGAAGCACCCATATCCACTCCAATAATTACTGAATGAAAAACAATTCCTAATTCCAGTACCTTAAAACAAAAAAACAAAAAAACAAAAACAAAAAACAAAAAACGATCAAAGTAAGAAATCATATGAAATACTTTGGATTGTGATTTGAGGATTTAAAGTAAAGGATATGAAGAACAATTATTAACATAAATTGTTTTATATAAATTTAACAACACATTATGATATGAGTTTTAGACATTTTGTTAAAAGAAAATCACTTATGATATTATGAGTTTGAAATCCATTTTATAATTAGTTAATTTAAATTGACATATTAATAAAAGATGAAATCTATTCATAAATTTCGTCAATAGAAAAAATTCTATAAATTCATACTTTTTTTAATGCTAAGATTAAATTCCAATTTTTTTCTTTGAATGCCTCTTTCCAAACGAACCATTAATGGGAAAGATTAGAGAAAAAAATGAACTTAGAAAGTAGCCAATTACTTGTGCTATAACACGATGATGGGTTAATTCTTTTGAATTGATTCCTTCAAAAGGGATGATTGAGCCATGAGCATGACCATGTGTCGCGTGTGTATGAACATGTATGTGACCCTCGTACTCAATGTCTTTTTCCTCATCTGGAACAGCCTGCATGCATGTGTTTTAATAACAACTTAAAAAACATCATTAAAAAATTAAACAGAGAGATTAAAAAAGTAATTAATGAAAAAAAAAAGTCACTTATATAGGCATAATAGTGATATTGTATATAGTAGTTAAACAAGCTCTTCACCTGACTATTAAAGTGCATCTTGTTAAAATAGCTAGTGGCATAAGCATCCACCATTAATGTTCCAATAGATGACAACATTGCAAAGAAACCTGTGAAGGGAAAAATGCCCCATGTATTTTGATTAAGGCATGGTGAAGTCAAGTCTGCAAATGCATCGGGTAGTACATGAATGAACCCGGTTGCTAGAATCACACCGGCCGCAAAGGCCTTGATGATGAAAAAGAAATCATTTTCTGGCCTTGCCTCCCACCTACCCACCATTCTCCACCACTCATTTTCACACTACCCCTTTTCTCTCTTTTGGCCGGTCAACAAGGGTTCTCCACTTTTGTTTTCTTTTTCATCTTCTCACAAATATAAACACTCATCTCACACTCCCTCACACTCTCCAACCGGTACATCCATACCAACATCTCCGCCACCATTTTTCCGACAATGTCACCGAAAAATCTTTAGGAACCTCTAAGCATCTTCATTTTTTATTTGAGGTAAAAGTTTCAAATTTTTGGTGGGTTTAAATGCTTTTACTTGAGGTTATTTTTTATCTAAACTTTAATAATGATACCCATGTGATTTATGAACATTGGAAGTAATATTTATGTGCTTATATGTATGGGTTTTGTATTGGTGGAATTATTTGATGCGTGGGTTTATGGTTTGTGCTAACGATGACTACCTAAGGTTTATGTATGGTAGAAAATTTGGGAGTTTTGAGTTATAACATGTGATGATGGGTAAATCAAAATTTTCCATTGTCATTGGGTTTATTTGGAGTTAGTTGAAGTTCTAAATTTCTTGTCTTTGAAGATATTTTGATTTTGCTTTCATGGGTCTCTTAATGATGTAGTGTAAATTTTATGGAAGCTAGTCATGATGTTGGAGATGATATTAAATGGGTTAACTTTATAAATTGGAGTTTATGCCTTGTGAATCAATTTGTTGAGAAACTTTAGAAGTGAAATATATTATTATTGATGAGGTTAAATACTAGGTTTGCCTAATTAAATGCTTATTTGGCAATTCCTAAATTGTAGCTAGATACAATTTTAAACTTTATGCTTATTGTGTTAGGTTTGCTTGATATTATTGAGGCTCTAGTTAATCTCCTTTGGAACTTGGAGAATTAGGTTTTTTGCGGATTGCAAGGTAAGTAGTCTTTTTAATGAGATTTTCGAAAAATAACATAAATGTTGTTTTTGGGTTAAACACGTTTTTAGAAATTACTTATGGAAAATATTTTCCTAAAAACTACTGTGTCGTAACCTTAATATATATATATATATATATATATATATATATGAAAATGTATCATATTTGGTATTGCATTTGGGGAAATGCATGAATTGTTGATATGGAAAAATGAGCATCTTTTATTTAATTTTTTATAAGAAAATCTTAGATTTTATGGTATATTAGAAAATTTAAAGATGTTTATCTTGTCTTGTTATGTGGGAAATTGTTAGAAAATCTTTTGACAAGAATGAAGTTGAAAACCTTACAAACTTTGTGGAAGTTAGATTATTTAAGATTTTTCTGAAACTATCTGGTTATAAACTATATATTTGAAAGGAAATGTATACTGTGAGCTTTATGTGGTTTTGACACCATACCATGTGTGATTTCCCGGTGATCACTCTCGATTTGGTTTTTGTAGTCTTTGTGACAATGGAATCAAATCCAGGTCAGTGCCCTTTCACTTTAGATGACGTGTTCTTCCCTGCTGTCCATGGAGTGAAGAGGTTCCTTAATTGTGTGTGGGTGAGGCTGCTGTCTATGGGGCCAAGAGACCACATGCAAGAGAGGTCATATTTGACCTCTCTCTACTTCCCATGGGGGGAGAGAAAAACCTTAAGGGTATGAGTGAGGCTGCTGTCCATGGGGCCAAGAGTCTGCATACCAGAGAGGACAATATCATGCCAGTTGTGAATGGGTGGATCCCCTGACTGGTCTATGTAGTAGTATGGTAGATTTGTGATAATTTAGCTTATGCTAGATATTATGGCTTTGGAAATTATATTGTTGATGCTCACAGATTATAATGTATAGTTTCAAGGTATTTACTTTGAGAAACTTTGTGTTTCATTATTAAATCATTCTTGTTATATTATTATTATTGAAGATGAAACTTGCATTTCCTCCACTCCCATTAATTATGCTATTTACTGGGCGTTAGCTCATCTCACCCTTTAACAGTTTTTCAAAGTAATTAGCTATACCTTGGATATGAAGCTTACTTCGTTGGTGATGATTGAAGTGCTATGTTAAATTTGGAGACTTTTGTTGTAAATGGTTGGTGACTCGACTTTGCTATATTCACCGAGACATTAATTAATTCTATTGGAGGTTGGTCACTTGAGATTTGTTAGCCTTAGGCGTGATAGGCCTAGACTCGATATTAAGATTCTTTATTCTTGATAAGATTGTGACTTTGTGTAATCCAAGAGTTTTGTAATATATTCATATATTATGTGGAAGCACATGATTTTTAGTTTTGTTCGTAAATGTGTTATAGAGCTCTGACTTGTAATGTGGAGATTTATAATTATATATCCTTATCATGTGGAAATGAAAGGAAAATAAAGATCTCCTATAATTGGTTGTCCAAAAAGGAAAAAAAAATTTACAGGTATCTTTGAGATGTATTTCTCATGCTTTGGACCCCTTTGGGTTTAGGGTGTGACACTTAGAGCCTTAAATCTCCTGCCTAGCAATGGGATACTTACCCCTACAGCACTAGCAACAAGAATGGAAGCAATTGAACCCAATTTATATATAAGTGCTGCGCTTTTGTTATTCCCTGTGTTCCCAGAATCATCACACATACAATTTCCATAGATAGTAGGGAGGAAAAGAACGAGAAGAAATAGTATATTCAAGATGTAATTGAAAGAACAAAGTTGAAGATTAATCATGTTGAGACTCAAGAGAGAAGGAAAGAAGAAAATCTGATTGGAAAGCTTTTGGGATTATGGTTTTTTGAGAAAGGCATGAATTTACTTCTTATTGAAAAGGAAAAAGGATGTTCTGGTTGTTGTAATCACTGGTTCGCTATTGTTTATAGAAAAAATTAAAACACTTGGTGACTGTCTGAGATCATGAGGAAATCTTGTATGGTCAACTATAACACGGATAGAAATATAGATAGGAAAATAGGACTATGAGAGTTTTAGGTTTTGCACATATACTTGTCCCAGATGAGGAATGAAGACATAAGCTGAATGGGTGACGATTTCAAATTGATTAATCCATTTTTTTGCTAAATGTAAAGATGGAATGATCAAAATTATCTTTTAAGAGTTGTTGGGGACTTGGGATACATGGAAATCTAGAAATTGATGAATTGCTAACTGCTAACATGGAGATGACGATTCTGAGAACTAGGTCTTTTCAGTACAGCTGATCCTAGGTAGGAGGATTCATTAAGCTTAAGATGTGCAGATTATATTGTCATGCAAACCATCTAATTAAGATAGTTTATCTTAGGATTACACCATTTTAGGGCCTAATGATGCCAAGCTCAAAATATTGATATTTTACTTGCAATTTGCCAATACATATATGCTTATCATGATGACAATATATGATACATCTATTTTACACTATGCATCATAGATATATGTAAGACAAATTTAACTTTCAAACGATAAATATTAAATGAGTAATCTCACTTGCTACTGTCATTAAATTAAATATAATCATAGAATTTTCGTTATTCTCAATATGAAAACACTGGTCTTGCTTACATAGATGGAGCCGTGGGGTCGAGTGGGGCTAACAATTGACCACAATCCACCAAAACTAAAAAATTAATACTTAAAAATTTTAATTTTTGATAAAGTCTATGGGTCAAAATAGTATTTTAGTACCATTTAAAAAAAAAAAAGCTTAAACAAAATATAACCAATATTATATCATTTTGTGAGTTTTCTTATATTAATATATTGCTCAGCTGAAGGGTAGCGTCAGCTGTCGCACTATAGGACAAAAGTCCCAGGCTGACCAGGCCGTTACGTCGCGACTTGAATTCGCGACTTGGACAAGCCGCGAGGTCAAGCCGCCAACCAGCCCTGTTTGGCAAAAATTGTCTCTTCGTATTCCAAACACACACTACTATATATAGACCCTTATACCCACTAAATTGAGAAAGCTTCCAGAGAGAATTTTGTGAGAGAAACTCTAAAAAAAAAAAAGATTGCCTCATCCTCAATCTTTACCTTAGAGACTCTACAAATTCCTCTACTCTCTTCCTCTCTATTGTCATAGATTTGAGAGGTTATTGACCAAATCCTTTTCTCACCACACTTACGTTTGTGAGAAGACTCATTTGGTGCTAAGGGAAGCAGTTTGGAAGGAACCAATATACATTGGTTGATGCTATGGTCTAGTAGCGAAGTCCGGAAAGCTAAAGAAGAAATAGGTTCGGCGTAACCTTGTTGGAGCAAGAAGCTTGGAGGGCTTAGGTACTTGGGTAGATTAGGTTTGGAGGGTCTTCTGCTGTTCATGTATCCCAACTACATTCTTTAGTGGATTATTTGACCGCTTGGAGGGTGGCAGAGAGGTTTTACGCCGAGAACTTCAGTTTCCTCTTCGATAACACATCGTGTGTTATCCGTGTGTTTGTATCTTCCTTCCCTTTATCTTTGCCTTATATTTACTGCTGTGGATGTGTTTATATTTGACTTAGATTGTTTATCAATTCTGTTATAAGCTTGTTATCATGTTCTGCACATTAATTGTTTGATATAAATCTTGAATTGGTAATTTTGTAATTTGGGGTCTAAACGTTCAAGGGTGTTTTAAACACATATTGAACTTTCAGAAACAAAATGTAATTTGTATGGAAAGGAATATATATATATATATTTATTTATTTATTTATTTATATGCCCCTATTACATAAAAAATATTTAATAGTTAATATGGGAAAAAAAGAAAAAACCTAATTTTCAAAAAATAATAACAAATAAATAAATAAAAATAATTGATGTGGAGAGAGGAGAGGGGAAAATGGGTAGATTCTTGTCTAAGCCCTTCTTCTTTCCTATTTTCTCCCCAATTTGGGGAAACAAAGAAATGGCGAGCTTAGGATATTCGTTATATTATATCTATTAGTGACTTTGTGACATTTTTATAATTTTTTTTTTATATATAAAAAATATATGAGGCCAATATAGACAATGTTAGGGTCTTTTTATATATATTTACTAGGGTTTCTTTTATATATTAATATATCCATTATGTACAAATATGATTTTAACAAATATGTTTTCTAATGTGTATATCAAAAATGTTTACACCCAGTAAGTCTTCACATAACTTAGATCATCCAATCAGTTTGTAGATTGCGAACTATGTTATAAATCATATTGATTAATATTCTTTAGAAATTTTGGATCAAGAGTTTTTGATACATAATGTTGTATAAAGATGTACGAATAAAAAAAAAAGTCATCCATAAAAATGATGTAGTAGTACTTATTAATTAATTAAATGTAGTAAACACTTTTTTTTTTTGAAACCTAAGGGGCCCTTAGTTAAATTTTATATACTAGATATTCAAGTGAAACTTTTATTTTTTGTGAAATGGTTGGGAGGATAATTTAAAGTGGAACAAAGATTAACTTTAAACTAATTTAGAAGAAAATACTCTAACCCAGTATGTGACGATTTATAAGTCTATATATGTATTATTTAACAAATCATGTGTGCCTAATTAAAAATTTATGTGAATAAAACTACACATGAACATTTTTTAAATTAAAAATGAAAAAAAAGTACACATGAATGGTTTCTTTAATAATCACATGATGTTTTGAGGACTAGCTTGAAACCAGTTAGAAGTAAAAAAATTTCCTTTCAAGGGTGAAGGTGTAGACTTATACAAACTACTTCATTATAATGAAGGAAATTTAACATAAATTGCATCATAATGCGGTTTAGTAACAAAGTAAACCTCAAAATATTGATATCTTGCAGTAGTTCCTTACCTTAACAAAGTCAAACTAAAATTGTTGATGCCAAAGGACCCAATTGGTTTGATGGAACCTCCCTAGGTACTAAGGGTTTGGGTAATAGCTTAGGAAGATATCTAACCATTTCAATATATATATATATATATATAATTGTTGATATCTTTAAAAAAAAAAAATATATATATATATATATATAAAATTGTTGATATCTTAAAAAAAATATATATATATATATATATTTTTATATCTTGCCGTTAATATATATTGATGCCAAAAACTCAATTGGTATGATGGCACCTCCCTAAGTACTTAGGTGTAGGGGAGGATTTTGTTCCAACCCCCGCAAGCTTATTGTCCTTTTTGGGGAGCCAAACCCGCAAGGTTTTGGTTTTCAAGCTACGTTGGAGGTCAGGATTTTCACCTTTGAGGCTTGACACCTTAGTCCCACATCGGCAAGAAATGCGCCCCACTCATGGCTTATACACTCATGGTTGCTCCAAGGGCTTATAAGCCATGAGTGGGGCGCATTTCTTGCCGATGTGGGACTAAGGTGTCAAGCCTCAAAAGTGAAAATCCTAACCTCCCATGTCGCTTGAAAACCAAAACCTTGCGGGCTTGGCTCCCCAAAGAGGACAATAAGCTTGCGGGGGTTAGAACAAAATCCTCCCCTACATTAGGGTTTTTTTTTTTTTTTTGATAGAAGTTACTTATTAGGGATTTGATTACTGGGCTTTGACCCAAATGTACCCCCTATAAAATCGATTAATAATCTGCTAATAAATATTTCACAATAATTGTGTAATAATCTAATGGATATGTGTGTAGCAAATGTATATCTATATTGATATATTATATTATATTATATTATATAATAAAAGTAAGTTAAAAGTTATGATTGCACAAAGTGGCTATCTAATACAATAATTATTAAATTAGTTTCTTTAGTTAATTGACAAGATAGTTTAATTTATTTAAAATTATATTACTTGATTTTGAAGAAATTAATAATTATACTTCAACTAAAATTCCATTTATCTTATTAATTCTTAGAGTGATCTATTCTAGGTAACACTCTATTATTTAAGTTTCAAAAACTTTAAAAATTTTCTCCAACCAAAATTATATTACCTACAATTTAAAGAAATTTAAAATATATTTTAATATTTGTTTCAATTATTTTAATTATTTATCATAATTTTGTAGTTTAAAATAATAATAATAATTGCACAATACATATTGTCCCTGCATCAAGTGGCATGCACATGCGCATACACACATCGTATGTCCTTAATCATTACTATTAAAGATTCTGATAAGTGACACATTCATTGATAATTTTCTTCATTTAGCTTTTGACACCATCAAACCTTTACATTTTATGTCAAACTATTGAATCATTGTCATGTTTTGTTGGGAAGATGCATTTATTTCTATACATTAATTATAAGTGTAATTGTTTGTTAATGTCTCATCACTTAATTTTTTTTTTTTTTTTTTGGGTTTAATATATTCAAATTTACACTATTGGGTTACACATTTTCATTGCCCTTAACATGTGCATGCTGAATTTTGTATTAATTGAATACTATTTACTATTTGATCATATATTTTACAAATAAATTTGTTAATAGTCTCTTATCACCTTAATATTTTGCAAGTATAGAGATTTTAAAGTGCAAATTTAATATCTTACCTTTTTCACTCATTTTAAGGATATATAATATATAATTGAAATTAATTTCCCAAATATAATTAATGACATGTAATATAATCAAAATTAATTGCTAAATTTTATAATAATTAATGAATATTATAAATGAACCATAAAAACAATTTCTTATTAAAAATTTTAAAATAACTATGTGTACATGTGCATCATGTAAAACATCAGCTAATTTGAATAATAGGGAAAATCAACACTTGTCTTGAATATGTTCTTAATATAAAAGCTTAAAAAAAAAAAAAAGTTTTATATTTTGAGTTCCAAATTTCGACCAACAATTGTCAAAATAATCCAAAATGTATGTAGAATTAGGGCCATTATCTTCCTAAAAATGTCTAAGTCATTAGTAGAATGAGGGTTGAGAGTCATACCATTTGTCCTCTCTGGTTGAGGGGCTTAGGAAATGATGTTATTATACTGATGTTAATTATGCACATGAATTGTCATGTTAATTTCGAATATATTATGGTAAATATTTTAATAACTTTAGAATTTTGTAATAATTTTTGTACTTTTCATTTTGTTTTATTTTTCAACAATTTCTAGTCTCTCAGTTCATATTTCTAACTTGATTTTCTACATTTGACACCTCCCTATACAAAGAGTCCCAAGATTTTTCTTTGCTATTATATGGTATTTAAGTATAATCAAATTTAGAGTTTCATGAATATAAATTTTTTGTCCCATTTTTTTGTATTTCACTTTATATTCTATTAATCACAGTTTTTTATATATTCATTTGATTTTCTTTATAAAACAAATTTAAAAAAAAAATCAACCACATGATATACCATAATTAATGGAACACAGAGAAAGACAGAAAATTTGTACTCAAGTTTCATTTATGAAAATTTTGAAGTCCACATAAATAGCACAACTTATGTCACAACTGTTTATGTGGTAGACTGTGAATAGTAGAGAAAAATTGATGGGTTCATGTAAAATAGTTGTGTCAAAAGTTGTGGTAATTTATGTGGTCCTAAAATTACTCTTCATTTATATACCAACTGCATTTAGTACGATCCCCAAAAAAAAAAAAAAAAAAAAAACAGCATTTAGTAGGAGCATGAGCTGGCTTTGTCCACCTCTAAAATGATAAACCCTTGACATTCATTTTGTTATTCTTTAACAACTATCATTAAAAATTTAAAACCTAACATGCAATTCTCATGGGTCACCCACTAACGCGGGCTATAGTTGCGTTTTCAAAACGTGGCTATAGGTCAATTTGGTCTATAGTCATAATTTCTATAACTACGTTTTTAGGTGTGACCTAAAAGTTGTTACTATACGTTCAACAAGTCTATAGCTGCGTTTTTTCAAACGTGGCTATTTAAATAGATATATTAATTATTATGAATTAGCATGATTTAGAAGTTAGGGTGTGTTTGGTTAGAATTGAAATAGAGTGGTGGAAAATAATGAAAAAAAAAAGGGGGATTGTGTGTTGTTTGGTAAAAAAGAAAAGAAAGAAAACTTTTTGAGTGGAAACTAGGTATTTTTCAGCCGGACCCACACAAAACTTGTCTCTTCACATTGGAGAGAAACCAAGCATGAAAAGCTTGTTAACTTCTGTAATCACCACGTTACTTCTCTTTTGCTTCTTCTGCTCAGCTACAAGCCCACGTTACTTCTCTATTTTTTTTTTCTTTTTTTTTTCCCATGCCACTAATTTATCATATATAAAAAATTATATTATATTATATTATAATATATAATATATTATATATTATATGTAAAATTACTTTAACTCACACTCATTTTCTAACGTGGTATTAACCTTTTTTTTTTACAGTACTAAATATTTTTAACACACACAATCCTACATTTTTCTTATTTTTTTTAATAATACTAAATATTTTTTTAACACATACAGGAGAGAAAAAAAGGTTTTAAAAAAACTTACAGTGATATATGTCTAAAATGGTATAACTCTTAGTTACACAAAACATACTTTAAACCTCTTTTAATCCACACTAATTTTTCAATGTGAGATTAATCCATTATTTTTCTTTTAAGAATACTAGGTTTTTTTTTAGTGGTCCTATTTTGTAAGAAAAAAACCATATTTTTTTATTTAATAATTTATAAATAGATAAAGCAATCTAAAAATTAATAGAAAAATAACTCTATTTTTTAGATTATATTTTAGTAAGGGTTAAAGTTGTATTTTTATAATATTGTTATTTATAAATAAATAAAAAATATAAAGAGAAAATAACACATCAGATTCTAAAAAAAAAAAAAAAAAAACAGGGACCATTTACGCATGCTTTTCTCTCTTGCGTTTTACGGCTTAGACGCTGTGTCTCTCGGCTCCACGCTCTGCCTCTCTAGCTTCTTCTCTTCCAATCCAACTACAAGAACCAGACAACTGCTAAACAAAACCATACCCCCACAAGAGAAGAACCAGAGTTACAAATTTTCAATCCAACTCGGCGGCACACCCACAACCTCAAATCGGCGGCACTTCTTCTCTTCCAATCCAACTCGGCGGCGCCACCCACAGTCTTCAGGTTCTCTCTCTACATACATAGGATTAACGCTGATACGGGTTTACAGTGTTTCTCTAAACTTTTTGGGTTTATGCTATTGTTGTTTTGTTTGAGTTTCGGTTCTTCTTCTTATTATTATTATTTTGATAAGTGAGTTTCGGTTCTTATATATGTGACAATTTAATCTTTACACTTTTGATTTTGTGTATGCTCAGACTTGAAACTTGAGTGAGACGTGGGAACCCTTTTCCTTATAGTTTTAGTTAATTAGACACTTTTGATAAAGAACACCAATTTCACCAATTTCTGATAATGTCTGAAAGGCACCCCTCATATCTCTGCAAATATTTAGCCTGAAAAAAAAAAAGGTTTCTTCTGTGCCCCAAAGCATTCAATATAAGAGTCATTTGGTAGTGCTTCTTTGGCACTTAAAACAATGTAAAGGGTTAAAAGGAGTGTGAGCCGATGATTTGTGAAAAAAGATGGCTCAAGTCACTATAGAATGGACAAATTTATTCAAGTTTACCACACCGTGTACTTAAAATGTGCGACTGTGGAGTTGATTTAATGAGGAGGTTTTGCATGCATTGAATTCCAACACAAGTCATAGAAGTTGGATCAGGAAGCTATTTGTGTCATACAGATGTTATGAAATGCAATGTAGTTTACAATGATATTTGAGTTAGATAGTAAACTCAAATACAATGAATGTCATTGTTAACGTAAAAAGATTTACCTTGCTAAGCTCTAAATAGAAGATTTTCAACCGTTCTGCGTGAGTCCTCATAAACCACTTCATTGGCCAGGGACTTCCCCATAGCATCACTAGCTTGTAATCCTGTCAATTCAGCAATTTTTACATTCCATCCATTGATGAGATCGGCTGAATCAACCCCAAAAAATTGGAACTGTTGCTGTTTAAATCAATCTGACCATTTCACATGCCACTGAACTGAGTTCATCTATCCCCTGCATCTCAGTATCATTCTGCTGAATGAACTTCAATGCCTTAGGTTCGCTGTCCTCCATATCCTGAAATGAGTCTCTCATAATAAGCTGCAAAGAATGAGTTGCATTAATTTCTAAAACCTCCCAAGGCAAGCAAATAGGCAAAATAGCTAACAACCCAAAGCGCGCTAAAGGAGTTCTGCCTTGGGCCTGCATTAGGAGACACTTTCCTTGGGTTTTGCTTACCCTTTTCCCTTCACTCTCTATTTCTTTCTCTCTCTCACACTCATGATTTGAGGTGATAAGTTCACATGCCACTACCCAAATAAACAGATTCCCTCATGCCTTAAACCATTGCACTTCTTAGTCTTCTTTACTCACCAGATCCTAGGACTTTTTCTCTCCCAATTTAAACTAATAGACTGAGAGGAGGTCAAAAGCTAAAGCTAAAGCTATGGCTAGATATCTCTATGCTATACTTCTTTGGCTTTCTATTGTGGTGCCTGCTTTGCTTGCTTTACCTCTAATTATAACATTGTCCCTCCATCCCATATGTGTTGTTGCAGTGAAAATTTGCGTAGTGTGTAAATATATGAGTTCTATTGAAACAATAAATTTTGGTTTAGCTGAGAGATAAAATGAAAAGAATCTGACTTTATAATCTTAAATTTACAAGTTCTGGGATATTTTGTATGTTAGATAAAATTTCAAATAATTAACAAGTTATTATAAAGCAGCTGATGTAATTGTGGGTGCGTAAAATTGGGCTGTAGAGGTGATGGTGATTTCTCCCGCCTTTCTTGATGGATTCACAAGAAGTGTACCAATCAAGAAAAAGAGAAATTATAAGAATGACGTTGGAAGGGAAATTGCTGAAAAATTGGCAAAGGAAGCGTAGAAGAATGAGCTGATATTGAGTTCTTCAGGCACTAGCAAGAGCCTTGGGTGACTACTGCCTGAAGGAATTTGGGGTTATTTCTGTGCCAGATGTGACATAAAGGAACATAACTAGTAGAGATAAATTGGTCATATTGGCAACATATGGGGTATGCATTTTCCTGATGATGGTTCCAACTCTCTCTTTTCCTCTCTTTTGGCTAGGACCTTCCAACTTTCTCTTAAGCACACAATGGCTTGCTTTTTCCCCCCTCTTATTCACAACTCATTATAATTTACATTCTTATTGTGAGTAGGTATTTTAGAATGACAAAATATTCAGTTGTCAGATACAGAGCTCTTGAGAAGTAAGCAAGTTCTTGAATGAAATCACTATCCCGTAAGACAATATCATCTAGTGTAAAGAAATTGTGGAATGAATATAAATAACAAGAACATTTTCTGTGATGATTTATAAATTTTTATTGCATAGTATAAGGTAAACATGTTTTGAGAAGTCTATCATAATGGTAATGGCATAAGTTTGAGAATATTTATCTAGCCTTATGAATAACACAGTTACTTTACGCTGTATGTGATGCTCATTTCTTTTCTTTTCAGCTATGGGAAGTTATTTCCAACCAAGAAGCTGTACAGATTGTTTCTTTAGCATCTGTTAATGAAAAGTTAGCTTAAAGGCTGGTGGACAACATCTCAGCTATTTTTGCCTCATCTTTCACACTAATCAACCCTATTCAAGTCTCAAAACAGGTTGCATGAGAAAAGCTAGGTGATTGCCTGATTGCCTATTGCCATTGCTTTCCTTATTTTGTTATGTGGGGTTTTTTTTCCTCATTTTTTTGATTTTGAGACTTAGTCCTCTAATAATGTAACTTCATTTGTTTATTAGATTTTCATATTTCTGTAGGCTATGTGCATACTTGTTTGTTTTCTTTTATAGAGTTCTATCATCTTCTATTGGCCTTTTCTGTCATATTTTCCCTATTATTAGCTATATTTTTTGGTGGTTATGGTCACTTGCACAAATATTTTTTTTCTTTCATACTTGCATTTGGGTTTTAGTTAGTTGTTGAGAAAAGTTAAAGATAGCATTCGTTATGATAAGCACCTTATCCATGGTCAAACATTAGACATTCTTTCATCCCTCAATGATTTAGTAGCTCATAAAAATTATTTTAGTGTTATTTTACATGTGTTTGAGTTTTCTTTTCATACTTGCATTTGGGTTTCTTTTAGTTGTTGAGAAAAGTTAAAGATAGCACTCGTTATGATAAGCACCTTATCCATGGTCAAACATTATACATTCTTTCACCCCTCAATGATTTAGTAGCTCATAAAAATTATTTTAGTGTTATTTTACATGTGTTTGAGTTTTTGTCTAGCTTTTTTGTATTGTGAAACAGTGTGAGCAACAAAAACATTTGACTAATATCTCTGTCTTGTTCTCGATTCCTTTTTTTTCTTAATAATTTTGTGGGTTATTGATGTTTCATCTTTATATTGTATAAGGAAAAAGAATTAGAGAAAAGAATCAATACTTTGGATTTTAATTAGTTTATTACTACTTACATGGCCAATTTTTTCTCTTGAACATGGAAAGATGGTTTAGGTTAAGGAGTTTCTAGATAATTTGTGCGAGATGCACCCACAAAGAGATGAAAATCAAAATTTTGGTTTTTGTGTGAAAGGATTATCTAATGGTTAAAATGAAGTTGTTGGCCACATTATGATTTTTGTTTCCCTAGATCCTTGTATATAAACATGAGCAACATGCTTGTTTATGTCTTTTACTTGTACTTATATGTCCCTAAAGCTGTTGAAATTCTGTTTGATTACACAGGTGGTGTAAACCCTTATCTAAGCAAACTCTTAAAGGGTACCTGTTAACTGGATCATGCAGACCCACTATATAATGATTTAGTATTTGAATTTTCAGCCAATTCTTCTTTCTTCTTCTTCTTTCAACTGTTACATGGGTATGAGTGCTGCCTCTATACTCAACCACATTCTTTACAGCCGAACCCACAAGCCCCAAACTCAACCTACTAGCGCCAAAGCCTTAACCAACACCATCTTCACTCACCTCAAAGCGGGTCGTCTCCAAAAAGCTGTCTCCATTCTCTTTGCTGCTCCAGTACTTTTCCCTTATTCCCTTTATGCCAGTCTCTTCCAAATTTGTGCTTCTAATCATGCCATTGTTGAAGCTCGGAAGGTCGAGTCGCATCTGGTCACCTTCTCCCCTACACCACCAGTGTTTCTCCTGAACCGGGCGATTGAGACTTATGGTAAATGTGGATGTTTAGTTGATGCAAGGGAGCTGTTTGAGGAAATGCCTCAAAGAGATGGGGGGTCTTGGAATGTGATGATTACGTCATATACACAAGGTGGGTATCCTGAGAAAGCCTTGTCATTGTTTTCAGACATGAATAGATCAGGAGTTTATGCGAGTGAGGTCACTTTTGCTAGTGTTCTTGGGTCTTGTGGTGCAATGTTGGCACTTTGTCTTTCAAGACAGGTTCATGGGCTTATTGTGAAATATGGGTTTGTTGGGAATGTAATTTTGGAAAGTTCACTTGTTGATGTATATGGCAAATGCCAAGTTATCAAAGATGGCCAAAGAATGTTTGATGAGATTAAAAATCCAACTGCTGTTTCTTGGAATGTGATTGTGAGGCGGTATCTTGAGATGGATGATGGAACAAAGGCAGTCTTTATGTTTTTTAAGATGTTCCAGACTCCTGTTAGGCCCTTCAACTTTACATTCTCTAATGCACTTATTGCTTGCTCAAGTATATCTGCACTAAAGGAGGGGAAGCAAATTCATGGAGCTGCAATTAAAATGGGTCTTGAAGATGATGAGGTTGTTTCAAGTCCTCTCATGGATATGTATATCAAGTGTGGGAAATTAGAGAATGCTCATAGGGTGTTTGAACAGCTAACTTCAAAAGATTTAATTTCTTGGACTTCAATTGTATCAGGGTATGCTATTAGTGGGAAAACTAGGGAGGCAAGGGAGCTTTTTGATCAGATGCCTAAACGCAATGTGATATCTTGGAATGCAATGTTGGCAGGGTATACCCGTTCCCTCCAATGGGAAGAGGCTCTGGACTTGGTATTTTTTATGAGCAATGCAACTAAAGATATTGACTATGTCACAATTGGGTTAATACTAAATGTGTGTGCTGGGCTTTTAGATGTTGAAATGGGGAAACAGGTCCATGGTTTTATATACCGAAATGGTTTCCTTTCCAATCTCGTTGTTGGCAATGCCCTTCTTGACATGTATGGTAAATGTGGTAACTTAAGAAGTGCCAGAGTTTGGTTTTACTTAATAATAAGTCAATGGAGGGATAGTGTTTCTTGGAATGCTTTATTGACTAGCTATGCTCGTCATGGCCTTAGTGAACAAGCAATGACAATATTTTCAGAGATGCAATGGGAGACAAGACCAAGTAAGTTCACGTTTGGAACCCTTTTGGCTGCTTGTGCAAATACTTTTTCTCTTGAGCATGGCAAACAAATTCATGGATTTATGATTAGAAATGGTTATGAGATGGATGTTGTGATCAGAGGAGCTTTAGTAGACATGTACTCAAAATGTCGTTGTCTTGAGTATGCTCTCGTAGTTTTTTTAGAGTCAGCGTCACGGGATGTGATTCTTTGGAACTCCATAATTTTTGGATGTTCTCACAATCGAAAAGGTAGGGTGATACTTGAATTGTTTGGGTTGATGGAGGAGGAAGGTGTAAAAGCAGATCATGTCACCTTTCAAGGTATTTTGCTTGCTTGTATATTTGAAGGCCTAGTTGAGTTGGGAACACAGTATTTTTATTCAATGAGCAATAAGTACTATGTCATGCCTCGGTTGGAGCACTATGAGTGTATGATTGAACTCTATAGTCGGTATGGGCACATAAATGAGCTGGAGAAATTCATTAAGAGGATGCCTTTTGAACTCACTGTTCCAATGTTGACAAAAGTCTTTGATGCTTGTAGAAAATATGGATGCTTGAGGTTGGGAGAGTGGGCTACTAAACGACTTAATGAATTGAATCCTTCAATGGAACTAAAATTTCAAATCATGGACAGGGAGAGGAAGTAATCACCATAAATGAAGATTGAAAGTCTCTTGGATTGGCCAAGTGTTTTTTATTCCCTTCTCAGATGGAAGCTAGTGGAGTGTGACAGTGGTGGGGGGATGATAAGGATTTGGAAGACAACCTAGTGGATATGTGGAGAACTTTTAGGGTATCGGAGGGGGAAGGGACTGTTATACTATTGGCGGAGACAAAACCCAAAGCACTGAAAGAGAAGGGTCAATTTAGTCTGCTGGCTAAGCTTTTCACTGATAAGAGATTTATTGGGAAAACCATGAAAACAACTCTATGCAACTTGTGGAGCCCTAAAAGAGGTGTAAAATGTAAAGAGTTAGTAACAACCTTTTACTCTCTGCTTTCAACGATAGATATGATTTGGTGATATTCATAAGAATGAGCCCTTGGTAACAGACTCTATAAGTAAGTTTTTTGTTCTATTCTTGTTCATTTAATTTGGTTGTGGAATATGTTAATAACATAGTCTGTTGTCTTTCAGCTTCTAAGTGAAGAGGTTTTTGATTTCTTGAGGGGGGAGATGACTCAACGGAAGATCAAAGATCTTAAACAATCATTGAACAGGTAATTTCTGGATGGCCATATTAAGAAGTGGTACTCTAGGTTGTTGTTTCTCCGGGTTTCTGTATGTGCTGCATCTACCGCTTTATAAGTTGTGAGAAGGACCAATGTCTCTTGTACATGACAAGTTTTGCATATTTGGGGATGTTCTTAGAATATTTTGCAAGTGAATTTTGTCAGAAATAAGTTGCTTACATATAAATCTGTTCTTGAATTCCCTATTGCTTCAGGTTGAGCTATCAAAGAACCATCAATATCTCATCAAAAGACAGTATCCATTTAACAGTGTGTTATATGATCAGAAAACCCATTACATTTGAAAATCACTTTAGTTGCCTCCCTGAAAGTATTGTGCAAATATCTAAATTGTTGGAAATTTATTTACACAATTGCACAAGACTTTGTTCATTGCCACAATTACCATCAACAATTGATTCAGTTGAAGCAGATGGTTTTATTTCATTGGAAACATTTTCACATGGATTAAAACCACATCTTTACTTATTCAATTGCTTCAAATTGGCTGGTCTAAGTGACATGGTGTTTAATGTGCTGAGAATGCTATTAACAGTTCATCAAGTCTCTCACATTCCATTTTTACTTATCAAAAAAACCGAAAACAATGCATCAGGTCTCTCTCTCTCTCTCTCTCTCTCTCTATATATATATATATATATATGTCAATTCTAAACATCATGGTTTCTAGGTTTCAGGAAATTCACAAGCAATCTATAATATTTGGTCCCTATGGTTACGTTAATACTGTGATTCCTAGAAGTGAAATTCCAAAATGGTTTACCCATCAGAGTGTGGGGAATATAATTAATGCAAAAGTTTTTTTTTTTTGATAAGTAACGTAAAATGTTATTAAAAATAAAGCCAACCTGAGTACATTGGGATGTACTATGGGGGCACAACTTAGGAACTAAAATTACAACGATCAAGTAAAACAAGAAGGGAAAAACAAGAAAAACGAGACAAAGCCACACTCCATTCAAGAAGAGTTTGCAAGAAAAAAGACTTAATCTCTAGCATAGAACGTTCATATCCCTCAAAACTTCTAGCATTCCTTTCATGCCAAATACACCACATCAAGCAATGCGGTACAAGTCTCCAAAAGTCAATACTGCAATGTCACCCAAACTTACCCTGCCAAATTTTAGTTAAGTAGTTTCAAATTTTTTTGATAATAAGGTACAGGGAAATTTATTGCAAGTAAAATATATATATATGTATCACTTGCTTGTTTTATTTTAAATTTTTAAATTTTTTGTTTTTGTTGTTTACAAAATTTTTATTAACTTTCTATTAGTTTTGGTGGAAGGTTAATGCAAATCAACCATTGGCTTTGCTTTGCTGAGTATATTAGCCTCAGCTGCTCTATATTTGCACTCACTAGCAGTTTCTCATTCTTCCCTCTCTCACTTACGGTCAGCAGCTCCTGAAGTAGTTGTAAGCAGTGGCAAAACAACTTTCTGTTATAGGTGAGTGCTTTTTTTTTTTTTTTTTGGTTTCATACCTGAATTCATCATCGCTGTCTATTTTCGTTTTCTTGGATTTCATTTCATGGAATTATATTTCTGCGTTTGATGTAATGAGGTGAAGAAACGTATGTTAGAATGCACTCACCAATGGATTCTCATTCTTCCCTATGTCACTCACGGTCAGCGGCTCCTGATGTAGTTGCAAGCAGTGGCAGAACAATCGTCCGTGAAAGGTGAGTGTGCCCTTTCTTTTCCTTATTGGTCTCAAACCTGAATGAATCATTGTTGTCCATTTTTTGTTTTATTGGATTTCATTTGATAGATCATATTTCTTTGTTTGATGTAATGAGATGAAGACATATATGTTAGAGTACAATTGTCTATATCTAAAATTGAGTAGATCATGCTTTTGTAGAATACTTTGATTTTGCAATACAACTAGCTGCTGTTTTGATTTTAAGATTTTCATAATGGACCTAAGGTATTCCTATTTATACCCTTAGTGACTCTTTCTAACATAAAATTTAACAAAATAAAGATGTAGTTAGTCAAGGGTTTTCCAATATAAGTATGGCTGTCAAGCTGAACCATGAAAATATTACTTCTGCTGTCTTTCCTTCTCAGTCTCAATTCTGAAAACTTCTATTTTACATATTCTAACAATATATGTAAGTGAGATTTGGAATTGATATGCTTAACTCATGCAAATATATTCTTGACAGATTACCTACAAGGTGCTCGTGAAGATATTTGATTTTAAATTATTTTTACTGAATTTTGGCTTATTCAATTGAGCTTTCTCTATTGAGTTCACTTAAAAAAAAGAAAGAATATATAAATACACACACACACGCATAGACTCAGCTTGGGTGTGAATCTATTTAGAAAAGGAACTATTTTCTTCTGCTTTTGGTTTTGCTATGAAACTTGTTGTGTTTCTTCTGCTTTTATGCATTCAAGATCTTGAAGGAAGACAAGAATACCTGTTTAGGTGTTTGATAGAAACAAGAGTCTCCATTCTCTAACATCCTCAACCACAAGTCCTCCAATTTATGCAGGTTGCACTTTCCTAAATTGTGTTGTAATTCTCTATATTCAAATAATATATTTCTGCCTTTAAATTTAAAAAAAAAATGCAGTCTCTTGGCATTTTTCTTTTTCATTTGCCAAGAGACTGCATTTTGTTTAGATGGTACAAAATGTAATGCTTTGTACTATGTTATAGTAGCTTCTGATTGCCACAAAATCTGATGCAATTAGATGGTACTTGCAGCTTTTACTGGACAGCTTTTGTATTGCTAGAGGCACTTTCTTTGTTATATGTCCCAAGATTGTTTGTTTAACATCCAGAGTAAGCTTGGTCTAGTTGAGATTGGAAGTAAATATAGGCTAATTTGGATTACTGAGAAAACAGAGAAATATTCTTGTGCAGGTGCATGGAACTGTATGAGGGACAAATGCCCCAAGGTTAATTGGTGGAGATCATCTGGTTTCCCAAAGCATGTCTTTATTGGCTGGCTAAGGGTTCACAACAGACTATCCACAAAAGACTGAATGTTGTAGTGATGTGCTAATCTTGATACCTATTTTGTAATATTTCTGTCTTGATGAGGATGAGGTAAGCCATAATGAGCTAGGCGCCTAATAAAACGCAAAGTTCCTTGGGCCTGAGATTATGCTCTATGATGAGAAATCCATTGTGTCTAGACTGGCATTGGGGTTTACTGTGTGTCATATTAGGCTTCAGAGGAATGCTAGTATTCATCAAGGAAGACTACCTTCTGAAGAGGTTATGGTCAAAACGATCATGTGGAAAGTGAAGATCAGAGTTGAATGTAACACTTACTGCAATTCTGTTCAAAATAGGAGAATATGTTGTCTTTGGGGGGATATTTTGTGTGTCACTGGTTTTAAACTTGGTGTACACAAAAGGAATCAACATGATATGGTGAAGAAGGAAAAGATGGATCGGATTTTCAAATATAAATGCTGCATTGCTTTTCTCCTTGGTTGCAAGACCAGCAAATATGATGGCGTCCTCAAGAATGCCCAAAATCAGCTAGAAATATTGGGTTTATGCATTCAAGATCTTGAAGGAGGACAAGAATACTTGTTTAGGCGTTTGATAGAAACAAGATTCTCCATTCTCCAATATCTCAACCGCGAGTCCTCCAATTTATGCAGGCTGTACTTTCCTAATTTGTGTTGTAATTCTCTATATTCAAATAATATATTTGTGTCTTTAAATTTTTTTAAAAACGCAGTCTCTTGGCATATTTCTTTTTCATTTTGCCAAGAAACTGCATTTTTTTTAGATGGTACAAAATCTAATGCTTTGTATGTTATAGTAGCTTCTAATTGCCACAAATTTGATGCAATTAGATGGTACTTGCAGCTTTTACAGGACAGCTTTTGCATTGCTAGAGGCACTTTCTTTGTTATGTCTCAAGATTGCTTGTTGAGCATCCAGAGTAAGCTTAGTCTGGTTGTGATTGGAAGTAAATATAGGCTAATTTGGATTAATGAGAAAACAATGTAATATTCTTGTGCAGGTGCATGGAACTGTATGAGGTAGAAATGCCCCAAGGTTGAATGGTGAAGATCATCTGGTTTCCCAAAGCAATTCCAAAACATGTCTTTATAGGCTGGCTAAGGGTTCACAACAGACTTTCCACAAAAGACAGAATGTTGTAGTGATGTGCTAATCTTGATACCTATTTTGTAATTCTTCTATCTCAATGAGGATGAGGTGAACCATAATGAGCTGGGTGCCGAATAAAATCCAAAGTTCCTTTGGCCTGAGATTATGCTCTATGATTAGAAATCCATTGTGTCTAGACTGGCATTGGGGTTTACTGTGTGTCATATTTGGCTTTAGAGGAATGCTAGTATTCATCAAGGAAGACTACCTTCTGAAGAGGCTATGGTCAAAATGATCAAGTGGGAAGTGAAGATCAGAGTTGAATGTAACAGTTACTGCAATTCTATTCAAAACAGGAGAATATGCTGTCTTTGGGGGGTATTCGTTTTCATCAACATAGTAACAGTTAATGGTCCTTTTCTCCTTGAATTAACATATTTGGAAATTTAATTTTGTAATGTTTATGGTGCAATGCAGACTGTTTATGTATTGGTGTTGTATTGTTTGGTTGTATTTTGAACTGATTGTACATCTGTTTTTTTTTTTTTTTTTTAATGGATTGCTCATTCATCCAAAACAGAAGATTGCTTCTTTTTTTTCATGGTTGTATCTGCTCTGTAGTCTTTGTTATTTATGGATGAGTTGTTGGTCATTGGTTTCAAACTAGGTGTACCCAAAAGGAGTCAGCATGATATGGTGAAGAAGGAAAAGATGGATCAGATTTTCAAAGAAAAATGCTGCATTGCAATTTCTCTTTGGTTGCAAGACCAGCAAATATGATGGCACCCTCAAGAATGCACAAAATTAGCTAGAAAAATTTGATTTATGCATTTAAGATCTTGAATCAGGACAAGAATACCTATTTAGGCGTTTGACAGAAACAAGAGTCGCCATTCTCTTTTTTGATACAAGATAAAAATTTTGCTTTTGCCTAATTTAAGTGTATATATGTATGTAGCTTCCTTATAAAAACATGAACCCTAGGCCTTGTCCCTCTCACCTTACATGAACTTTGTACTTGTAGAGTGATCATCACGCCAATGTGCGCGGTGTTAAGAGTCTCCATTCTCTAACATTCTCAACCTCGAGTCCTCCAATTTATGTAGGTTGTACTTTCCTAAATTGTGTTGTAATTTCCTATATTCAAATAATATATTTTTGACTTTTAATTAATAAAAAATGCAGTGTTTTGGCATTTTTCTTTTTCATTTGTCAAAAAAAAAAAAAAAATCTTAGGATTTAGCTTTTCATCAAATGCTAAATTAATATTGTACAAAAACATTATTTGTTTATGTAGCATTAATATATAGAGCCTGACTAATGTATACTTGATGTGCAATCATGTTGAGCTAAAGCTGAGAAATCTATCATTTTCTTTTCAAATAAGGTTGAATTTATTCACTTATTTGATTAACTTATGCTTTTCTTATATAACACAACAACTAAATTTTTTTAGCCCTTTAGAAATCTATGCTAATAATTATTGACTAAATAATAGTTAAAATCATGTTATTTGAGTTAATTAAATAGAATGATCTTCATTAATGAACTCATAAAAATCAGATTTATATTAAAATTTATAATTAAAAATTATATATAATTATTACAATTAAAATGGACTATTTATAATAAACTTATACAAAAAAGTTCAATGAACATCACAAAAAATACTCTCAGAAGAAGACAAATAGACAAAATCATGCTTAATTTTGAGTTCGAATCCCTATTTATTGACAAAAAAGAAATTACTCAATTTATTTATTTTATGTGAAAAAAATTTATAAATTATTTTTCAAAACAAAAGCATACATTTGTTTAAATTAGATAAGTAAAGTAAAAAAAATAAACTATATAAATGATCTCATTTTGCTTGCATTTGCATTTTCTTTAGCTTTGCCTTAGCACTAGCAGCTGGAACCAACGTGTCAATCCGCGTGATCAGATAATGCGGAAAAATGCTAGGAACACATAAAGTTGTACCATTTTTGCCATATTTTGCCATGTATCAAGTTGTAAGTGGTAGAAATGTATCCACTTGAACCCAGATTTACCACTCATAACTAACCACGTGACAATTTGTGCAACTTCATGTGTTCCTAGCATTGCCTATAATATCTTGTACCATTTTTGCCATAATTTGCCATGTATCAAGTTGTGAGTGGTAGAAATGTATCCACTTGAACCGAGATTTACCACTCATAACTAGCCACATGACAATTTGTGCAACTTCATGTGTTCCTAGCATTGCCCATAATATATATATATATATATATATATATGCCTCATCACACGCACTTCGCATGTGCGATGAGGGTTTAGTGTCATAATTTTTCATTTATAACCAAATTTTCTATAACATCTTTCATATAGTTCATGTATCATAAACGGTCATAGAGTTACCAATTCACAAAATATGTAGTTGAGAAAGCACAATACACAATATAATTAAATTGATAAAGTAGTATATAAATTTTGGTGAAAAGCTTACCAATTTTGACAGGAAAATGCCTAACCATTGAGAAGAATTCAGTATATGAAACAGTAAATGTGGAAAAAGATAATGTTGGTTAGAATTAGGATGAAATAATAAAGAAGAATTTGAAGGAATATTGTGAGTTCGGAGTTTTTGAATTCTAATGTTGTTAGAATTTTTTCTCATACATTGCACAACATTGGAAAAGAGAGAGAGGAACAAATGAAAGGAGAAGTTTTTTTTTTTTTTTTTAAAAAAATTATGTGATGTGGCTGTTTAGTATAAAAAAAAAAAATGTGACATGGGTAGTTTTTTTTTTTTTTGGGTGAGATCTTTCATTCACAATTTTTTTTCCATCAAGAATGTTTTATAAAACTCTTGGACTCCCGAATTTGGAGTATCTTACTTTCACGCAATTCACAAAGTTCAACAAGCAATCGATATTTCACGATCAGGGGTGTAGTACTATTTGTAGTAGTGGTTCTTATATATCATATTAACAATTGAAAGATGGTCGAAAGAAAAAATATCTATTTGACAAGACTTCTTCCTATACCCATGAATTTCATTGGACCTAGAAATGATATATTGGAAGACTCTTTTGGCTCTTCCATTATCAATAGGTTGATTGTTTTGCTCCTGTATCTTCCAAAAGGAAAAAAGATCTTTGAGAGCCTTTTCTTGGATCTAAAAGAGAGTACTTGGGCTCTCCCAATAACTAAAAAGTTTATCATGCTTGAATTTAATTGTGGTTTGCGGTGGTGGAGGAACTAGATCGGAAAAAAGAGGGATTCCAATTGTAAGATATCTAATAATGAAACCGTCGCTAGAATTGAGATCTCATTCAAAGAGAAAGATATCAAATATCTAGAGTTTCTTTTTGTATATTATATTGATGATCTGATCCGCAAGTCCCATGATTGGGAATTGTTTGATCGTCTTTCTCCCAGGAAGAGGCAAAACAGAATCAACTTGAATTCAGGACAGCTATTCGAAATCTTAGTGAAAGACTGGATTGGTTATCTCATCTTTGCTTTTCGTGAAAAAATACCAATTGAAGTGGAGGGTTTCTTCAAACAAGTAGCTGGATCAACTATTCAATTAAATGATATTGAACATGTTTCCTATCTCTTCTCGATAAACAAGTGGGCTATTTCTTTGTAAAATTTTGCTCAATTTCATATGTGGCAATTCTGCCAAGATCTCTTCTTTAGTTGGGGGAAGAATCCGCACGAATCTGATTTTTTGAGAAAAATATCGAGAGAGAATTGGATTTGGTTAGACAATGTGTGGTTGGTAAACAAGGATCAGTTTTTTAGCAAGGTACAGAATGTTTTGTCAAATATTCAATATGATTCCACAAGATCTAGTTGCATTCAAGTAACGAATTCCAGCCAATTGAAAGGATCTTCTAATCAATCTAGAGATCATTTTGATTCCATTAGCAATGAGGATTTAGAATATCACACATTGATCAATCAAAGAGAGATTCAACAACTAAAAGAAGGATCGATTCTTTGGGATCCTTCCTTTCTTGAAACGTTTTATTTTTATAAGAATTGTGTGGGTAGCCTTTCTTTTTTCTTTTTCTTTTTTTGGTTAGAAACGTGGAATAGCGGGGTTGGGAAGTGGGAAGATTCTTATTTTTTTTATTTATCATTTTAACCTTGTTTCTTTTTTTAACGAATAAGAATAAGTTAATTAAATTAAGAGTATTTTTTAAACTAAAAAAGACAATAACTAACTTTTTGAATCCTCTTAATATATAGATAGTGATATAAGATATATATATATATATATATTTATATTTATATTCGGGTCAAATTATAAAGATACTTTAAACACTTTAGATATATATATATATATATATATATTTATTTATTTATTTGGGTCAATTTATAAAGATACTTTAAACACTTTAGATCTACACTTTAACGAGTTTGAGTTGACTAACAACGGAAGACTCTCTCTCTCTCTCTGCGGCGCATTTCTCTTGAACCAGCAATTACACGATAGGAGCTTCACGGACACCACTGCATTTCTCTATAATCTGTAAGTTTTCACTTGTCACTACTCAATCCTTCAAATCTAATTGAATGAAATTTTTTACCAGTATCATTAATTCTGTATTGTGTGATTCAACTTTCAAGGTTTACTTGTAAGCTTAGATTGATTGGCTTTCATGGATACAAGAAATCAGTGGAAATATCATGTCTTTCTAAGTTTTAAAGTTGAGGATACTCGCAAAAGTTTTACAGACCATTTATTCACTACTTTGATGCAAAAAGGTGTCTTCGCCTTCAGGGATGATAAAAAAAACTGGAGAAAGGAAAACCTATTTCACCTAAGCTTTCAAAAGCAATAGAAGAATCATTGTTTGCTTTTGTTGTTTGGATGAACTTGTGAAAATCATGGAACTTATGCACAAGCATTTGATGAACATGAAAAACGTTTTCAAGAGAATATAGAGAAAGTTCACACGTGGAGAGTTGCTTTGGAAGACGTCGCCAATCTCTCTGGATGGTCCTTAAAAGAAAGGTAATTCCTGTTAACAACATAATTTCGATTGAATATATCAAATAACCGTCTGTATGGACATATACGAGATTTATTTTGTATATAGTAGTTAGGATGTGATTCTAATGCATTTAGCATGACAAATGCATCCATTTATGTTTGTGTACTTGTCCTTTGACAGTGCTATCTCCATACAATTTAATGGCTGACGTGATCATTTTAAAAATTATTCTTTTGTAGAAATTATTGCATTTACTTATAGGATGAGGATGTATTGGATGGTCACACTGCTTAACTGTCTTTCTTATTTGTAGGCCTGAGTCAGAATTTATCCAAGATATTGTGAAAATGATATCACATAAATTGAGTTATGCATTTCCAAGAGATACCAAAGGCTTAGTGGGAGTAGATTCTCAAGTGAAGGAATTGATGTTGCTTTTACCTATAGGATCAAATGATATTCGCATTATTGGGGTTTGGGGGATGGGAGGAATTGGTAAAACAACTCTTGCTAAGGCAGTTTTTTGGAAAGTTTTAAGTGAATTTTAAGGTGGTTGTTTTATCACCAATATTAGAGAAGTATCTGAAAATTTTGGTTTACTTCCATTACAACAAAAACTTATTTGTGATATTTTGATGGAGGAAAATGTGAGTATAAGAGATGTTGATGATGGAGTTCTAATGATCAAGAATAGTTTATGTCATAAAAGGGTTCTTCTTGTTCTTGATGATGTAAATCAATTCAGACAGTTAGAAAAGTTAGCTGGGGAGCCAAATTGGTTTGGTCAAGGTGGTAGAGTTATCATAACAACAAGAGAAGAGCATTTGTTGATAAGACATAAAATATATGAAATATATGAGGATCGAAAATTGGATGATGATGACACTCTTCACCTTTTTAGTTTGAAGGCTTTTAATAAAGATCATCCTGTCAAAGATTATCTAGAGATGTCCAAGCATTTTGTAAATTATGCTAAAGGCCTTCCTTTAGCTATTGATGTTTTGGGTTCTCTTTTGTACAATAGAAGAGAGGTGGAATGGGAAAGTGTATTAGATAGGCTCAAAAAATTTCCTGAAAAAGATATTATGAAAATACTTCAAATAAGTTTTGATGGACTTGGGGAAATTTAGAAATATTTCATATAGCATGTTTCTTTAATATGAAGGAAAAAGATTATGTAGTAGAAGTACTAGATTGTCTTGGTCTTTGTCCTAAAATTGGATTAAAGGTTCTTATTGAAAAGTCTCTCTTAAAACATTATGAAAATACATTTTGGATGCATGAGTTACTACAAATAATGGGTCAAGACATAGTTCGTCAAGAACCTCGAAAGTGGAGAAAATTGTGGCTATATAAAGACATTCACAATGTGTTGAAGAAAAATATGGTAAGAGAACATTCAGAGAACTTTAGCATATACCTTATCTTGACAAAGTTAATATCTAAACAACTCTAAAAATCATATATCTTGTGACTTACTGATCCCTTTTTCTTTATTATTAGGAATGTGAAGCAATTGAAGGACTTGTCCTTGAATTGGGTAACCAACATACATCCAAAGAGGCACAATGGAATCTTGAAGCCTTTTCAAATATGCCCAACCTTAAATTGCTTATAATTCATGGTGTTCCCTTTCTGCATGGTCCCAAACACCTTTCTAATGACTTAAGATATCTTGATTAGAGTGAATATCCTTCAAAATCTTTGCCATCAAGTTTCCAACCAGATGAGCTTGTTAAACTTCTTATGTGCAACAGCAAAATTGAATTACTTTGGGAAGGAATAAAGGTAAGACTGTAAGATTGTTATTTAAGTACTTCTATACAATTTTTTTTCTTAAAAAAATACTAAAAAATTCTTAAAGTTTGTGGAACCTAATCTACTTTCTCTTATTTATTAATTAATTAAATTATTGCATATATATATTTTTTTTTTGGCTTCTACCAGCATTTTGACAACTTGAAGTCCATCAAATTGAACGATTCCATAAATCTCATTGCCACCCCTGATTTTAGTGGAGTCCCAAATCTTGAGAAATTGATGCTTGAAGGTTGTATAAATCTACTTGAGGTTCACTCATCTATTACAGTCCATAAAAAGCTCACTCTTCTTAATCTAAAAGGTTGCAATAATTGCCTTCTAAGCAAGATTGAAATGGAGTCTCTTGAGATTCTTATTCTTTTGGGTTGTTCAAAAATTAAGAGAATTCCAGAATTTATGGGAAATATAGAAAGGTTACAGATTCTTCGCTTAAGTGGTACTTCTATTACAAACTTCCCTCTTCAATTAAACATTTGATAAACTTTAATTCATTGAATTTAAGTGATTGCAAAAAACTTGTGTATATTCTTGGCAACAGTTTTAGCTTCATGTCGCTTGAAGATCTCAATGTAGCTGGCAGTTTGAAACTTGATAGACAGTTAAAGAACTTTTTAAGCTTAAACCTTTCAAGCCTATCACCCGAAAAATGGAATCAGCTTTCCTCAAACCCAAATTCTATAGAATCCTTGCATAGAGATATGATGTTTATAAAGAAATGGAATCAGTTTTCCAAAAGCCTAAATTCTATCCTTGTTTGGGCTCCAGATCTGGACCATTTAAAGGTATTGGATTTGAGAGACTGCGATCTTCAATCAATCCCTAGTGATTTAGATTGCTTATCCTCTTTAGATACTTTAAATCTAAGTGGAAATAAATTTGAGTGCCTTCCTGAAAGCATCACTCAATTATCTAAATTGAAGACTATTGATTTGAATGATTGCATGAGGCTTCATTCATTGCCACGGCTTCCATCTAGCACTTCGCTTTTTGGTGCAGCAGATTGTAACTCTTTGGAAACATTACCAAATGGTTTAATATTAGACAAATTACGCCAACGACCTCTTTATCTCTTCAATTGCTTCAAATTGGCTGGCAATCAAGGCTGTTTTTTAGAATGCTATCAGGAGATACTCAGGTCTCTCCCTCTCCCTCTCTCTATATATAGATTTATATCTTGCTAAATTCTAAACATCATTATTTGTTTATGTGTAGGGAATCTATGAGGAACCCGAAATACATTCTGTGGCTACCCTTAGTATTGTTATTCTTGGAAGTAAAATTCCGAGATGGTTTAAACCTTAGAATGTAGGGACGATGGTGATTGCATAGGTTGTGCCTTCTCATTTGTGTAACAAGTGGATGGGAATGGCTGTGTGTGTTGTTTTTTCTTGCCACTTTCTTCATTCAAGAAAAAATTGTTCCATGGAATTATGTTTTCTTCGTTGCCTTATTGAAGTCAATAAACATGTAAGTGTAAAGGAATCTGCAATCTTTAGCTATAAGTTTGCTTAGATTGGATCACATCACCTTTGGTTGCTCTATTTTCACCCTAAATGTTTTGATGAGAATGCTAGAGCAGTATTGAGTCAAATTGAAGAATAAGATAATTCAGATGGAAGTTAGATTTGAAGATTGTGACAACCCATGCTTAGAGGTTAAAAAATGTGGATTTCGAATGGTATACGTGCAAGACATTGAAGATATTAGAGAAATGATGGCTCCCCACAGCAAAAGCTGCAGCGCCAGTCCTTATGAGGGTTTAGATGCTCAACATGATTTTGACAATTCAATGGTGGTAAAAGAAGGTAGCAAAATTAAGCGAATTTGTGATAACTACAATGGGGCTGGGCCTAGTGGTGAAGGCAGCTCCAATGATGTACCACACTCAAAGAGGATTCAAAGATAAAAGGATGTTTGGCTCATTGTAGCTCTAGGAGTTTCCAATTATTTTGCTCTTAGGTACGTGTAATCATTGTCTCTCTTTCTTTCAAGTCTTTTTTATTTTCAATTTTGCCTTCAAAATTTACTTTAGTGCAGCCCTTGATATATAGGCTGACAACTTCTACACTCTAAATGTATCTTCTTTTTGTTTCACATATGGGCTTCTAGGATTGGTACAAAGTTGGGAACAAGCTTAGAAATGGTCTCTCACAGTGCTGCTAAAAGCTTAGTTGATGGGTGTTAACTTCCTATTGTGCCTGTGGTAGCCTTGATTTCTTTTGTCACAGAAAGTAGGCCCTGATGCAAATGAATCTTCCATTCTTCCCTGTCCACAAGATTGATTACAGGTTACCAATGATATGTGAGTTTTTTTGTCAAAATTTCATTGCCATTACTAGTTTCATAATAAATGCGCCATTTCCAGTTTCATTCTAGTTAAACATATTCTAACAATATAGGATTAGAATTGATAGGCTTAAATCATGCAATTTTGTTTTTGACAGATTGCCTACAAGGTGCTTGTGAAGATGTTTCAGTATAAATTGTTTTAATGAAGTTTGGCTTTTTTACTTGAGCTTTCTCTGTGCAGTCTACTTTCTTCTTTTTCTGAAATGGTATGTTCTTTTTTTGAAATGTTTTTTTTTTTTTTTTTTTCTTTTCTTTTCCTTTTTTGCTTTACTTGGGAGTGAGTCAATTTGGTAAGAGATCCATTTTCTTTAGCTTTTGTTTTTGCTATGAATATTTATTATGTTTCTTCAGTTTTTATGTTTATTTTTGGATTTTTATCCATGATATATCATCTTTGGTTTTGTTGGATTTCAATTTTTTTTTCCTTTTTTAATTGTTGAAGTACTTTGCTTAGTTTGGGTTAGTTTGAAAACTTGGCTTTAAAAAACAAAAGTCCTGCTACAATTTAAATCCTAAAGTGTAACTGCCCTGCTAAATTTTATGTCTATTTACCATAACAATCATTAAATAGATAAATAAATTAGAAACTCAGACTCATATTCAGATTATGGCCGGTTCATGCATGTTGACGGCATGCTAGAGGCTTTCACATTATTTGTTTTGTATGTTATAGTAGTTTCTAAGTTCTAAATGTCACAAAATATGAATTTTTTTTTTTTGGGTAGAAAATGGAACTTCATTTAAAAACTAAGAAACAACATTACAAGCAGGAATAAGGTGCTCATAAGACATGCTAGCTGAGTCCAACCTCAGAAGAAAATCCACCTCTAATGGAGGTTCTAATAAAACAACAAAGTCCTAAGATAGAAAAGCGCCCTTCTTGCAAGGGTAGCGCATTTGTTTGCCTCACGATGGCAGTGTTGGATCTGAACCATAGGAATTTCCTGAAGCCCCGTTTTACAATCACTCACTAAAGCTCCTATACCATTCAGATGACCCTCTCCCTTCTGCAGCAAATCTACAATGAGCTTTGCATCAAGGTCAAATACCATGGCTAGGATTTTTAATGCAACACACAGTCTGATGCCGTCCCTTAGAGCCCACAATTCCACTGCCACACTCGTTGGGTAGCTAATTGCTCTCGCGTATCCTTAAATCCACTCTCCCTTATCATTGCGAATCAAACCTCCAACTCCTGCTCACTCGGGATTACCAAGCGCTGAGCCATCTGAATTAACTTTGCATCAGTTCAGAGGCGGACTGCACTAGCGGACACAAATTTGCTGTCGGGTCTGTGCTCTTTTTCTGTTTACACCCACATAGGCAAACTCCGTGGCCTTTGAGATCACTTCCTCCCTCACGTTTCGATTGGGTCTCTCACCCCTAAACATGATCCCATTCCTTCGTAGCCAAAGGCTCCAAATCCCAAATGAAAACACGATCCCCCAATTCAGATTAGCCGTGGCATATCTCTTCATGCTACCACAATTCAATCTCAACCAATCAACAAGGTTTGTTTCATAAAATACAGCCGCAGGGAGAGGGGGTGGGAAGGAGTCCTAGAACTCTCGGGTAGCACAATAGTCTCTAAGAACATGGATTACACTCTTAGGTCCTTCATCACACAACAAGCAGGAAACTGGCACCTCCATTCCTTGGCCAGCCAGCACAGATCAGACAGGGATGCTGTTATAATAGCATTGCTAAATGAAGCAAAGAATTTTAGGAATAGTTTGCACTTTCCAAATCCACTCACCATTAGACTGACAAGGAGGGCTACCCATTTCCTCCATTCTTGCTATTTTGTACGCCTTCTTCAGCTCAAAATTTCCACTTGGGGTAGATGACCAAGTGATCTGGTCTAAGTTCTGAGTAGTAAAGGAGATAGGTGTCGCTTTAACCTCCATCAGAAGTTGATCAGGGAGGATGAGTGAACAGCTTTGCTAGTCCCAACCCGAGAAACTCACCACCTCTTTCAATTGGGTGTGCTCTTCTCCGCAATTTAGGGGACCTTCTATCAAGCTTCTGAGCCCGCCCTTATCCAACCATTTATCATACCATAGAGACAGACTGCTTTCTCTCCCTACAATCCATTTTGACCCTTTCTTAAATACCAGCTCTCCCTTTTGAATGGCTGACCACGTGACAAAGCAAGTTTTGAAAGGAGTGTGAGGATTTGAAATTCTTCAGGGAGTTTGATATTTCTGTGTTAGCACCCTTGCCCATAAAGACTTGGGTTCCGTAGCGAGGCGCGAATTTAATTTAGCTAGGAGTGCAATGTTCTTTGCTTTGGCTGCCTGAATGCCCAGTCCACCCTCCTTCTTGGGCCTTGTAATCTTGCTCCAACCGACTAAGTGTAGCTTTTTCTTGTTGTTGGATGATCCCCAAAGGAAGTTGCGACTAAGTCTATCCACATTAGTGAGAACCTTAGCAGGAAGTGCACTACATTGCATCGCATAGTTCGGGATTGTGGATGTTATGGCTTGGGCGAGAACAAGCCTCCCCGCAAACAAGTTGGCTTTCTACCCTGCAAGTCTCCCTTGCACCCTTTCCAAGATATACCCAAAATCCTGTAGCGTGCCTGAGTGTTTAATTGGGAAACCAAGATACTTTCCAAGCGACGGAGTTGACCGAAATCCCAGAATATTACACAGATCAGTCCTACCATTTGTTGATACATTGGGTGAAAAGAAAACCCGAGATTTTTCCTAACTGGCCTTTTGTCCAGAAAGTTCACAAAAGGAATCCAAAACTTCCCTCACAACTACACAATTTTTCCGATCGCCCTTGCAAACAACACAAGATCATCTACGAAGAGCAAATGTGAAAAAGCCATCCCTCCCTGTGAAGCCTTGACCAGATTCCACAACTTGGAACTACATTTTTCCGCTATCATAGCGCCCAAAACCTCCATACACAAAATGAAAATATACGGGGATAGAGGGTCCCCTTGTCTAATACCTTTGGACGGGAGGAAAGGATCAAGAGCACCCCCATTGAAGAGAATGGATATTGAGGATGAGGAAACACAAGTCATAATCAGTGAGATCAACTGGCTTGGGAACCTGAATAGGTTAAGGGTATCTCGGATAAAACTCCATTCCATTCGGTCGTAGGCTTTCTCCAAATCTATCTTAATTGCCATGTACCCACACCTCCCCCTTGCTTTCGACATGGAATGGATAATTTCCTGGACTATAATCGCATTGTCTACTCCTTTTCTCCCAGGGAAAAATGTAGTTTGGAGTGGAGAGACTAGATTTGGAAGGAAAGGCCGAATCCGAGCAATAATAATCTTGGAGACGATCTTATACATCGTGTTATACAAACTGATAGGCTAGTAATGACTAAAGGATTCTAGGTTACCACATTTCGGGATCAGGGTGACAACAGTTTTGTTGAGGTACTCGGGCATCCTACTAGAGGTAAAAATCTGCTTCACTTCATTCCTGACTGATTCCCCCCACTAATAACTAGAAACGTTGGAAGAAGCCAGCGTGAAGACCATCTAAACCGACGCCTTAAATGCCTTAAGAGACCAAAGGCCTGCTGATATGTCTTCATTTGTAACTGAGCGAGTTAGAGTAGCCGAATCCTCCTCTTTTAAATAGGTTTGCCAGTAAGGGGGGTCCGACTTTGCAAGGGTAGAGTGGCTGTGACTTGAAGAGAATAATTCTACATATCCATTTCTAATAAATTCAGCTATTTCCTTTTCTCCTTGAATCCATTTACCCACTCGATCTTTCATGCAAGTGATTCGGTTTCTTCTTCTACGCACCAATGCTGAGGTATGGTAAAAGCTGGTGTTCCTATCAACCTCCACCAACCAGGTAATACGGGATTTCATGGCCCATAGCTCCTCTTCGTGTTTTGATATTTCCGTGAATTCCAGTTTAAATTCCCTTTCCAATTCCACTAGAAAATTATTGGAATTGGTGGAAAGAGCTGCTTGGACACCCCTAAGTCTCGCGACAACTTTCTTTTTTTGGTGAAAAAGATTCCCAAAGACCTCCTTATTCCACACTCTAGCTTTTTCCGCAAAATTGGTCATCGCATTGGGTAGTACTACAAGACTGTTCTAGGCATCACGCTTAATATTTGGGAACTCAAGATGCGACAACCAAATGGGTTGGAACCTAAAAGGACGCTGAAGTCTGACTTGTTGCCTATGCTTGAGACAAACCAAAATGGGGCAATGGTCGGACTGAACTCTTTCAAGGCATTTAACATTAGCTTCTGGGTAGATACTATTCCACTCAACATTTACAAAGACCCTATCGATCCTTTCTTGAATTAGATCTGTCAACGGCCTGTGATTTGACCATGTGAAGCGAGGCCCAGAGAAACCAATGTTAATCAGCCTACAAGTGTCCAGAAATTCTTGAAAGCGAAGGGCACGGCTAATATTGACTGGTTGACCCCCATAATTATCTTCACCCATAAGGACTTCATTAAAATCTCCTACCACAACCTAAGGTAAGGAGTGAAGCCCCGCTACCGAAGACAAATTTTCCCAAAGAAGCCGTCTCTCGGCAAAGCGAGGACTAGCAATTTGATATGATGCAATTTGATACTTGCAGCTTTTGTTGGACAGCTTTTGAGGATTGAAAGATAGAGAATGTATAGCTCATGTTAAGTTGGTAACTCTGATTGCAAGGATTCTAATGATGGTGGCCTAGGATTGGTAAGTCATCGTCACTCTTTCTATTACAGGTCATGTTTGTTGCTATATATATATATATATATATTCATTTCTTTGGCATGCATATACATTTTTTTTTTTTTTTTTTCAATTTAAACTTTATAGTTTAGGTTAAGTGCAACCCTTAATACATAGACTCTGTAGTTTCCTATTAGGCCTGTGGTAACCTTTAGTTATTTATTTTTTTGGTCTGAGAAGTTAGCCCATGATACAAATGAATCTTCTCTGTCCACAAGATTGTTTACAGGACAGCCATAGTTTTTTTTTTTTTTTTTTTTTTTCAAAATGTCATTACTGTTACTAGATTCTTAAATGTGCAAGTGTGGAAGCTTACTATGCCATTTTCATTTTGCCACCTTGTACAAATTTTAGTTAAGAACTTATGATAAACTTATATTGGGAACAAGGTAAAAGGAAATTTAATGCAAATCAACCATATATACATCATTTGCTTGTTTGATTTTAATTTTTTTTTAGTTATTTGTGCCAAATTATTGTTAACTTTCTATTTGTTTTGGCAGAAAGTTAATGCAAATCAACCATTGTATTTTTTTGTTGTTGAGTATATTGGCCTCATTACCTCCATACGTGCACTCACTAGTCACCAGTGGTTTCTCACTCTTCAATCTCTCATTCATGGTCAATGGCTCCTCACGTGGTCGCTAGCAGTGTTGTCTCTGCCTAAATCAAAACATAAGTGCAGTGGAAGAATCACTGTCCATTAAAGGTGTGTTTTTTTTTTTTTGGTCTCATGGTCGAATGCATCATTGTTATCCCTTTTGTTTTTCTTGGGATTTCTTTTCATTGAATGATATTTCTGTGTTTGATGTAATGAGTTGAAGACAGATATGTTAGAATACAATTTGGCTATATTATTAATTGAGTAGATCATAATTCTGTAGATTACTATAATTTTGCAATACCACTAGCTACCATGATTTTAAGGTGTTCATAATGGACGTAATGTATTCCTATTTATACCTTTTGTTGGATTCTTTGTAAACTACAAGTTAACACAATAAAGATGTAGGTAGTGAAAGGCTTTCCGTTATAGGTGTAGGCTGTAAAGCTAAACCATGAAAATATTTGCTTATGCTCTCTCTTTCTTTGTCTCAATTCTGAAAAAACCTCTATTCTAACATACTACAATATGTAAATGGGAGTTGGAATTGATAGGCTTAATTCATTCAATTAAGTTCTTAATTTTCCCCCTTTTCTAAAATGCTGAGCTTGGGTGTGAATCAACTTGGAAAAAGACCCATTTTCTTCAGCTTTTGTTTTTGGTATGAATACTTGTTGGGTTTCTTCGGCATTTATTTTATTTGGACTTTTCTCCATGGTTTTCATCTTCTAATCCCTTCTGGTTTTGTTGGATTTCAATTCTTATTATTTGTTCCTAATTTCTTAAGTACTTGCTTAGTTTGGGTTAGTTTGGAATCTTGGAATAATGGGGTTAGATAATTGCAAAGACAATGGCTGTATTGCCTAAAAAGAAAAAAAAGGTCCTGCTGCAATTTAAATCAGAACGATTAACTGCCTTGCTGCATTTTATGTCTACTTACTATAAGAAATTATTAAACAGATAAATACATAAATAAATTAATTAGAAGCTCTAATTCAGATTATGGCAGTTTCATGCATTTCAAAAGTATGCTAGAGGCTTTCACATTATTTGCTTTGTATGTTATAGTAGCTTCTAATTGCCACAAAATCTGATGCAATGAGATTGTACTTGCAGCTTTTATTGGACAGATTTCGTATTGCAGGAAGAACTTTCTTAGTTATACGTCTCAGGATTGCTTGTTTAACATCCCATCAATATATTCTTGTGCAGGTGCATGAAACTATATAAGGAAGAAATCTAAACAACCCCAAACTTTAGGGAGTAATATCCAAACACCCTTAAAATTTAGGGGGTAAAAACAAAATTCTGACACGTTATGGTATAAAATCTAAATACCCCAAATTTTAGAGGGTAAAATCCAAATTATGTAATTTTAAGATATAAAATTTAAACACTCCCAAACTTTAGGGGTGTAATTTGCAATTTTAACCTTTAACTTTTTTTCAACTTTTTTTATTCAATTGTTGAGATTAAAAGTTGCTTTTTGCAACTCTCAATCTCAACCATCTAAAGCTATTGCATCAAGTGCAATTCCTATCTCAATCCACATCAGCAAATCATGGATTTTGAGGTCAAAACTTCTTATTAACATTTTGGGCAAATTCATCACCGACTTTTGCAATTGCACTGTGATTTGTCTCAAAACATTTTGCACATTTTAGTTACATGTTATTAGGTTTTGTCTTTTGCATTTAAATTGTGAAGAAAACTTATATTATAACATGCGGAGGCTTTTAGCCTTTAAAGAGTTCTCTTATGTGAAGAAAACTTATTAAGTGTGAGGCTTCGGAATTTTATTAAGGAAAGAGCTTCTTTCCTTGACTTTTCTCCTTCCATGCATCAATATTCAATATGTTTTCTACCTGTAGTTGATAGGCTTTTAATCTTTTCTCCTTTGTGTAGTACTATAGGAGTTTGTCCTAAGGAAGTCAATATCATACCGTACCGGCCGGTATAGCCAGTATATACCGTACCGGCCAGCAATCCGGTACAAAATACCCCTATGTTTCGTACCAGAAAAAATACCGGCCGTACCGGCCTCGTACCAGCCGTACTGGCGAAATCCGGCCGTTTTGGCCGGTAAATGGATACCGGGCCGAAACGTGAAAGCTTTTTTTTTTTTGGTTAATTTTGACGTTTTTCAAGGGCAAGATGGTGAAAAACTGAGTAAGCTAAGAAAACCCAACATAAAGAAAGAGAAAAATGAAAGAAAAACACATAATAGCTTTGCAAAATGAAGTTAGAATCACCTCATGCACTCACCGTCTCTTTTTTCACTGAAGCCAACGGCCTCTCACTGAATATTGAGTGGTGATGGATGGTGACACAAGCAGCAAAATGAACAAGAGAAACGAGACAAAACTGAAAGCTCAAAAGACAAAGCTAAGAAGAGAGAGCTAAAATCGTTTGAAATTTGGAAGTGGAGAAGAAATTGTAAGTGGAGAAGAAAAGAGTGAAAAGATGAGAGGAACGTGTGGAGAAACGTGTGACTGAGATAGAGAGAGACGTGTATTTATTGTTTTCTTGTTGAAAGATGTCAAAAGACTCAGCAATAGTTTTCTTATTGAAAGATGTGAATGCCAGTGACTGAGAGAGAGGGAAACGTGTGGAGAGGAAAAAAAGTAAAAAATGCAGCAGTATCTATGAGTGAAAAAATAAGAAAACATTTATTGTTTCTTGATTCTTTCATTTGAAGTCATAGTTTTTATCTATACTACTATTTAAGGGGCTGCACCTGTTTGGACCAGATTTTTTTTTGGTTCCAAAATACCCCTATATCCCTAAGTTTAAGTAGAGACAAAACTAAAGAATAAATTGGTAAAACTACGTCTTTTAACTCCTGCAAAAACATTACCTATAAAATAGGACCACTCCCTTTTAGTTTTCAAATTCAAACTGAACATCAATTTTTTTTTCTTTTTTACAATTTCAAACCAAAAAAATTCCTAAATTTTAGGATTTTAGAATCCTATGCTATGATAGACTATCAGGGTTTTTTTTTTTTTTTTTTTTTTTTTTTTTTTTTTTTTTAAAACACACGTTTTAGGTCCCCCTAAAAGTTTGCCAGTTAGTATTATTATTAATTTTTTTTTTTTTTGGAATTGTCTATTAGTATTTAGAAGTATTTATCTCCGTGATTCTATAATTTTATTTTTAAAGAAAAGAAGAAGAAGAAAAACCCACGTTTTGGCTTTTTCTCCTAAAAGTTAGCCTATTATTTGGAAGCAGTTTTATCCATGACTTTATAAGTTTATCTTTAAAGATAACTTCCCCCAAGTATCATTTTTCTTTTTCAAAATTGGCATATAATTGCTTACAGAATCCTCATGAACGGTTGGCATTTTTTTTTCCTTTGCATTTTATTTTGAATTTTGCAACTATATTCTAACACAATTGATTCTTTATTTTCTATATAGCGATGAGATGGTGAAGTTGAAGTAAATGTAAAGGAATTTAACCAGACAATTCATTGAGAGAATCCTCATATGAACGGTTGGTATTTTTTTTCTCCTCATTTTACGTTGTTGAATTATGTTTCGCGTTTTGATCTGATATTTACTAACTTTGAAAATTATTATCCTCTGAAGTCTAAACCTTAGATTCTACGATTCTAAAGAAAAATTTTCACCCGGGGAGAACGGAAACACCATTTTCTTCTAGGTCGCAGCTCCAAAGAAGGTACTTTAGTCTCTCATCTTTTAAATTCACTCCATATTCATTGCAATTTATCTTACATCTTATGTGAATTCTCTACGCAATGATTCATGTGATAATATATTTATCCTTTTAACTTCGTGTTACTGATTTATTAGCTATCAAATAATAGTCATGTTGCATTGTTTCCTAAAATCAAACTTCATGATATATTTAATGCTTACATTACATTAGTTGTTTAAATCATATGATGAACACCTACTCATCACGTAATAGGGTGAATAATATTTCTACAAATTGACTTAGAGGGGTGTCAATTACACTTTCACTTGATCTATTCGTGATTTGAATCAGATTTATTAGTTTATAATTTTTTAAAAACACAATTTAAGATATAATTGTATTTAATATATGTTGATATGGAAATATTCATGTTGTTTTTATTCAATTCAAAATTTTAAAGAATGTGTTTTTTTTTTTTTTTTTTGAACATGTGTCTTAAACACATAATTGTTGGAATTATTATGCGTTACTTTTATTTTCTTTATTTTTTTAATTCAATAATAACAACTTTTGGTTGAAGGATTTGAAGTTTGAACCTTAAATCTTCTCATAATGTAAAGGGAAGTCATGCCACTAAAGTACAAGACTCTTAACCATATAGTACTTTTTATTAAAAAAATTAAACTATTTAATTAAAAATCGTAATTTAGGAAAATCAAATATAGTCAAAAGTTAATTAAACAAAGAAGTTTTTATTAACATCCAAGTCAACAATTGATACTAGCCTCTATTTATCAAAAAAAAAAAAAAAAAAACTGATACTAGCCTCTGAGCACGTGCTCAGAGGCTCTTCCTTTTTTTGAGTAATGGTTAATTTAGAGCATCCATTATAATTTTGGATTACTACATTTTCCAATTACAAAAAAAGCCTACGGGTGTGATGAGTATTATGTGTGGTGAAATAATTTTTCATCACACCCGTAGGTTTTTTTTTGTAATTGGAAAATGTAGTGATCCAAAATTATAATGAATGCTCTAAATTAACTATTACCCAAAAAAAAGAAGAGTCTCTGAGCACGTGCGTGAGCACGTGCTCAGAGGCTAGTATTATTTAATTTTTTTCACCTTTGACAACTAACAACTTCCCTACCCAGACACGTTAGCGACATCACCATAACTTCATTTTGTATTTTTTTTTTTTTATCTACTACTTATAACTTATAAGCTTAATTAGTATATTAGTAATTACAAAAAAAATATACTAGTAAAAACATTATTAAAAGGATACTAAATTTATTTATTTTAAATGTTATAAATATATATATATATATATATATATATTATTTTGTGATAAACCCGAAACGGTACACTGGTATAGACTGGTATCTGAAATATATCGTACCGCTGACCAAACCGGTATAGCCTCCGGTACGGTATTGACTCCCTTGGTTTGTCTTGTAATACTACAAGATTGACACAACCCATAACTTGAATTTTCCTGTCAATGAGCATGTTCTCCCTGGTCGGAATAGGCAGGGAAATCAAAATGCTATCGTTTCAGATAAATGATAAAACACAATTCAAGGCAATATGTTATCTTTTAGACAAGTGGGATAATTATTTACTAATGAGACACATGTATTCCTATTATTGGTTCCACATAGTTTGGGTTTGTTATAGTCATCTCTAACAACTTGTTTACAGTGAGTGATTCAGTTATGAGTGATTGTAATGGTGGATCCATTTATGTGACACGGAATAATTTTCCATAGATTGCTTCCCAATTGTCTCCAATTCTCTCTTTCTATTTTCCACAGCTTCTCTATCTTTCTTTTTCTCTATTTCTTGCTTATTTTCCTTAGCTACAGTTATGCTTTCAATTCCATCCTTGACCTTGTTATTTTGAGGTCATATCTAGTATTTAGAGTTTGTCTTGATTTGGTACTGCTCTTGCAGCTCGCACCAAAACAGTGTTATGCATCAAAGTATCCAATAAGTGCATAAGCTAGAAAGTAAATGCAAGTGTAAGGAAATAGAGAAGTAAAGAGTGAAATAATGAAGAGTGATGTGTATATTGCTATAAGTATTAATAAAACTCTCTTTTATTGAGAACTCTTTAGTGCATTCTATTAGAGTGTGGTGAGATTTTGCTACAAAGTATTTAATAAAATACTTTCTTCATGGGTGATAATTTTTTATTCTAACAAAAATTTCACAGCAAGAAATCTCAATAGGGGCCACTCCAGCAAATTCCTCCCAATAATTACGCGGAGTATGTGGGATAAGAGAATTATGCACACTTAAGAGAATCAAGTGTTCAAAAAGTTTTGGAAAATTAGCAAAAAAAATACAAAGATGAAACCTTAAAGCATCTAGGATAGTTCCCCACTTACTAAGAACCTTAAAGCATCTAGGATAGTTCCCCACTTACTAAGAACCTTATAGTTTAATAACATTACTTGGTTTGCCTTATAAAGAAGACCTTGGTTCGAATCCCTCCTAGCACACTTGCAACAATTTTTTTAAAAAAAAATCCCCACTTAGCATCTAACACTAGTGTTAGATTGGAGAATTGCATTTAGTATTTGGCATGGCTTATTTGCTTAAATGTGAGATAAAAAGTTACTTTACGCAAACAATAAACTAACTTTTTTCCCCTTTCAAATAAGCCAACTTGTTTTTCTAACATTAGTCTTCATCAAACATCGTGTGTGTTTGGAATTTGTTTATAAGCTAATTTTTTACTTATTTTATATACTGTTTATGGGTCTCACACTATTTTTTGTCTCATTTTTATTTTAAATAATTTAAGTTTCAATTTTTTGGAAATAAGCCAACTTTTAACTTTTTATTTCATGTTATGCAAATAAGTTACCGAAAATAAAAAAAAAAATTCCAAATGGACATCAACCTCACCATAAGACTTATATCAAATTCATATCTTTTACTTTCACGGGAAAAATAGTGTCAGAAACGTAACCTGCCTGTTTTACCACCCTGCAACCCAATGAGCTTATATAGCCAAGAAGATACCACTGCCTAAACTAGCTGGAATTGGGTTTAAAATGTGTGTGGGCTTAAGTTTATTTGTTTGAGGTTTCCATGTGAGTGGGCTTTTTTGTATGTGTCTAAATGAACACTTGGGTTTGAGATTTAAATGGGCTAAATTGGGCTGGTGCATTGGTGGGTTAGTGTATGTGAGTGTGAAGTTTTGGGCTTAAGAGCATGGGTCAATGGGTTATTTATGTGGGCTTAAGAGAGTTGGGTTGATTGGCTTGATTGGAGGGGGTCTGATGATTGGTGGGCCTAACACTAAGATGGGCTTGGGGGCTTGGAACTTAAAGAGCAAGGGGCGCTCCACTAATCAAGCACAGATTGGGTGCAAGAGATTTCTAACGGTGGAAATACAACGAAAAGTAACAAAGTAAATATCTTTCTATTGATTTACCATCCTATTGGTTTTGAGAATGGTTAAACAAATTAAGATTCAAATTAGGCAATAGACTTTGGATTTACAAGAGGTGGCTCTCAAAAGATTTGAGTCACACATGTTATAGGATTTGTTTAAAATGTTTTACCAAAAATTCAAAGTTTCACATAGATTTTTGGGTGAGAAAATGGTTTGGGTAAAATATTATTTTCGTCCCTAAACTATCACAAAAATTCGTTTTTCGTCCCTAAACTTTCAAAAGTTCGTTTTTCGTCCCTAAACTTTCAAAAGTTCGTTTTTCGTCCCTAAACTATCACAAAAGTTCGTTTTTGGTCCCTAAACTTTCAAAAGTTCGTTTTTCGTCCCTAAACTTTTCCAAATGTATTGATTTCCGTCCCTCCCACATCAGCACTCATCAAGCCACGGAGGGACGAAAATCAATATATTTGGAAAAGTTTAGAGACGAAAAACGAACTTTTGAAAGTTTAGGGACCAAAAACGAACTTTTGTGATAGTTTAAGGACGAAAAACTAACTTTTGAAAGTTTAGGGACGAAAAACGAACTTTTGTGATAGTTTAGGGACGAAATCTTTGAACTTTTACCCTTGTTTATTATCTCTATATGCCTGTTTATTATCTCACATTATTTAGATATAAGCAACTTATGTATCAACATTTGGTTCTGTATAAGCCTTTGCAAAGTTTGCTCGTCTAGTTTCATGTTGCCATTCCAAGAGAGATCAAGTGAAACCAGTTTGGATAGATAAGAAATTTCATATGGAACTTCACCGGTTAAGTTGCATGTTGTGAGATTAAGATGTGTCATTTTCGCAAACCAACCAAACTTAGGAGACAATTTAGAGCCACTGAAGTCATTGTAAGAAAGGTTGAGTCTCTGGAGATGTTGAAGAGAGAAAAAGGCTGCTATAGAATGGATGGTACCTTGAAGTTGACTGCAACTAACGTTGATGCCAATGACATGCCAGTCTTGTTATCACATGTGACACCATTCCATGTACAACAATTTGTACCATTTCTCCAGGAATTTGTCTTGGCATATGATTGAATTCCATGATATAAATCACAATGAAATGAAATTGAATTGTCATGGGGAAGTGAAAATGAGTTCTTGAATTGGAGCAACGCAGAGCTCTGTTCTGGATGGCATATTGGCATCGATAAAGGAGGTGAAAAAGAAGGTAAAGACGGGGAGCAAGTAACATGAGAAAGTAAGAGTAAGTGATAGGCCACAAACTGAATGACCCCTTGTGATTAAACCAATTAATTAATTAGCTAAGTTATTAATTAATCAATTTATCATGCAATTGTGTGGAAGCACAAACAAATCACCAAACAACTAAATATGCAGCGGAAATTAAATGACACGGTGATTTGTTTACGAATGGGAAAAACCCTAATGGCAAAAACCCCACCGGGTGATTTTCAGGTCACCACTCCCGAAACTCCACTATTATCAAATCAAGCGGTTACAAGTAAAGGAATCCTAAGTACCTTACCAACCTACAGTTGAACCCTTACCCCAATACCCAATTAGACTTTATCTGTAGTGACAATTTCCACCTTTGATGCACGGCTCCCAAGTACGTGACTAACCAATGCGCGGATCCCAGTACGCGACTTCAAACACCAACTAAGAAGGAGAGGTTGGGTGCAAAGTTCTTCAGTTCATCCTTTACGATGAAAATCAAGAAGATGCTTGGTTACAAAACCCTTTGGTGCAAATACACAGCAACTTCTTCAGAGAAGATGAACTAGGTCAAGAACTTCGTCTTTTGATCACAATTTGCTTGAATAAAGATTGCTCAATGCTTTTGCAACTTGTGTACTATTTGACGACTCTTAAAATAATCCTTTTATATATTTAGGGTTAGAAGAAAAGAAGGCCCAAAAGCATATTCACGGATCCCAAGGAAATCAAATAAGAAAATCTGATTTTGTAAATCTTGATAGATAGCAGGTGTCGATGAGCTATCGAGCAGGTGTCGAGCTTTAATGAAATTGCACTTCAGCTTGTTTTTTCTTAGACAGACTTGATGACTTCAACACTTGATCTTGAAACCTTATTTCTTGAAATATTAAAAACACCTAGAACTACCCAATTACAAGTAGAGTGCGTTTTGTCAAAAGGATTAGCCAATTTACATAAATAAGTGACATATGTTCTTAACAAGTGAACACACATATGTCATAATAATCTCCCCCTTTGGCAATCCGTGACAAAACCACAACAAACAAATGAATATATGAGAGAAGTTATAAATCACTCAACTCATATTCACTTGTTGAATACAATAAAATCTATCCTAACACAAACTCTTGAAAAACTTTGCAAGAAGAGAGTTTATGGCAAGTAGACTTTGACAACCTGTATTTCTGAAACACTTTAAACAAAACTCATCAAGACATCTTGTGTGAAACAGAAATAAATAGATTGCATACAAGTATAAAGAACATGTGTATAAAGATAGAGAAGAAACAACACATGAAGAGAGAGGTGAAAGAAACATACATCCACATATAGAAAGAAGATAAGTACAATGTATGTAAAACTGGTCAAAAGACCTCATATACAAGATCAATGTATCTATAAAGAATAGAAAAGAAAAGATACATCAAAACTTCACTACATCCCTCAAAAATATCAACATTCCCCCTATCAAAATGTCCTATACTAACTCTCCCCCTAAGATGACTACTCTCATAACCCAAAACTACTCCTCCTTTTTGTCACGAGTGACAAAGGGTAGAGTGTCATGTAGACATCTCATCAGTAGAGCTAGCATCTCCATCATCATCATCTGAAGCATCATCATCATCATCATCATCATCCTCAGAGTCAGAAGCCGCTGGAGGAGGTGGTGAAGGAGTAGCCTCTGGAGCAAAACCATCCATGGTCGCCTGCCGTCGTGTAATATGACCAACATGAATATTCACCTGATACAACTTAGTGGAGAGTGTATCAAGGCGAGTGTCCATGTGCTGCAGCTGCGCCATAATGTCTCCAAGAGATATATTGCCCGTAGAGGAAGAAGGAGCAGATGTAGATGGAGCTGATCTGGATGGAGCCGAACGGGAGGGAGGAGTGGAATCCGTCTGTCGCGACCTAAACTGAGCCTCACTACGTTTTACGGTAGCGGCATCTATAGCACAGATGTGAGTGAAGTGGTCGGACATAGGAAAAGGGATAGAAAAATGGCGTAAGATCTTCGTGATAGCGGAAGGAAAGATGAGCTTATCACGGGACGCCGAATCTAGATGGACATCTATGATAGAAAGGATGAAATGAGAAGGAAAATCTATAGTAAGATGCTCTAGAAGTGATAGCAAAAATCGAGCACGAGGCTCTGTGATAGAGTTGTAGTGAGAGAGTGGATGGAGTACAAAGGTCATCATCATGTTTAAGAATCTAGGACTTTTAGCAAAAGGCCTACATGATGTGTATTGATACTCACCCCAATCAGCAGGACGCTGACAAAAGGCAAAGATGAGCTCATCTTTGGACACAGTCCGCAGACACTCACAGGAAGGATAGTCAGGAAAATCTATCCTAGGAACCCTAAGTACATCCGCAACTAGCTGCAGTGTAACAGGGATGCGCGTACCTCGAACGCGAGTGAAAAAGAGAGGTACTGAACGATCTATCCCGTGCATGTTGGAGTAAAACTCCTGAATGAGCACGAGAGGACAAGTAACCGGGACGTCACACAGTAGCCCCCATCCCCTACTGTGAATGACAGAGGGAAGGTTAGTGTTGGCGAAGTCTGCCAAAATGACTTGGCGTTCCGAATGAACACCTCGTCTAGAAAAGTTCTCAGAAAATGCCTTGTGGGCATCTCCATCATGGAACCGAAGGTTAAGAGGAGCAGAATCAGAAAAAGAGGAAGCTCCAGAACGCAGAGGGTTCCGAGCAGGAGTGGATTTACGTTTGGGTGCCATAGACACTACTAATGTAAAAGAATGAGAAAGAGATAGAGAAGGAGACAATTAGAAAAGTCCCAAAACAGTTCATATATATGAGATATATTGAACAACAAATACGTATGCATGGGAATACATGAATATGTGACATGCAAAGGAAAAAACATCATGGGCTCAGCCCAATCCAATCCTAGCAGCACACAAACATAGAACACACAACTAAATGCATGTAAATACCATTCTAATGCACATGAAATGCAATGTATGACATTTTGAAAACATTTTAGTGCAAACCCAAACCAAAATTTGAAGAAAAACTCATTAATTTTGAAAAACCCCAAAAATTTCCAAAAATCCCAAAACCTAGGTTTCAAAACATGAAATGCATGAAAAAGGAAGGGAAAAATGATCTTACCAAGTGATTAGAAGCAAGGAAAGACCGAAAATGAAGAGGGTTTGAAGATTTGAGTGAAAGAAAGGTGGTTGGGAGATGAAAAGCCTTCGGACAAATTGAGAGAGATAGAGAGAATGAGAGAAAAATCGCGACAAGGCATTTTATAGACACCTCAGTAAATCTCGACAGCTGAGGTGTCGAGAGGTATCGAGAAAGGTGTCGAGGATTTGGCCTTCGATAGCTTCAGGTGTCGAGAGGTGTCGAGGTACAAGACCAAATTCAAAGATCAGAAGCTCGATCGATCGACAAGGTATCGAGAAGACAGAAGATTTCTCGATCGATCCACCAAGTGTCGAGACAGGTGTCGAGATTGCGATAAGAAAAGGTTTGAGAAGCTCGGCAGATGACCAGATATCGAGGAGGTGTCGAGACAGCAGTTAAAAGCAGTTTTTCGAGAAGAGAAAAACACAGACATGAATGTGATCCATCATACACCTCAACCAAAAATCCAATCAACATTTTGAGCTCTCAAAATTATCTCTCAATCAAGAAATTTAGCACATGATCCTCAAAAACACACACACACACACTAAACAAGTTTAACCAATTTTATATTTCAAAAACAAGTCAAGACAGTTTAGTGAGCATACATTAGTACATGTAAAACCTTTGTGATGGCCAAATCACATTATACCTGCACATGTATCAAGAGTAGCAAAGAATATTGCATGTTGTGTGTGAAAAATATCGCAAGATTGCATATATGTATACATGTCATGATGATCTGAGATATGAGAAAATAACTTTAACTCACACACAATCATAACTGTTTGATGGAGACTATTACCTTTGAGGTACATCCTATAACTCCCACATCTCCTAGAAAACACGCTTGCAATCATATTTAAAGCATTTGAATCTTTTTACTTTTTATTTTTTTTGCATATTTTCTTTTAAGCATATCATGCATGGGCATAAAAAGAGAGAAAAGAAATACCTAACATGTTAAGCATAGACATTGCACTTTTGCTATACCGAAGCATACGGATGTCTTTGACACTGCACTTTTGCTATGCCGAAGCATACATGTGTCATACTATGATTGGCGGGCAACAATGGTGAGATGATCATTTAGGCCTTTCTCTTAGGATTTTCTAGTCCTACCCGTTAAAAAGAGTGATATGAGTATTAAGTTTTAAGAGATAACTTAATTTTACTCATCACAAACAAGAGCCACAAAGCTCACTTGCTTAGTTGTGCATAGAGATGCTCATCTAAGCTACAAGAGATACAAAGTTTAGAAAACTTTGTTTCATTGGCCATCCAAGGTACACAAGTACCAAAGTACACAAAACACACACTGTTTTTGTATTTTTTAATTTTTTAATTTTTTTTTTTTATTTTTATATCAAAAACAAAATAAACAAAACTGAAAATAAACAAACAAAAACATGTTATCACAGCAAAGCATAAAACTAGACTGACTCAACAAAAATGCAAAATACACAAGCAATGCAACAAACAAGAAAAACAAGAAGGGAAAAGAAAGTGACGAGATCACTTAGAGTCTTTTTTCTTCCACACCTTGGAAGAACCTTTCCTTTGATTAAATCCTTGAACCGGCGGTGAGGGGGAAGAATTTAAACCGTTCAAGTTTGAAAGGAACATGAGGGCTTTCAGAAGATCTCCAAGAGGAGCAAGAGAGGATTGAAGCTGATTTTGGCTTCCAGATGCTATCATGTCATTGCTCTGTTGAGTGGCTAACCACTTATAGCAATTTGGTCGAGTATGACCGACAGCTCCACAATGATGACAGAGATGCTGCTTCTTTTGTTTAGGCTTTTGAGAGTTAGCCTTCTTAGCCCTAGGATTTTTAGCATCTTTCTAATCTTGCTTAGGGGGTGCTCCTAAGATAGATTTACTCTTGTCTAGGTTCTCACTAGCTAATTCAGTTTTAACCTCAGTATTCTCAATTTCAGTGTTATTAGCAGGAGAAACAAAAACAGTATTGCTAGTAGAAGCAATATTAGAGAAAGAAAGATCATACCCCAAGCCAGTTAGATCCGAAGCAGATTTCTGATTACTAAGCATCTCATCAAGCTTTGCACTTGAAGTCCTCTCCAGTTGAGCTTTGACTTGAAACAGCTCCGCTTCAAGCTTCTTGGTCTTCTCAGTCAAAAAGTTGTTCTCAAATCTCAGTGCTCCAATAGTTTGATTCACCTCATCAAACTTTGTGGACAACTCTTCACGATCAAGTTCCACATCACTGAACTTCTTGGTGACCAGCCTATATAATTTCTCATGCTTTTCAGAGAGCTTGTAAAGCTTCTCATAGGCTGAATGGATATCATCTTGATCATCCATCTTCTCAAATTTGGACTCCACCAGTTCTTCTTCTTCATCCACTTCTTCAACAATCCCTTCAGTACGATTGACTGTGGCTGTGAAGGCATTTAAGATTCCGTCATCCTCATTGTCGGAATCATCTTCAGGCTTAGTGTCACTTAGAGTTGCAGCAAGTGCCTTGCTTTTCCCAATGCTCTTGAGATATGTAGGACACTCATATTTCATGTGCCTAAACCCATGACATCCAAAGCACTTTGGTCCTGTGGGAACAGTGTACTGACCGCCCTCCTTAGCATCCTTCTTCCCTTTGTCTTGGCTTTTAAACTGAGAAGAACTGGACTGCCTGAGGTCCTTGTCGAAGATCCTTCCATTGGCATTCTTCATAAATTTCTTGAACTGCCGGGTGATGTAGGACTTCATCTTAGAATTTTCATCATCAGAAGACTCATCTGTATCACTGCTCTTTGCCTTCAAGGCCATGCTTTTGCCTTTACTGGACTTGCCAATCCTAGATAACCCTATCTCATAGGTTTGCAAGTTTCCAACCAGCTCAGTGAAAGAAATCTTGTCAATATCCTTTGATTTCTCTATTGCCGTAATCTTGGCATGGAATCTCTCAGGTAGAGATCTGAGCACCTTCCTTACAATCTTAGGTTCAGGGATAGTTTCCCTAAGATTGAAGGCTGAATTCACTATGTCCTTGAGCTTGGCATAGAACTCATCAAACGACTCATCCTCCTCTATCTTAATTTCTTTAAAGCTTGTAGTGAGCCTCTGAAGTTTTGAATCTTTGACAGCCTTTGTTCCTTCATAGGTTGTCTGGAGGATGGTCCAAGCCTTCTTAGTAGTTTCAGTTGAGGATATATTCTTGAACTCCTCATTGGTGACTGCGCTAAATAGGGCATTTAACGCTCTGCTATTGAAGTTGGCCGCCTTGATCTTAGCATCATCCCAATCGGCCGGTTCTTCTTTTGGCTTAGTCCAGCCAATCTCTACAGCTTGCCACACATTTTCATCTAAAGATTGCAAGAAAGCTCTCATGTGTACTTTCCAGTATGCATAGTTAGTGCCATCAAATAAAGGAGGTATGATTAATGACTGTCCTCTATCCATGACAAACATGGGTCAATGGATCAACACAGCAAAGATTAAACCTAATCAGAGTGTGCCTGCTCTGATACCATTTGATAGGCCACAAACTGAATGACCTCTTGTGATTAAACCAATTAATTAATTAGCCAAGTTATTAATTATTTAATTTATCATGCAATTGTGTGGAAGCACAAACAAATCACCAAACAACTAAATATGCAGCGGAAATTAAATGACACGGTGATTTGTTTACGAATGGGGAAAACCCTAATAGCAAAAACCCCACCGGGTGATTTTCAGGTCACCACTCTCGAAACTCCACTATTATCAAATCAAGCGGTTACAAGTAAATGAATCCTAAGTACCTTACCAACCTACAGTTGAACCCTTACCCCAATACCCAATTGGACTTTATCTATAGTGACAATTTCCACCTTTGATGCACGGCTCCCAAGTACGTGACTAACCAATGCGCGGATCCCAGTACGCGACTTCAAACACCAACTAAGAAGGAGAGGTTGGGTGCAAAGTTCTTCAGTTCATCATTTACGATGAAAATCAGGAAGATGCTTGGTTACAAAACCCTTTGGTGCAAATACACAGCAACTTCTTCAGAGAAGATGAACTAGGTCAAGAACTTCTTCTTTTGATCACAATTTGCTTGAATAAAGATTGCTTAATGCTTTTGCAACTTGTGTACTATTTGATGGCTCTTAAAATAATCCTTTTATATGTTTAGGGTTAGAAGAAAAAAAGGCCCAAAAGCATATTCACGGATCCCAAGGAAATCAAATAAGAAAATCTGATTTTGTAAATCTCGACAGATAGCAGGTGTCGATGAGCTATCGAGCAGGTGTCGAGCTTTAATGAAATTGCACTTCAGCTTACTTTTTCTTGGACAGACTTGATGACTTCAACACTTGATCTTGAAACCTTGTTTCTTGAAGTATTAAAAACACCTAGAACTACCCAATTACAAGTAGAGTGCGTTTTGTCAAAAGGATTTGCCAATTTACATAAATAAGTGATATATGTTCTTAACAAGTGAACACACATATGTCCTAACAGTAAGAAAAGAAGAAAGTGGACTTGGTATAGCCATAAGAAGCGTCCCATATTTCTTTCAATAAGATACAATAAGGAGATATTTTCGGTTAGAAAGAGATAAAAATGGAGACAAGTTTATATCATTATGTTGGAGGCCATGACCATGATTGCCGGCCAAAAATGTAATGAGTAATGTTAGGCATGATAAGAGAAGGCTTTGGTCACCGTTGAATGCTACGTTAAATGCTTCTGCATGATGAGTTTGGATCCACTCATTTTGATATCCATACCCAGTAAAGAGAGTCAAGACTCAATAGACTACTTTTATTTTGAACTTTTTCTTTTTCATTTTTTATTATTATTTTACGTTTTGTTGTCTAATAAGTTTAGGAACGCAAAATTTGTTTTACAATTACTGAAAAAAAGTATTTGTGATTAACGTTAAGAAAAATGATGTCAGTGATAAGTCTGTTTTAAGGAGATAATGTTAGAGTTACAACCTATTACAAGAGATGTTGTGAAATTTCTTCTTAAATCATTGTAATTGTGAGAGTCTTGACTCAATGCAAAGTCAAGCTCGTAGTGGATTTGTAAATTCTTTATTATTGCTCAGCTGTTATACACTCATGACTCATTTGTGTTTTGCCGAATTGGCATGCCACAAGTCTTTGGTTCCAACGTGTTAGAAATGGATTCCATGAATTTGAAAAGAGAATCATTGAAACTATCCATTGACTAGTCGTCTAATGAGTAATGATAAATTGATAGAACATGTGCAATGCACAGAAATTTCTTACTTTTGAGACTTACAAATTCTTATCAAGAAAGAGACGATCCCAGAAGCTCATTCCCATCTCTACAAATCTTTTACATTGGTTCAAGGAATCTTCACAAATGAAAAGAGATGTTTCTGTCAATAGGGTTTTCTATTGCCGTTTTGCCTAGAATGGTGGACTTATATAGGTTTTGGGCTAGTTCAAGTTACACGTCCACGGGAGTGTGGTTAGTTTAGGGTTTGTTTGTTTTGGTTTAAAATATTAGTTTATTTCTACTAACTATATAAAAAGAGTAAATAGATCTATTTACATTACACATTTGGTTTTGGTCAATTTGGTGAGACAGAACTCACCAATTTTGCTTGAACTAGCCTTTTTTTTTTGGTAAACGACGATGCATCAAAAACAGCTAAACAAATACATCAAGAACATGACACATCCTGTTGAACAACACACCATTACAGTCATCCTCAAAGGCACTACAAATGTCCGTAGGTGGACTACTAAAAGAAAGAAAATCTGAAACCTGGGTAGCACCCATCCTAGCTAGCAAATCAGCACATCGATTAGCTTGGCGGTAGCAATGGTTAAACCGAATTCATTGAAAACGAGCTGCCAAGCGCCTACAGTCATCCAAAAGAGGAGAAATGACATTGTTGACATACGCAGCATTCTTAAAAACCTCCACCACAGCTTGAGCATCCAATTTAACAACAAGGAAATCAATATTTAAGTTGCAACAGAGCAACAGCCCCTCTCTAAGCCCCCATAGCTCTGCAATGAAACTGGTGATTGAACCAATATGTCTAGTAAAACCCCCAACCCAATCGTCGTGCTCATCTCTCACCAAACCTCCACATCCAACTCTGTCCGATCCACTTAAGCAAGATCCATCAGTATTGAGTTTCTTCCAACTTGCTAGGGGTCTCTCCCATCGAATAGCCCTTAAGGCTTTGTGACTTGGGTTTCTAGGAGACTGAACACAATAGAAGAATTCTAAAGTTTGGTTCATAATCTCCTTAGACAGATTTTGTTTGGGACCTTTCCTATTGAAGACAACCATGTTTCGACTTTTCCAAATACACCACACAGCAAAAGAAAAAATAGATTTCCAAGGGAGGTTACCTCTATCACAGCTGCTATTGGTTTTCCCATTGAGAATGATCCAATCTTGGAGATCGCTTGTCCAAAAGGCTTGATTGAATATGCTCACTCCCAGCCGTATCCATACGGCTTTGACCCAAGCACAGTCTCTAATGGCATGAGTGATCGATTCAGGCCCCCTTTGACATATAGGGCATAGCTCATCAACCACTACCCCTCTTTTAGCAAGGCACACTTTTACACCTATACTATTGCGTGTACATAACCACATGAATGTTTTGATTCTAGGCAGCCTTTGAAGCTTCCAAATCCAGCCATAGTTGAAGGGAGGGGCAGAATCCTCCTTCATAGCCATAGAGTAGGCACTCCTAAGATCAAAAATACCCTTCAGGTTGCCTGACCATGCTAGCTTGTCTTCACCTCTACTCGTGAAGGGTATGGGGGTTGCTTGAATTATGGACTTAACCTGAGAGGGGAGCTCAAAAGGTATACAATCCTAATCCCAGCACATATTTGAAAGAATATCACCAACCTTCCACTGATCAGCTCTTTGGGTTAAAGGTCCTTAGATCATGTAGTGAAGTGCCCCTTTACCTGTCCAATTTTCCCACCAAAAACTGACCTTACTGTCTCTTCCAACTGTCCACATACTGCCCTCATTGAAAGTAGCCTTTTCCTTTTTCATTGCTTTCCAAATCTGCGAACATGGAAGCCTATCCGCATTGGCAGAATTTATCCTTTTGTGGCTGCAATATTTCTGCCTTAGAACTTTAGCCCATACGGCTTCTTTCTCAACATTTAGCCTCCAATTAAGCTTGGCAAGCAAGGCAGTGTTTCTACTCTTGGTAGTTTGCAGACCAAGCCCACCTTCCTCCTTTGATTTTGCTACCTTTTGCCACCCAACCCAATGGATTTTTTTGGACGATTCTGATGACCTCCAAAGAAAGTATCTATTCACCTGGTTTATTCCCTTAAGGATTTTGTTTGGAATGTAAGTGCACTGCATAACATATGCAGGAATAACCACCGAAGAAGCTTGAATTAAGACCTCTCGACCAGCCAAAGAGAGTAAGTTGGCTTTCCACCCAGCTAACTTGGTCTTCACCCTATCGAGGATGAAATTATAATCTTGAGATGAAGATCCAGATGCTTAATAGGAATTCCAAGGTACTTTCCAAGAGAAGGGGTGGAGACAAAACCAATAATATCACAAAAGGACTCTAGAACCCCTATCCACATTTGGCGAGAAATAAACTCTTGATTTAGCATCACTTATAGATTGACCTGATAAACTACAAAATTCATCAAGAACATCCCTAATAGTCGAGCAATTGGTGTGGTCAGCTTTGGCAAACAACACCAAATCATCTGCAAAAAATAAATGTGAAAAGGTCGGCCCACTGCACGATGCCTTCATAGGCTACCAAAGCTTAGCATTACACTTCTCTTCAATGAGTTGTCCAAGAAACTCCATACAAAGAATGAATAAATATGGCGAGACTGGGTCACCTTGCCTAATCCCTCTAGACGGATAAATCAGATCAAGAGCTTCACCATTAAACAAAATAGACGTCGAGACCGTGGATATGCAACTCATAATAATATCAATCAAATCAGCTGGTAAGTTGGCCCTAATCAGCATATCCCTTATGAAACTCCACTCAAGCTTATCGTATGCCTTTTCTAGATCAATCTTTAGGGCCATGTACCCCACCCTTCCTTTCTTCTTGCTGATAGTATGTATGACTTCCTGCACTATGATCGCATTATCAATGCCCTTTCTTCCCGGGACAAAAGTCGTTTGGAGGGGAGAGATAAGCTTGTCCAAATGCGGTCTAAGTCTAGCAACAATAATCTTTGTAACAATCTTGTATGTAATGTTGCACAAGCTGATAGGTCTATAGTTTATCAATGTCTTAGGACTTTGAATCTTTGGAATTAAGGCAATAAGAGTTCGGTTCAAATATTCCGGGACAGTCCGCTCAGTAAAAATCTTTTTGATCACATCAATTACCGACTTGCCCACAATCAACCAAAACTTGTGAAAAAAGCTAGCATGCAATCCATCTGGACCGGGAGCTTTAAAAGCTTTTAAAGACCATAGGGAAGATTTCATCTCTTCCTCCGATGCAATCCCACCAATACTCTTCTTTTCTACATCAGATAACCTAGCCTGCGATTGGGATACATCGGGTACAGCCCGAGAGCCCGATGTAAAGGAAGAGGTGTAAATATTGTTGAACCCACTCCTAAAAATCTCTTTAACAGCACTTTCTTCATGTATCCACTCCCTCACATGATCCTTAATGGCCACAATCTAATTCCTCTTCCTTCGAACAAGTGTAGACACATGGTAGAAATTAGTGTTTCAGTCACCTTGAATCATCCAATTAACCCGAGACTTCAAAGCCCAAAGTTCCTCTTCTTGATTAAGCACTTGGTCTAACTCCTTAAGGAGCTCATTCTCCAAATTAACAAGGAAAACAGAAGGTCTCACAGATAAGGCCCTTTGAATACCACTGATTCTAGCCAAAAGGTTCTTTTTCCTCGTAAAAATATTCCCAAAGTGGGAACCATTCCACCTTAGTGCTACTTGGGTAAACCTGTTCACTACATCCCCTAAGGTGGGAGAGTCTCTCCAGGCATGAGTCATAATAGATGGGAAAGATGGCTCTGACAGCCAGCAGGTCTGAAATCTAAAAGGCCTTTTTTTTTCTCATGATTGTTCTCGGCTGCATCTCCAATAGAATAGGGTAGTGATCAAAGTGGCATCGGGTGAGATGGATAACTCCAGCTTCCGAATACAATACGCACCAACTAGGATTCACAAATACCCTGTTTATTCTTTCCTGGATTAGTGCTTGGAACTCCCTTCTGTTTGTCCAGGTGAAACGGGGCCCTGAAAACCCTATGTCAATCATGTTACATTTATCCAAACACTCTTTAAATAAAAGCGACCTATTAACACTCACTGCTCTTCCCCTGAATTTATCCTCCTCCGTAAGTGGTTCATTGAAATCACCTGCCAAAACCCACGGCATATCATGCAACTTAGCAGTTTTAATAAGGTTATTCCACAAAATAATTCTTTCAGCAGTTCTAGGACTAGTATACACAGCAGTAAAGAGCCAGCTAGAATTAGAGTTCTGTGCCTTAACTATAGCATGAATTTCCTGCTCGGTATTAGCCAAAGGCGTGACATCCACTCTATCTGAGTCCCACAACAACCATAGCCCACTGGCATATCCAATGGTATCCGTGTGCACTGAGCCATCAAATGGCAGTCTGTCAGAAATCTCCTTTGCCCTACTACCCCCAACACGTGTCTCCATTACTACCAACATTGCTGGATTATGGTTCCGAACCAGCTCACCAACATGCCTTTGAAATGAGGGCTTACGAGCACCTCTACAATTCCACACAATTATATTCATGGGGATAAAATCAGTTAGGGATGGGGCACTTAACAGTTGGCGACAAATCACTAACCTAGACAAATCCCACTCCTATGCTTACTCAAAACCTTCCCTACAAGTTCAACATCCTCTCTAGTCAAAAACACCCAACATATCATCCCCATGTAGTGTTAAAGATTTTATAAACTAGCATGCCATTAAGTGTTATAGAATTTGAGTTCTAGCTAGGTGTTATAGACAATCTCAAAAGTTCATTGCAGTTAGGCATGGAGAAACAGTGATGGGATTCTTTTACTGAACATATTTGGGAAATAATCATTTCGTTCATTCATATGTGAAAAAAGTACCTTGTTTTACCAACAATCAAACTGCGCAATTTCATTAAAACTAGTCAAACGTTATCACAAAAATAAGAGATTAATTCAAAAAGAATCAATATTCACTTCACTTGTATGTCATAATTTTCATTAAAAAAATTGAATTGACAACTATTAAGATTCAAATATTCATAGTGATTAAATGGGTTTAAGATCTACCTACTTACATAATTTCCAACTGCAACAAAAAACAATATTGTGGGGACTGGATGTTGTTGTCATTAAGATATGAAGATCCTCTTTATGCCAAGCTCTTCCACCACTTAGTTTCACTTCACTGCTATGATCAAGTAATATGCTATGTATGATGAAAACATGGATTTGAAATTAGGATCATATTATTTACAATAAGAGGATTTGGAATAAGTAAAATTACGAACTTGAAGAGTGTGGCAATGGAGATGGTAGGAGGGAGGGTTTATTTGTTTTGATTTGGAGGCAAGAGTGAAGAAATGAAGCAAAAGAGAGAGAGCCAAAGCCACTCATAAAACCAGGTCCACAATTTCTGTTATCCACCAACTACATGCCCAAAAGAACAACATATAATGAGTTATGTTGGATTAGTCTAATACCCAAAATCAATGAAATCCTCAAGATCCATATTGATATATCATATTAAGTCGTAAATGAATAAGAAGAATCAACTAAAGGCATTACACTAGCTGGTTTCTAGTTAGTGTGGAATTACATGCCCAAAAATCAAGACTCTTATTTATAACCGAGAACATATTAGACCAAAAAGGATCACAACCAAATAAAAAATAAAATAAAATAAATCATTTTATGGTGATTGTAGATAAATAACGGTGATGAATATCTAGAAAGAAGAAACCGTAATTAAAACCAATAAATAAACAGTTACTATAGTTTTAATGACTATATCATCAATACTTTTCTTTTTTCTTTTTTGCTGAATGACTATATAATTATTCCCACACAAGTAAAAGGGGAATGTTACTTACATCCTCATTTGTAGTCTTCAAAATTTTTGTCCGCTTCAACACCTTGCTCTTATTATCCAGTCTTATAATATATATGTGTCTACTTCACAAATCTCCCTCATCAATGTCTACTTCCACTTGTTCATCCACCACACACTCAGTCAAGTCAACCCCATCTTCCTCATGATTCTTGTCCACTTCAACCACATCATCTTTGTCATTGATTTCTTGTACATCACCTTCCTCGCTAATTTCTGATCCAAATTCATTGTGTTGATCATCATCCATCTACATGCATGTCCAAATAAAAAGCATATGAGTTATCAATTAAGTTAGATTTAGTTTAAAATACCAAATTCAACAAAACCCACAACAACCCATATAATATAAAAACAAAAAATAAACAGGAAATATAAAATTTAATCAAAACCCATATATTTATATATTAAATCGATATATTTAATAATAAAAAAATGCATGCGTAGAAATTGGCATTGAGTGGAGGCGGGTTGGAGTAAACTATCTTCCAGACTTTTTCTACAATCCAATCCATATATTTATATTTAATTGATATTTTGCAATGCAAAAATAAAACAAAATAAAAGAAGAAGAAGAAAGGAAGGAGAGTTACCTCTGAATGACTGTCTGAATGAAACTGGGGTTCACCATCTCTTTGCACATACTTCCAATCCAATTTGATGTCGGGGATGTGAGAAATCTTGTGCCAGTTCTCTCTGGTTCCTCTTTGGAAACTTTTTATGAGAAGTTCTGAATCATCAATCATCAATTCTTTCAATAATGGAGTTGTACACAAGTAGTCAAGACCTATTCTCACAAATTAAGAGTATATAAGAGATTAGGTTAATCTAATAAAACCTTAGCTTTGAGTCTCAAACTATCATTGTTACTAGCTAAAGACAAAGAGAAAAAAGAAAATGTTACCTTATTAATAGCCAAAGAGGTTTCTGACTTTCTGCTTCATCCTTGGCCAACACATCTTTTCTTAACCTTTTTGGACTAGGTCAAACAGTCTGCTTGCTGCTCAATACAGGGCTGGCTTGTAATGGGCAAATCCCCCTCCCATACTCCATCAAAACCTTCCCTACAAGTTCAAAATCTACTCTAGTCAAAAACACCAATATATCATTCCCATGTAGTGTTAAAGATTTTATAAACTAGCAGGGCGTTATGTGATAAATTTTAGCTAGGTGTTATAGACAATATCATAAGTTCATTGCAGTTAGGCACAAAGAAACTGTGATAGGATTGTTTTATTAAACGGATTTGGGATAATCATTTTGTTCATTAATATGTGAAAAAAGGCACTTAGTTTTACCAACAAAATCACAAAAACAAGAGATTAATTCAAAAATAACCAACATTCACTTCAACTGTACAACATTTTCATTAAAAAATTGAATTGACAACTATTAAGTTTCAAAAATTCATCGTGTTTGAATGAGTTTAAGATTCAATCACTTATATATTTTTAAGTACAACAGAAACAGTATTTTAGGGACTTGACGTTGTCATTAAGATATGAAGATCATCTTTATGCCAAGCTCTTCCACCATTTAATTTCACTTCACCGCCACGATCAAGTAATATGCTGGTTGTGATAAAAACATGGACTTGAAATTAGGATCAGATCAAATACCTGAATAGTGTTACAATGGAGATGGTAGGAGGGAGGGTTTATTTGTTTTGATTCGGAAGAAAGAGTGAAGAAATGAAGCAAAAGAGAGAGAGAGCCAAAGCCACCCTCAAACATCCACAAAAGAGACTTTTAAAGTCCTCTTCTCTCTCACGGTGATTACTCAAAAAACCAGGTCCTCAATTTTTGTCATCCACCAACTACATGCCCAAAAGAACAGCATATAGTGAGTTATGTCAGATTAGTCCAAATATCCAAAATCAATGAAATCCGCAAGATCCATATTGATATGTCATATTAAGACATAAATGAATAAGAAGAATCAAATATAGGCATAACACTTACTGGTTACTAGTTAATGTGGAATTACATGCCCAAAAATCAGAACATTCTTATTTATAACCAATAACATATTAGACCAAAAGGGTCATGTCCAAAATTTAAAAAAAAAAGAAAAAAAGAAAAAAAAAAATCAGTTTATGAATACTTAGAAAGAAGAAAATGTATTTTAGATTTGCAAATAGTAGGCATAGAAGATAGGATGTTTGGTGGGAGTGTGTACGTAATTTACAACAGAGGCTTGATATCCTTCTTCTCTCTCACCATCATTCATTCAAAAAAAATTTACTTGTGGCTAAAGCATGATCACACACGCATACACAAAAATTCAATAAAACCAATCAATAAACAGTTACTATAGTTTTAACAACTACATCATTATTATTTTTCTTTTTTCGTTTTTGCTGAACGACTATATAATTATTACTTACCTCCTCCTTTGTGGTCTTAAAAAATCTTGTCCACTTCAATACCTTGCTCTTATTATTTGTCTACTTCACAGATCTCCGGACCCTCATCATTGTCCATTTTCCACTCATTCATCCACCACACACTCAGCCGAGCCAGCCCCAACATCATCTTTGTCACTGATTCCCGATTCATTGTGTTGATCACCATCAAACTACATGCATGTCCAAAAGAAAAACATATGAGTAACGAGTTCTGTTAGATTTAGTTTAAAATACCGAAAATCAACAAAAACCATAGCGACCCATATAATATTAAACTAAAAAATTAACAAGAAATATAAAATTTAATCCATATATTTATATTTTAATTGATATATTTGGAATGAAAAAATAAAATAAAGGAAGAAGAAGAAAGGAAGCAGAGTTACCTTTGAATCAAACTGGGGTTCACCGTCTCTTTGCACATACACCCCGCCCAATCTCGTGCCAGTTCTCTCTGGTCCCTCTTTGGTAACATTCTTCGAGAAGCTGTGAATCATGAATCTCCAATTTCTTCAATGATGGAGCAGTAAGCAAGTAGTCTGGCAGAGACTTTAGTTTGTGGCAGAGAGAAATTTTCAAGGACTGAAGACGTGGCATTATTTTTATTATTATCGGATTTGTAACAATACCATTATCATTTTCTTCTTCTTCTTCTCCCATTCCTCCCATCCCAATCCATTCTTCCCAGTTGACCAAACGGAAAAATTCGAGAGATTTCAGGTTTGGGAATACAATGTTGTAGTCTTTCTTGTTTTTAGAATCTTCTATTCCTAGAAATTCATCTCCCACCTTCTTCACATTATAAAGCAACACTATTGCTAATACTTCAAGGAATGGCAACTGCCCCAAAGAAGGCAAATGCTCTAAATTTCCGCAGCAAATAAGTTGAAGCTTTTTCAATGTGGTCCATGACATCATCCAATTAGGATAAATTGTGTTGCCCGCGTAGCCCCTAATTTTTAAATATTGCAAGTTTGGTGGTGGCTCTAAGGCATTCAATACTTTTACGTCATTCTCCATTCTAAGCAAGTAATCTAGAGTATCAAATGTTAGCACCAATCCACGGAGATGTTTTTTTTATCTTCCAATTGTGCATTCTGAGCCTCATCTACATGTACCACATTTTGCATCCCATTTATTATAAGATTCCCTCGAAGCTGATTCAAATTTTTAAACTCTCCAAGTTTACATCCTTCTCTATCATCCTTATCACTTATGTTGAATGTACTTAATGTTCTAAGACCAATTAATTTCCCAATCCCTTTTGGAAATACCACTTTGCCCGAATAATAATCATCATGAAATATAAGATGTCTTAAGTTAATTAGTTTTCTCATCCCCTGCGGTAATTTCTTGAAATAATGATCATTCTCGATATTCAAAGTTTGTAAATTACATAGATTGCAAAAGGTTTCAGGCAATTCTTCTATTTTAACATTCTTAGACATACGAAGACACCTTAAATGTATCAAATTTTTCACTGCATCTGGAAGTTTCTTAATTGGACAATCCAAAATTAATGTTCGTAAACATTTAAAATTGTGGAATGAGTTTGATAGGAGCATCTCAAACTCATAATCCATTTCACGCGAAATAAGATAGAGAGTGCGTAGATTTTTTGCATAATCGATGGAATCAAGACATTGCATTTCTTTTGAAATTTTTAAATGTAAATGACGAGCACTTTGACAATCTATCTCCAACTTCTTATCACCATCAATTTCAAAGGATTCATATTTTGTCATAAATTGGGCAAAGTCATGCACTATATCATGCATTTTGTAACTGATTATCTTGCCATCATTATCTTCATCTTCCTTAAAATCTTGGAAGAAAGAGCACATGGCTAACTTTTCAAAGTATTCTTCTGCAATGGCTTCCATCTCCATATTTGCCTTTGACTCAATATATCCTTGTGCCATCCAGTGGAGGACCAATTGATCTTTATAAAAGACATAATCTTTTGCAAAGATAGCACAATATGAGAAACAATGTCTCATCGTTGAGGGTAGTTCATAATAACTCAATAACAATGGTGCCAAAAGGCCTTTTTCAATATCTTCTAATTCCCACATATGACTATCCAAAATCTTATTCCATTGTTCTCTACTTCTCTTGTTCTGCATTAGGCTACCTAGAGTCTTTGCAACGAGTGGTAAGCCTTTACACTTACTTGCTAGTTTTCTACCAATATCTTCTAGATACTTAAGTTGCTCGTCATTAGAAAATGCTATTTTACTAAAAATCAACCAACAGTCTTCTTTAGACAATACTTCCAAATTTATAGTGGGGGCACTCTCCATCATCTCCGCAACTTTTTGTTTACGTGTGGTTACTAGAATTCTACTGCCATGGATACCATTTTTTAGAGCAAATTTGAATGGCTCCCATATTTTGGAGTCTTCAGTCCACACATCATCTAAGACAAGAAAGAACTTCTTGTCCTTAATCAAATCTTGAATTTTACACGAGAGTTTGCAATTTAGTATCATTGAGGGGTCCATGTTCAGGGTCAACCTCCTTAATGATTGCTTTGGAAACATTGCACTGATCAAATGGATCAGAAACACAAATCCACATTCTTTTTTGAAAATGTACTTGCACATCAAGATGATTGTAGGCTAGCTGGGCAAGAGTTGTTTTTCCAATACCGCCCATACCCACTAAGGAGATCACACGATAAGGATTTCTTTCATCTTGACTACCCACATCTAATAAGTTTCTTAGTAGATCATCGCTATAGTTATCACGACCAATTATATGGGACACATCCACAAAGGACGTAGTTGTTGGTCGCTCAACTACATCAGGTTGCCTATTAAAGTCAATCCCATAGGTTGCTTTGTCTTTGAAAACCATGTCTAACTTTTCATTCAATTTTCTTATCATGTGACCAACATCATGACGCAGAGGAAGGTTAAAACAACATGATGGAGATGGGATGAAGGAACATACCTTCTTCTTGACAACAGCAGAAGAGTTAGTATCAGCTGGTTTTCCTACTTTTTTCTCAATCTCTGCTCTGATCCTTGCAGTGTTCCAGGTGTCCAAGATGTCATCGATCTCGTGGTACTGGTTTTGGAGCTGCTCTAACCAAAGCTTCTCAGTTCGCTGCTTCACAGCATGTCTTTCCTCAGCATCGTCCAGCATTGCCTTGATGAATCCGAGCCTGTCTTGAAGCTTTTGGACTTCTTCATCAACGCCAACTAGCAAGTTGATCTCTTGTTTTGCAAGCTGAACAGCGATTGAACCCAGCTGCTTGAAGAGATCAACGAGTAGTGTTTCAGCCATAGCTAATGGAGACTCAAAATAAAGTTGGATTGAACAACACAAGAAAGAAACAGAAAGTGATTAGCAAGTGCGCTTATGAAGGTTTCTTTTGTAGTAGTTTTGGACAGGAGTGGCAAAGATATTATTTTGTCCTTGAACTCCTCTCACTGGTGGAAAATCCCACACCTTATCTTCAATTTTTTTTTTTTTAAAGGCAACCAGTACTTTGTAATTGAGAGACTGTCAGACTCAATACCAAGTCAAGCTCTTTATTCATTTGCAACAGCTCAATTGGCATGTACCAAGTATTTGGTACATCGATCTCACTCCAAATAAAAGGAGCTCCTTTTATTGTGGGTACCTTGGATGTACTGATTTTTAGCCTTTGGCTTTTACACAGCATCCTCGGCGATCCCACATCGAAGAAATGTCCCTTCCCCTTAGGCCTTATAAGCATGAGCCGAAGAAGTAAGGGTACCACTAGTTCTTTAAGGGAGATTTCTTCGGCTTATGCTTATAAGGCCTAAGGGGAAGGGAGATTTCTTTGATGTGGGATCGCTGAGGATGCTGTGTAAAAGCCAAAGGCTAAAAATCAGTACATCCGAGGTACCCACAATATAATTGGGTCCTTACAAACGAAAATAAAAGGCCCAAAAAAAAATTTTATTTAACTAAAATTTTGAAAAAGATGTAGCTTGCAATATTGATAATGAGACCATCATGCAACAATTTCAAAATAAGAAAATTAGTATAAAAAAAAATTGTAAGACTTTATGTATTTGACGTGTGTTTTATTTTTCAATATATGAAATTATTTTTTATTAGATTTTGTATAATTTAAGTTTCTTAATGACCACCTTGGAAATATTTCTTGGAGCCACCACTAATTTCTAAAGTATAATTGTTCTATTGATTGTTTTTTAAATATTATAAGCTAATGAAAATAAACCCCTCCAAATGCATTCCAGGAGCTTCATGAACATCATTCATGGATCCATGTTTTGATCTTAGGCCATACACCTCAGCCCAAATCTCGCTTAACCCATCTATGGGCCATAAGCATGCTTACCATATTATTAAAAAAAAATTTGCATATGCCATGTATAAAGTTTTGCAATCTTGACTCATGGTACTTAAGGGTAAAGGTTAAGAGATTAAAAAAGTAATTACAAGAAGTTAAAACCTAAATCCTTGTTTTAAATAATGGTTACATGTTAGGAAAAAATTGAACATTTGCATAGTGCAGTGATTATATGTGTTATAGTTTATGTGATTGAGAGTAGTTATTAAATGGTGAGAGGAAGCATGAAAGAGAGAACATAAAGGTTTATGTGGGTGCCTAAGTCCACAATGGAAAGCTCTTGATAGGTGTGGGTGCAAGCGCCAGCAATCATTCTTGGGAAGTACGCCTTGGCCTAGGGTGGACTATGGCGGAGGGTGTAAATAGAGTCGCTGCCTAGTTTAGGTCTAGGAATCATATATATAGCGCCCTTTGTGGAAGGATTGATTTTTACCAGAGCACGTGTCCGGAGTTTAGGAATAGGGATGTGAAGGTGTTAGGCAACCAACCCCACCTGACCCGTGGACCGGCTTCCACTCATTATGTTCCAAGTGTTAATCTCACACACACGCTAACATGTATCAAAAAGCAAACAACATGGAATTATCATCCCCAAGCCTAACGTTTATCTATCATGGCATTAAGCATGCATTTCCAAGGGCAGAAACATTACAAGGCAGATTCGAACAAACATGTCAAGATATCTAAGCATAAAAATCATGGGATTCAACCAAGCATATTTGTGTTCATCAACCATGTCATGTTCATCATCCAAACCAAATGCATGTTCATGTGATTATGCATGGCTTACCTCACTTACCTCATTGCATCATAGCACCTATGCATCAATGCATGTTCATATTCATATGTATGTTCATGGTATTCAAACAATCTAAAACCACAAATAGCATCAAAGAGATCAAAACAAACCAAACAAAACAAAACAGAGAGGCAGAAACTTAAAGATATGTAAACTAAGTTAAACAGAGACCAAACATGTAAGGAAAAACAAGAAAAGATCAAACAGGAATGAATTAGAGTTTCTAGGCATGAGTGTGCGTGCGCATCCCAATTGTATGCATACGCACATGTCGGGTATGCGTACACATGCATGAAGCATGCGCACGAATACACACTCGAAATCCTAACCCAACAATACAGAACAAAAAACAAGGAATCTAACAACCTAGCATGCTTCAGGCATAAACTTTATGTAAACTTAAATTAAACAGACATATTAAGACATTAAAACATATATACAAACAACAAATAAATAAAGAAAAGCAAGGAAAATTAAAGAGCCAAAGTTAGAACTTTTACATCAACCCTAGAACTCTTTAGAGCTTTGATTTTGAACATTCCCCTCAATTAATCTATTTACAACCAAATCAAAATGGATTAGTAAACTTCCAAACTAGAAGATCAAGACTAGAAAAGGTCCCGATCAAGAAAAATTGGACTTGAGGATGTTTTGTGAAAAACTACCTCTTTGATTCACTATTTTCTAATGAATCAATTGTGTTTTTCCACTGTTTTCATCCTCCTTTTGAAAAAAGTTCCTTTTATGGCTTTATATAGTCGAAAAATAGGGGTTTGAGGCGGCTCTTAGATGATGTAGGATTCGTTCCAAACTAGAATGAAGTGCAAAAAGCTTTCCTTACATAGCTTCTGGAACCCTAGCTCCGTACACATGCCCATGCATGTGTGTGCATGCCATAAGCATGCGTATGCATGGCTTGAATGTGCGTACGCATACGTGTGTATGCGTACCCACAATCTAGGGTTTCCTGTAACCTTTCTTTTCCAAAAATAATTTTATTCTTCCAAAAATAAGTTATATTTTCCACAAATACTTTTCTCAAGTCAATTTTCATCTGATTGAGCCCTAAACCAACCTTGGGCTTTAGAGTGCTACCATCATTGGGGAACGGGAGCCTGAGTCGTAAGGGTTACAAAATGCTTTGTCTACAACATGTAAAATTTTCTATTAAGCTCTTGCGTTACAATGAGCTCAATGTAAGATTTTTATACTAGAGAACCATAGACTAAACCTAGGCCAACCACATCTAACATAAGGTTAATTTGCTTGCTTTACAAATACATGGACCTACAATTGGTTTAGGCTACTTGGGTCATAACATGCCTAACAATATGTGTTAAAGTTGTTGAGTAACTGAGAGATTAAAAAAGAGAAAAGAGAAAAACAAAAGCAAGAATTTAATATGACTTGGCTTAATTGCCTACATCCACACGGAAAAGCCCTTTGATAACTACATATTTTCTATTTAACTAATTCACATTACATTGAGAACTCTAAGCTAATCTTAAACTAACCCTAGACTAAACTAGGGTTATTGCACTTGTTAGAATTGGATAATTCCATTTGTAAACATTCAATGTAATTAGTGGTTTCCTCAGTTAAGGGTAAGCGTTAAACCCCCAGAGGTTTTTTCCTGTTAAGAATTTTCTTTTGTAACCATCATAATGTTGCATCCTTTATTTTTTCGCAACTTATATTTCCAATATTGGTTATGTGCACCAGTCAGTCAAATCTGATCATAATTGATCAGTTAATTAAGTTGGGTTAATTTGTTTAAAATCGATCAACCAAGCTCTAAAAATCTAACACATATTAAGGCACTTTGACATTAATTTCTTAGAAGTGCCATAGAGATAGCCACAGATGTTCTTGTGGAATGCCTGAAATATAATTGCACCTGAAGAACATAGTTTTGCAGCACTTGATCTTATGATCAAACAAGTACATGAGCAGAGAGCATGAGATTTTTTTTTCAGATGCTTCTTATTGCGAAATTCGAACCTGAACCTCCATCTGTCAAAATAATAACCTACTCTACAAAATAAGTTTAAATTAAGCTAAAATATGGTGTAAATCCACCTACTTACACCCTCCAACAACAATTTGCTGCATAATATTTTTACAAGTGAATGAATAAGGTCTCACACACACATTCAAATCTCATTGATACCATGTTTGCACTAAAATCTAAAAGTTAAAACTCATAAAATTAAAAACCCAAACTCAACCATCCACTGAAGAGCCGTCGGAGTAGGAAGCTGCCAAAGAAGCCACCACTCCAAGAAGTTTCCGAGGGCGCTGCCAAATCTAAAAAACAGAAATCAGAGCCACCCATATGTTGAGACCCTAAATTTTTTGTATTGAAAAAAAAAATCAGAGAAATTAGACATCACGTAACTATGGAAATTTGAGAATAATCAAACTAATAAGCCACAACATATATGTAAAAGTAAAAACTCTAAGCACTAGCATTGATTCAAGTAAGGTTAAATTTTTTTTTTTTTTTTTTCAATTATGGTCAAAAATGGATTCAAACATGGTTGTAGCAACTGTGATTCAACTAACTGGGGAAACACAGTCATGAAGGAGACCAAATCAACCACATTCAGGGACGGACGCAGGATTTCAAGCTAGGGGGGGCCGGAGATAAGCAAAAAAAAAAAAAAAAATTCAAACGCACATCCATATAATCACTGGCGGAGCCAGGAAATTTTCTTAGAAGGAGTAATTTAGTTATGCCTACATTGTGTTAATAGGTTAAGCATACGTTGGCTCAAAATGCAAAAAACTCAAGTTAATTTGGCCCAAATTATGGCCAAAATTAAATTACTTTATTTCACAAACTAACTTTAAGTAAATTTGTGCCTACATTTTTTTCACTGTACTAAATTATTTGTACTTAGGTTAATAGGTTTGAACTTACCTTTTTACATTTTAGAGCTTTTCTAAGGAGTTACATCTAATGTTTCAGCATTTAGGATAAAAAATTGATTAATAGGTATGAAATTTTGAAGATTTATACAATAATTTTTGTTAAAAAAAAGTGTGAACAATGAAGTGCAAATTACTATTTAAGTGCAATTAGATCAAATCAAACAATTAAAAAAATTATTTGTCCTCCTACTATTATCAGATATAAATAGATAATCTAATATTCTAATATAAACCACATTATTATATATTATATTATTATTATTATAAATAGATTTATACAATATATATATATTTTTTAAGGTTTTCATGGGCTTTTGAAAACTCTTGGGTTGACTGGCTGGGGGGCCTGAGCTAAAAACCAAGAGGGGCCCAAGCTAAAAACCAAGGGGTCCAAACTTGTTTTTTTTAAATTTTACATACTCAAATTTTTTTTTTTTTTGGACCCAGGGGGGGCCCGGGCCCCCTTTGCCCTGCACCTGGGTCCGTCCCAGGACCACATTCTCAAGGCCCATTTCACCATACTGGTAATTAAAGTCGATTTAGAGATATATTTGACTTATTACTTGAAAGTAAATCTCGTTTGTTGCGGGAAAGAAATTGGGAAACAAAACAAACCAAAAGTCCTTTGCGGCAAATCACGCGAACAGTTTCTTGGCACCGTGGTGTCTTTGTTTACTAGTTTTTTTTTTTTTTTTTTTTGATAATTGTTTACTAGTTATATTATTGGGCATTGCTGTGCAGTATTAAATAATTTTAGAAACAAACTCAATTCCAGGTGCATTTTGACGATACTTTTTTTTTTTTTTTGGAAAGTTTTAACTTATAGCCTCCGCTTCTGAATATAGTTTTTTATCATCAAACTAAGACACCAATTAGTTTCTGGTGTAAGCGAAGATTGAACTCTAAATCTCTTGACAGTTGAAATCTTTTATTCAACCATAAGAAACTTTATGAGTTCTTATGATTGAGTTAACTGGAACTCACTTTACCATTTTGACAATACTTTTTCTGTACTTTGAATGGCCTTTTCCATTAACAACTGAGTTTGATGTCGTGTCCAAATTGACAGTATGAGTGACGAGATAATTGACAGTATAGAGGTTGCAGTACGGTTGGAAAATAAGAGAAGTCAGAGGTTTACTCCAATAATTCAAGAAAGCATCTCCTTTCCTTAACCACATGCTGAAAGACATCATTACGTATAAGATAATTTTTTCAAAATAACAATAAAAAAAAATTAACAGAGCTCTTATAAATATATTGGTTTGGAAAATATTTTTAAAAACATTGTATGAGAAAAGAAAAATGTAATTAATTTTTTTGACGGTTTTTTATATTTCACATGAAAATTGTGTAAAATTTTTTCTAAAATGGATTATTAAAAATTGCCCTAAGGGCACCTATTAATAGGACCTATAATAAAAAGTGACGAAACTTGTCTGAGACAATTTATTGCACTTCTAAGACTAAGAACATTCATATCAGTCTGTGTATAATAAAAAAAAAAATATATAAAATTTACATAGTTTTACCTAAAAATGACCCATATCAGTTTGTGTATAATTATATAAATTTACAAGTTTGCTACTCTAATTGTTTAAATTTACATTGACACTACTAATTTTGTATTTAGTTGTTTATTATTTCATTTTGTACTCGAGGATGAAGGAAGAAAGTAGATGATTGTTCTGTATGAAAAAAGAAAAAAAATTAAAAAAATTAAGAAAAATTGATATTTTAATGAAATATAGAGTGTTCTGAAAAGTGAGTGTGTAAAATAGAAAAATTTGGCCCTTATGCTAAAATAGATAGAAATTTGGATTCTCTAATCGTCTTAACGCATTTGAGAAAATAATGGGCTTTATTTATTACTCATCCTTTGTATTTCAATAACTAAAACCATGAATTTAACTCACAATTTCAATTTATGACACTGCGTGTAAAAGAAAAAGATTTTGTTAGAAAATAATTTATTTGGGGAAAATTATTTCTTATGGACCTGAAGAACCTAATTTTGGAGCACTTGGTCTTATAAACAACCTGAGAGATGAAGTTTTAGGAACAGAATTGCTGATCAAGGCAGGTAATATGTCAGTTGGTAATGGGAATGGTTTTAGATATGGGTTGGTGCCGTGCAGTGTACAAGAGATATCAATAGTACTCAGTGCGGAAATTGCCTAAAAATACTGATTGAGAAAGTTCAAGACTGTTGCCAAGCAAGGGCAGAGTTTCGAATAATAAGCCCAAGTTGCAATATAAGGTATGCCAACTACTCTTTGATTCAAGAAGCATCAGCCCCTGTGCTGCCACCGTTGCCATCACCATTGTTGCCATCGCCACTGCCTGGTAATGGTAAAATATATACTAATTTGGATTTAAATGGATAGTTCCCCTAAATGTTTTGGACTTATTTAATTGTAGAATCTGACTACTTTGTGGATGAACCCTCCCCACTTTGTAGGGGAAAAAATCCTCGTTTGAAATGGATTTCTTTCATGCTTCATATCTATCTATTATAAATCTAAAAGTGATAGGATTTTGGTTGGTATATTCCATGAAAATGCAATCAAGATCGAGTCTATAATGCTTATCAAAAGTTCATGATTAATTAAAAGATTCAAGATGCAGCTCAATGAAGACTTTTAGTCAAGATTTATAAAAGTTCATGCCAAACCGCTATCCATATTGTTAATAGCGGACATGGGTAAATTTGGACTAAGCTAAACTTCATTAATTTTTGTATATTGTGCTTGATATTTTATTGTTTTACACATATTTTACAACAATTGGTAGCAAAGATTTATAGATCACCGCACACCCTTGGTACGATGGTTATTCCACAAGTATGAGTACTTGGGAATAAGAGCCGGAATTCAAGTCTTAAGCAGGGAGTTTCACACACATCTTTAGCTTTTTGAAAAAAGAAATAGTTGTAAATGATCCTGTTCCCTCCGAATTTGAGAATGTGACTACTGACTACCTCAATCTTCTAAAAATAGATCTCTTGCCAGTTTGACTATAAAAAGTTTGTTTAAATATGTTACCATCTTTTAAAATTTCATTTGTTTCGGTGAAAAATTTCTATGTTTTCCAGTTTTTGTGCGACAGATGGTAACATTTTCCATTTTCCATTGTCAACAAAACTAGAAAACATTAGAAAAAATTATTGGCTTCATCCCTCCCCTTTCAACTCCTCTATACTGCAACTATCACTTCTCGACTCTCGCACATTGTCAATGGGTATCACCGCCCACCTTCTTGCCACCATCAACCCAACCACATCTTTCAACTGCCCATTGGCCACCAATCATCAGTCATTATCACCACCAATTGTCAACCACAGGTTGCCATTTAGCCCATCTTCTATCCAGCCAAAGCCAATTGCCAACCACCAATCTTCAGCCATGGTAGCAACCAATCACTTGCCAGTATCATCAGTAGCTACCAATAACTCACCGACTGCATCTCTGTCATCACCAGTTCACCACCATCCACCACTGCCACCACCATCACTTTCCTTTTCCTAACTATCATCTTTGATCGGAATTTTTAGTGCAACCAAACTTTAGAAAATTATTTTTTCAAGTAACAGCCAAACAAAGAAAATAAATCATTTCCCTCAATGAATATTTTTGTAGAAAGTATTTTATTCTGATGAAGCTTAAATTTGACACATGCTTTGCTGAGAAAAAATAAACCAAGCTATATTTGGAAAATTGAGCTAGAATCCAAAAATTAATGTTGTGTCAAAGCGGTAGCTATTTACACAATTTTTTCTTTGATTTTGTTACACATTACTGAAAAGACCCATGGCAATACTAGCCCACAAATATAATTGTACGCAATAGTCTCTTTTTTTCCTTTTTCTTTTTTTAGAGAGAGAGAGAGAGAGTTGAGGGCTGAGGCTTAAGATATGGAGATGGGCACCACGAAGGATAACATTATCATTGTACTATCACTTGAACCCCAATTAGAAGTGCCATAATTTATTGTAGGCTTTCGCATTAATTAAAAAAGGCTTTTAGAATAAATAATATTGAGAAATTTATTACATTTGATTTGAATTGAATCATGTCTAATAATTTCGAATCTCTTTGTAAAGCTTTGATTAGTTCTCCTCTGCGAATAAATACTCATTCATTACATGCTCCTCTATGTAAGTGCTTTACTCTAATTTAAAGAATGAACTTGCCTCTATTAAATGTGTATATAACTTATTCTTCTTGGGAAGTTCTGGATGTGAAGTCCTTGCAATTCGATTTTGGCACTATTATAATTGCGACAAATAACTTTTCTAAAGCAAATAAGCTTGGGAAAGGTGGATTTGGGGCAGTTTACAAGGTATGAGAATGTTATTATATGAACTGAACTATTAATCATATGTCCTAAAGTGTTGAACCAATAATGTGTGAAACAAATATTTCTAATTCCTTGAAGTTGAGTTAGAGATTATTTTATCCATAAATTATATTCTTACATATATATATATATATATACACACACACACATATATATACGGTAAGCTTTCAAATGGACAAGAGATAGCTGTAAAAAGATTATCAATGAACTCCAGACAAGGAGATTTAGAATTTAAGAATGAGTTCCTCTTAGTAGCCAAGCTCCAACATTGAAATCTAATTAGGCTCCTTGGATTCTGCTTAGAAGGAAATGAAAAACTTCTTATCTATGAATTTGTGCCTAACATATGCCTTGATCACTTCATATATGGTATCCTTTCTTTTCAATATTAGTTTATAAGCTGATCAAAACAATTTAAGTTGCTAAAAAATATTTTAATTCCATTTTGTTGAAAAAGTCAATTTAAAATATTTGATTACTAATTTGGTTTCATGAATATTTAGATCCTGCAAAGCGTGCACAATTAGGTTGGGAAATGCGTTATCAAATAATAATAGGTATTGCTAGAGGAATTCTTTATCTTCATGAGGATTCCCGACTTCGGATAATTCATCGTGACCTTAAAGCTAGCAACATTCTATTAGATGCTGAAATGAATCCCAAAATTTCATATTTTGGTATGGCAAAACTGTTTGTACCTAATCAAATTGAAGGCAGTACAAATAGAATTGTGGGAACACAGTAAGCATCAAAACTTGCTAATTGCTAGAGCTAACTAATGCAATTCTGCATGCATAGTAAAATTCAGTTCAATAGACTACATGTGTCAGAGTACTAACAAGAAAGCCATAAAAGAATTGAAAGTTGAAAATTTTGAATGTTACTATTACGAGCTTTATTGTCATTTACATTGATACTAGCTTTATTTATATTGATATGCAATGGATATATGGCTCCCGAATATGCAATGTCAGGACAATTTTCAGTGAAGTCAAACGTCTTTAGTTTTGGTGTGTTAATCTTGGAGATTGTAAGCAGTCGGAAAGTTATCTGTTTAGATAATGGAGAGGACAGGGAGCATCTTCTAAGCTATGTGAGTTTGAATATTCAAAGTTACATTTCCATTTTTTTGAAAAAATAAATGATAAACTGGAATGTTGAACAATTTCTTCTTTAACATGGTATATGCACATTGGTATGTTTCTGCAGGCATGGAAAAATTGGATGGAGGGGACGGCTACAAATGTCATAGATCCTATATTGAGGGATAGTCCAATAACTGAAATAATAAGATGTATCCACGTTGGACTACTATGCGTTCAAACACACGCAATTGCAAGACCAAACATGACTTCAGTTGTTGCCATGATTAATAACGATTCTATCACTCTCCCTGTACCTACACGACCTTCATATTTCACGCAGAGTGATGTTGTATTGGACACACCATTGCAACAAGACGTTGGTTCTCACGTAACTAAGTATGAGCTTTCAATTACTGAGTTATATCCCAAATAAAGTTTTGTGAATAAGCGTACAATAAGCACATTTGTCAGAGTCTCCTGGTTTATTTATTTATGGGAAATGTTAACCAATGCTCTTAAAAAATTGATTTAAGAACTATTTTTAGAAACATTTTATTAGATAAAACAATAAATGTTGTTGACAACTTTATATATTTCTCATGAAATTGTGCAAAAACTTTTCTATTATAGTTTATTAACAATTAGCATCTGTTAACATGACTCTTTATTTATTTATTGATTTATTGTTGAATAACTTCACTTCATTGCGAAGGAACAAAATACGGTACAAAGAATCTTCCCCATCTCCACCTTCAATGCAAAAACAAAATTTTATTACAGAAAAAGGCACACTTTGTAATATTATAGACTACAAAATTTTGCAGTGGCTTAATTAACTCAAGGTGCAGATTCATGTGAAGGTGATTTGCAGCGTTAGAGATCAGATTTAGTGGTTACCAAAAGTCACCTGTTGTAAGAAAGTTAGTTAGGCTGCAAGTGATCAGTTAGATATCAGCCAATCACATTGTTATTAGCCATCTGTTAATGCAGCAGCCAATGAGATTAGTTTGAAACTAAATAGTTAGTGCTTTAGTTAGTTAGTTCTTTGAGTACTAATGAGAATTAAGCAAGGCTTGATGAAAATTACTTAGCCTTGATTGCAATTTTCAGAGATCGTGTTCTCTGTGCAGAGGTGTTTAACCAGAGTTGCCTGGTCAACACCGGTGGTCAATGGTCTGCTAACCTGTAACTAGGTTGATCAGCCATAATTTATGATTGAGCCGAATGATGGTCGGTGATGGGCTTCCAGAACCCAAATTTATATGTTATTATGTATTATACTAGAAGTGATGCAGAGGTGTTCCTTAAAAAAATCAAAAATCAAAAAAAAAAAATTAAAATAAATCGTAATTAATACCAAACCATAATAGAACCTAATTTGACCTAAAAAACATTAAAAGTACTTAGAATCAAAGAAATAAATATCCTAAATCTAAAATTTAAAAAAAAATACAAAAAAATATTAATCTGGTTATAAGGCTTTGTCAAACCCATATTATTTGTCTCCATTTCATACTATTTTTGCCTATATATATATATATATATATATATATATATGTATATATAGCCAAAACTCAAAGAAAATCCAATTAGATTTTAATTTGATTCTCAATTTTGCGCCAGTTGTCTTATTTAATTTTTAATTTTGCGCTAAGTGAATTATTGAGTGTGAAAATCAAAGAGTCCAAATACAATTCTAAATTGAATTTTAATTGGAGTCCAATTTTTTGTTACATGTCCTTTTATTTTATTAATTTTTTTGACAAGTGAATTATTGGGTGAAAAATTTGAAGAATCTAAATCCAAATAAATTATATATATATATATATATATTATGAGAAACCCTTACATAATTTATAAATGTATGGTTTAAAAAATGTGTAAGGTAATACTATGTATAATTTGAATCTCTTCTAAAAAAAAAAATGTATAATTGTGAATGTTTTTAACTGTACCAGTGTATATGCATGAGGCTACATACTAGTTTGGTTAAAACCTAATAGGATTGAAAATCCTTAATTTAAGGTGACCAAAAAAAATCTCCCTTTGGTTGAATTCCTTTATCCCGGTCAGATTATGGTCAAATTGAGAGTTCAAACTCTACTTAGGAACTCTCTTTTTCTTTTTCTTTCTTTTGCTGGGGGGGGGGGGGGGGTGGTAATCAATTTCATATTAAACATTCAATTTAATGGTTTGAGCGGCAAAGTACAACTCCAAACTTACAAAATGTACTTGAAGGTCATTTAGCCCAAGGAAGTCAATACCGTACCGGAGGCTGTACCGGTTTGGTTAGCGGTACGATATATTTCGGATATCGGTCAATACCGGTGTACCGTTTCGGATTTACTGCTATATATATTATTTATATATTTATTAGTCAAATTTTATATAATTTATTAACAAAACTTAATAATTTTTTAAAATGTATGAAGATCTAATTACTACTACTGACCAGTTTGCTACATCTCATTAATGTTTTTATCCTTTTAATAAAATGATAATATAATAATAATAAAAGTACCAAGCCGTGTGATGTCAAAAAGACAAAATTTGAAAAGTTAACTTCGGTTTTTACTTTTATCCCATTTAAACGTCATTTGTTCACATTTATTAGACTATCAGAGGCGGACAAAACAAGAAAAGTATACAGAGAAGAGAGAACATTTATGCTGGGACAAGGTGAAGAAGAAGCGGCTTTTATGCTGGGACAAAGGTGAAGAAGAAGCGGTGGCAGCAGCAACTGGCAGTGGGTGATCGGTGCCGGGTTAGTGACCGGAGGATGACAATGCAGGTGATTAATATAGATTTTTTTTGTACCGTCCGAATTTCAATTTTCGGCCGGAATGTCCGATTTTCGCCGGTACAGCCGGTATAGTGCGGTACTGCCCGGTATTTAAAATGGTACGATACAAGCATGTTTCTGTACCGGTTGAGTGTCCGGTAAGAGAAATACCGGCCATACCGGCCAGTACGGTACGGTATTAACTACCCTGATTTAGCCAATACATGAATAAAACTCTTAGATTGATTTTTCATATATATATATATATATAGAGAGAGAGAGAGAGAGAGAGAGAGAGAGAGAGAGAGAGATGTAGAATTACTAGAATACAAAAGCCACAATTTATGTATGAAACACTAACCTTAAAGAAAAATTATGACATGATACTTCCTTTCCTCGTATAAATTGTGGGTACTACTAATTAAATGTATGGTTAGATCCATCAATTATTTGAAAGTAGAGAGTAGCATGTCTACTCTCAAAGAGTAGTGAATAATTTTCCAATCATAAAGTGTAACATATACCTTTAATTTTATGTTAATCAACCATTTAATGATGTGTTAATCGACCACTAAATGAATGGATTAAATATTCAATTAGGGTCCTCAATTTCATGATTTAATTGTCAATTGAAAGTAAATATATCTGGCAAAGTTGTCGATCCACTGCTCACAATTTGTTACAAAGACAAATTATGGAGGCAAAAACTGTGACTTTAATTATGATCCTAGCATTATCATCCCTAGAGCTCTGCATATTGTGGCCAAGGTCCATAATACACGAGATTTTACTCTGTTAGTGGCGCATCATAACCCCATTTAATGAGCCTCAAGTCGCTGCATGTGGTGGTGACTGCCTCTACTAATGGTGTCATCTACGGCCTCTATCTCTGCCTGGGTGATGTTTCTAATGATATCTGCCAGAGATGTTTCAGCTATTTGATAAATTTCATCACTAGTCGGTGTCCAGCATGTAGAAGTGCCATCATATGGTACGACTAATTTTTGAGCACCTGTTCTATTGAACGAAGTGGTAGATGAAGCTTCAGGAACTGGTAAATTATTCCAGGCAGGTAATCGGTAAGTGGGTAATGGTGATGGTGATGGGAATGGTTTTAGTCATTGGTTGGTGCAATGTACGAGAGATATAAATGGTATTGAATGAAGAAATTCTTACACAGAGAATTTCTGGATTGAAGCAAGATTTAAGACTAAAGCAAAGGTTGAATAACAGAAAGTGTTGCAGAAGAGAAAGATTAGAGAGAGAGAGAGAGAGAGAGAGAGAGAGAATTTGAGAGAACAAACTTCTATATTGAAAAACTCTTTCTTGCTTAATGATACAACTGAGCCTTGCTCACTATTTACAATACAATCTGTTTTTCGTGCCACAATAACTGTCATTTGAACCAGCCAAAACGTCACCATTTGAGAGCTTCTCATCCACTTAACTTGTAGATAATCAAGTGCTGCGTTTTGTCCAAGACTGATTAATGAAACTATGCGTTCCACTCAGTAGCAACAGATATATTAATCTTGTCTCGAAACTCTATCGTTTTGTCCTTCTGCTTCTTCCTTGAATTGATTTTAGAATCACCATCTTGAACATCCCCCTTCAAATGACCGCCCGGGGGGGTGGGGGGGAATCCACCAGGAGTTTGCATCTTTGAAGAAGAAACAAAGGAGCTGGTAAAGGCTTCATAAACACATCCACTAAATTGTCCTTGCTGAAACATAGCCCACACACAAGTGTCTGCGAAGGACCTTTTCCCGAACATAGTGGAAATCAACCTCTATATGTTTTGTACGAGAGTGGAAAACTGGATTTGCAAATAATGCTATGGCAGAAATGTTGTCACACCAAATCATTTCTCTTTACCTTTTAATTATTGTTGTGTTTGTGATTAATTATGGTTTAGAGTGTGGTACCAATTTGGTTATAGCTTATATTTCATTTTCCGCACATATATTGTTTGTTTATTAGCTTGTGTTGGTATTTTTAGAGTTGGGGGTCTAAACGTTCATTGGTGTTTTATACACTAATTGAACTTTCATAGGATAAAACTTACTAGGGGTGGACAGAAATATGAAAAGGGTAATGCTTTCAATAGTTTAGTGATGAAAAATGATCTTTCTAAAGTTAAGGGACGAAACTGAACTTAATGAAAATATTACAAATGAAACAATATTTTTTCCTATTACTAGATCAGTCCATTTAGTGTTATTTATCGTGTGTGTGGCACAATAACTTGCAGGTGTGTTGGCAAGGTTGTATGGAAAAGAACCCTCCCCATTAGCTTTTGAAATGGGGTGTCCAATTCTAAGTGAAGATTTAGTATTTAAAAAATCTAAGGGTGAACATAATGCCACCTAAATCAATTATCATTCCTTAGTTGGTGGAATACAATTTTAAATGATGTCGCACTAAATACATCTTAGATTTCAAAAAACCAAATCTTCACCATGACATAGACAATTTTAATTTAAAAGCAAACGGATAGAAGCCTGATCCTAGGCATCAATACACAAGGCAGAATTTACTTTATTTCAAAATTACCATAGCGGACACAGCCATCCTTGTCAATGTGTACCCCAGTTCGCTTAGTATGTGTAGTAGGCTTTATATGCATTCTTTAATACAAATTATAGGTAGTTGTCTGCATAAGTTTCACCAAGTGGGAAGGATAGAATAGGAGACACAAATAATTTTCATCTTATTAATGTGGCAAAAATGCCAGAGGTAGTTCCAAGTGCAATTACATGTTATCAGCTCCTTGCAACATCATGTCAATTGACCCTATCAAGAATTTTTCAAGTTAATCCCTAAATTGTTCCAACCTAATTTGCCAAAGGAGATTAGGAAAATCATGAACCAATAGAAGGCAGCAGAAAAGAGATTACAAAGCAAAAACATAGATAGATCTGAATGCTACTAAGTCTATGCCTCAAAACACTGCACTACTTCGTTAATGAGTTTATGGTAGGAGAATCACGCTTGTGAATTCAACATTCTAAAGTTTTCCATAAATTTTTTTTTTTTTTTTAAAAGCTTTAAACTACGTGATTATTACTTTCTGTGAAGTCAATAAAAAAAAAAAAAAATGAAGACTGCAGTCACTTCCAAACAATAGGCAAGAAGTTTTGGTCATAACAGTACAAATTTATATACATCTAAAAGCTGAAGCGTAGCATTTATTATTGCTACGCTCCTATTGAGCCACATCAACGGCCACATCATCTAACTATTTCTCATTTCCTCTCCACTACTACCAACCATAACTTCTTTTTTACATTTTCATCTCTCCATTACTCTCAAACTTAATGTCACTCTTCATCTATCTCTTCCTCTTCTTTTTATTTTGACTCTTCTTATCCCCATTCTATTACTATAAATATGACATTTTCTATCCCATTCTATACATATTTTCTCACATGAAAAAGGTTATTACTCTCTCTCTCTCTCTCTCTCATGTGTTTATTTTTGTGTGAATTTTTTATTTTTTGTATCTCTACTTTAGATTGATGTATTTATGTTTTCTTTAGAATTTTACTTTGGGTTGCAATTTGGTTTTGTGTTTTTAAGTTATTATCTTTTTTTCTTTTCTATAATTGTTAAATGTTCTTATATTGCATATAAATATAGTTTACAAGAATATAATGTTATTCTATTATATATCATGCTTTGGATATTTTGGTGTTTGACTTATGACTATATTTTTTATTTGATACTTTTTTTTCTCATTTTATTTTCTATTTCTCTCTTGAAAAGGTGATTACTCTCTCTCTCTCTCTCTCTCTCTCTCTCTCTCTCTATATATATATATATATATATATGTATTCTCTTTTACAACTTTACTTTAGGTTGATGAATAATTGTATTTTTTATATAATACTATTTTGGGTTAATACAATTTGGTAGTGTGTTTGATTTTTCAAGTTTTCCGTCACAAGTCTTCTCTCTCCCTCTTTTAGCTTTTGTTTGATTTTTTTTTTTTTTTTTTTTGGGAACATGATACAATGTTATTTTAGAAGTGAGATTTTGAATTTATATTAAAATACAATGTTGGCTATGTATTTGAATGTGTCTATCAACTATTTAAATTAAACCGCCCAAGATGAATATTTATTGACAATATTTTTATTTTTATTTTTCATTGATTTATTATTTAGTTATAACATCAAAATTAAAGTAAATGTATATTTAAAATTGCCTAAGATTAATTTTTAAAGTCAATATATTTATATATATAATATTTTCAAAAAATTAAAAGTAAAAAATAAATACTAAAAAGAATAATGATGTGACAAATGAGAAGGCTCAACAGGAGCGTAGTAACAAAAATGCGATATGAAGATCCATTTAAAGGCAATTAAATCTTAATAAATAAAATTGCATGTAATAAATAAAAAAAAAATTCATGTTCTCTTTATGTTATACTGATTATTTTCTTTCATTTTGATAGGTGAAGTGTTCGATTTTAGACATAAAGTCTACTTTTTTCCTATATATTATTTTAAATATTAAATTTATAATTTGGTATAGTCACTTAGGAATGTTTAAGAAATATGTAGTTCCAATTTCATGTATTTATATAAGTAAAAAAAACTCAATCAATAGTTCGAAGCTGCTCTTACGACAAGAAAAATTATAAATAAAATAATATCTTTTTAAAAGAATGAAAATTTTGAATAATATATTTGAAACTCAAACTATTTAATTGTACAGGAAAAACAAATTAGGAAAATATAATGCACGATAACATAATTTATTAAAATATGGACCACCTAAAAATGAATAATATCAATCAAATAAATCCAAATAATAAAATGATGATATATTTTTTGAGATAAATAAATGAAAAATAATTTTAGAAATTGTTTAAGTTTTCAAGAAAACAAATTATTTTCCACAAAATTTTGAGAACAAATTATATATTATACCATAACTAAAATATAATTATCTATTCCCAGGCATCGCATGGGTCTACGACTAGTCTATATCTATATATATCTAAAAGCTGAACCGTAACATTTATTATTACTATACTCCAGTTGAGCCACATCAGCGTCCACCTCATTATCATTTTTTTTCCAATTATCCTATAATTGTTTTTAACATTTACTTTTTATTTTATTTTAATATTTGCACTTTTTCTAACCTTTCTCCACCCTTACCTTTGCATCTTTTCACTACCCTCTACATAAATATGCTTTTTCTTATTTCTCTTCATCTTCCTTTATTTTGTCTTTTCTTATTTACACTCTCTTACTATAAATTTGTAACTATCTATTCCATTTTATGCATGGTTTTCTCCCACCAAAAATGGTTCTCTCTCTCTCTCTCTCCCTCTCTCTCACAATTTTTTGATGGTTTTCTCCCACCAAAAATGGTTCTCTCTCTCTCTCTCTCCCTCTCTCTCACAATTTTTTGATGAATTTTTTTATACATTCTTCTATTTATCCCAAATTACTAATCTTTGGGAATCCTTTCTTTTCTTTTTTTCTTCTTTTCTTTTTCTACACTAGAATCATTATGCTCATTTTCTCATTTAATTTAATCATGTAGTTTGCCGGAATTCAAAAAAAGGTTCTCTCTCTCTTTCTCTCTCAATTTTTTGATGAATTTTTTATACATTCTTCTATTTATGCCAAATTACTAATCTTTGGGAATTCTTTTTTTTTTTTCTACACTAGAATCATTATGCTCATTTTCTCACTTAATTTAATCGGGTAGTTTGCGGGAGTTCAAGTAAAACCCGACAATAAGGAATTTTACGGCATTAGAGAACGCCTGAATATATACCAGCCAAAAGTTGAAAGTCATCAAATTAGTGGAGCTATGATTAAGCTTCAGACAGGATTGATGGTATTGCTAATGTTCTTTAATTAGCATCCTTATTTCTATTTCTCTATATATGTTTCCTAGAATTAGTATTAGTCCCATTTTTATTTTCTCTATTATATTCTAGGTAAACCAAGAGTTCTTTAAAACTCCACATTGGTTAATGCCATTTGGATTTGTTTTTAAATTTTTTTTTCCTCTTTAATTGTTAAATGTTCCCCTTTTTTTGTTCTTTCTTGTAACTCTAATTGTAAGGTTGAAATTTATCAACCATCTTGTTGGCTTTATTCCGTGCCAATTTGCTTGTAATTTAAGCACTTAGTAACCCTGTATTTAGGTGGGATTTTTGTAAGGGTAGTGTGTGAGAAGATGTGAAGAAAAGCTCAAGTATGTGCAAAGAAGCAGAGCTTCGCGGCTAGGACTCGCGGGTGGCTCGCGACTGCAAGCCGCCAACTTCAGGCATGTGAGATGCACATAGGGAAGCTCAAGGGTCGCGCTAGCTGTCACACTACAGGACAAAAGTCCCCGGCCGTTACGTCGCGACTTGATTTCGCGACTTGGACAAGCCGCGAGACCAAGCTGCCAATTTACCCTGTTTGGCAAAAACTGTCTCTTCGTATTCTTTTCTCACCTCACTATATATAGACCCTTATACCCACTAAATTGAAAGAGCTTACAGAGAGAATTTTGTGAGAGAAAACCCTAAAGAAAAATAAGATTGTCTCATCCCCAATCTTCATCTAAGAGACTCTACAAATTCCTCTACTCTCTTTCTCTCCATTGTCATACCCTTGAGAGGTCTTTTACCAAATCCTTATCTCACCACACCCATGTCTGTGAGAAGGTTTATTTGGTGCTAAGGGAAGCAGTTTGGGAAGGAACCAATGGTGATTGGTTGATGCTATGGGCTATAGCGGAATCCGGTAAGCTAGAAAAGAAAAAGGTTCGGCGCAACCTCGTTGGATCAAGAAGCTCGGAGGGCTTAGGTACCTGGGTAGATTAGGCTTGGAGCGTCTATTGCTGTTCATGTATCCCAACTACATTTTCTAGTGGATTATTGACCGCTTGGAGGGTGGCAGAGAGGTTTTACGCCAAGGGTTTCGGTTTCCTCTTCGATAACACATCGCATGTTGTCTTTGTGTTTGCATCTCTCTTCCCTTTATCTTTGCCTTATATTTACTGCTGTGGATGTGTTTATATTTGGCTTAGATTAGTTACTAATTCTGTGATTGGCTTATGTTCATGTTCCACACATTAACTGTTTGATTATAAGCTTGATTTGGTTTTTTTTATAATTTGCGGTCTAAACGTTCAAGGGTGTTTCATACCCATATTGAACTTTCAATTGGTATTAGAGCGGGTGCACTCTTTGTGGTTTGATTACTTGAGTGCGATCCTAGACCCCTTGGCTATGGATGTAGCTGTAAAAAGGGTCATGCTGAACTGTGGTTTAAGTGTTTGTGATAATGACTCTATGAGTATGTTTGAAGGATATTCTAAAAATGAACTCTTAGAGCTAATTAAATCCAGAAAACATGCTAGGATGTTCATTCACTTGCTGAAATACTTTGAAAATAATAACCACATTCTACACAATAGTCTATGTGAGTCTAATTCTTTGATTGAGAAATACAAAAGAAGAAATAGAACATTGTGTGAAAGGGTTGATAATCTGAAAAAGAAAATTCAATCCAGAAAAAGCATGGAGAATAACAATGAATTTTTGTTTGATGGTCAAGAATGCTTGTCTCATGCTTGTATGTTTGTGCACACCTCATTGAAGGTATTTAACTCGTGCTTATGGTATCTTGATAGTGGATGTTCTCGTCATATGACAGGAGATAAATCACTGTTTAAGACTCTCAAAGAGAAAGCATGTGACTATGTGACTTTTGGTGATGGGAGTCATGCTCAAGTTCTCGGGGAAGGAACGGTTGAAATACCGGGATTACCTCTACTGAAAGAAGTGCTATACATCAAAGGATTGAAGGCAAATCTCTTAAGTATTACTCAAATATGTGATGAAGAGTTCCTTGTCCAATTCTCAAAGAAGGGGTGCATAATCATTGATGAAAAAGGAATTCAAGTCTTGGAGGGAAATAGGACTACTGATAATTGCTATGGAGTAGTTCCTACGGCACCTATTTCGTGTAGAAGTACTCGTGTTGATATGCTGAAACTTTGGCATCACAGGTTTGGACATGCAAACTTCAAACAAGTATGTAAAGTCTCTAAACTTGAGGTAGTTGAGGGACTTCCAAAGTTTGGAAAGGTGGAAAAGACTATATGTGGAGCATGTCAAATGGGGAAACAAACAAAAGCAAACCATCACAAGGTGAATGTGATTGCTACCTCACGGTGTTTGGAACTTCTTCACGTTGATCTAATGGGGCCTACAAGAACTGAAAGCTTAGGAGGAAAGAGATACATTATGGTTGTAGTTAATGATTTCTCAAGGTACTCTTGGGTGGAATTCCTTAGAGAGAAATCCGAAGCATGTGATAAAATGCAAAGATTATGCAAGAGACTACAGAATGAAAAAAGAGTTCCATAGTCAAAATCAGAAGTGATCATGGGAAGGAATTCGAGAATGCTAAATTTGAGTCGATCTGTGAAGAGCATGGTATCAAGAAGGAATTTTCAGCTCCAAAGACTCCACAACAAAATGGGGTGGTTGAAAGAAAGAACCGGGTGATCCAAGAGATGGCTAGAGTCATGCTACTCAACAAAAACATACCTCAAAGGTTTTGGGCTGAAGCTGTGAACACATCTTGTCATATCTGTAACATAATCTATTTCCGAGCAGGGACAAAGAAGACGTCATATGAAATATGGAGAGAAAAGAAACCCAAGGTGAAGTATTTCAGAGTATTTGGGAGCACATGCTACATTCTAAATGACAGGGAAAATCCGGGAAAATTTGATGCTAAGAGTGATGAAGGAATACTCCTAGGATACTCCACAAATAGCCGAGCTTATACAGTGTACAACAAGCATACTAAGACGGTGATGGAGTCAATCAATGTGGTCATAGACGACACCATATCTGAAAAGGAAATTGAGGATGATGAAAAGGGGATCAAACTCAAAGAGAATGAGGATGATGATGATATGCCTCTAAGTGATGGTGCTGAGAAAGTAACACCCGGAAAGGAGTCCACACCTTCCACATCAATAAGAGAGATTAGATCAACACAAGAAGTCTCAAATCCACTCACTCCTCCAGAAGTTCAAACCCCAATTTCTCGTGATGAGGAACTCTCAACTACCAAGAAACCTTCATCAAGAGTGACTCTCAATCACCCATCAAGTAATATTATTGGGGATGTGAATGAGGGACTTCGGTTGAGAAAAGGGCCAAAAGTATACTGCTAACCATGTAACATTCAACTGTTATCTTGCTCAATTTGAACCTAAAAAGGTAGAAGAAGTATTGAAAGATGAGAATTGGGTAGAGTCTATGCACCAGGAGCTACACCAATTTGTTAGAAATGATGTGTGAGAATTGGTTCCAAGGCCTGAAGATACACATGTGATCGGCACCAAGTGGATTTTTAAGAACAAAACAGATGAAGATGGTGAAGTTATCCAAAATAAGTCTAGATTGGTGGTTCAAGGGTATACTCAGGTGGAAGGCATAGATTTTGATGAATCATTTGCTCTGGTAGCAAGACTAGAGTCCATTCGAATTCTCTTATCTATAGCATGCATCATGGATTTCAAGTTGTACCAAATGGATGTAAAATGTGTCTTCTTAAACGGCTTTCTTAATGAAGAAGTCTTCGTTGAACAACCAAAGGGGTTTGAAGATCCTCACTTCCTGGGTCATGTACTAAGATTGAAGAAAGCTTTGTATGGGTTGAAGTAGGCACCAAGAGCATGGTATGATCGTCTCACTACTTACCTATTGGATCGTGGGTTCAAGAGAGGTCAAGCAGATCGCACATTGTTTGTTAAAAGAGATGAAAAATCCCTTCTTGTCGCTCAAGTGTACGTGGACGACATTGTATTTGGATCCACAATTGATTAACTAGCTCACGAGTTCTCGGAAGAAATGAAAAGGGAATTTTAAATGAGCATGGTGGGAGAGTTGAACTACTTCCTTGGGCTTCAAGTGAAACAACGGAGAGATGGAATATTTATTTCTCAAGAGAAGTATGCCAAAAATCTTGTCAAAAGATTTGGTTTGGACTCCAAGAAACATACCTTTACTCCCATGAGTTCCTTAGCAAAGTTGAGCATAGATGCAACCGGTGTTGACGTTGATCCAACCCTTTATCGGAGTATGATTGGCAGTCTTCTCTATCTCACAGCAAGTAGGCCAGATATTGCATTCAGTGTCGGAGTATGTGCAAGGTTTCAAGCTGCTCCTAAAGAATCCCATTTAACAGTAGTTAAGCGAATCATTCGCTATGTAAATGGCACATCTGACTATGAGATTTGGTATACAAAAGATTCGAATAAGTGTTTGGCGGGATATTCAGATGCTGACTGGGCAGGGTGCATTGATGATAGGAAAAGTACTTCTGGTGGGTGCTTCTATCTTGGAAATAACTTGGTTTCATGGATGAGCAAAAAGCAAAATTCGGTATCTTTGTCAACGGCTGAAGCTGAATACATTGCAGTAGGAAGTTGTTGTGCACAATTGTTATGGATGAGAAAGCTATTGCATGATTATGGAATTTCTCAAGACACTATGTGTCTGTTCTATGATAACACTAGTGCCATAAACTTGTCAAAGAATCCAGTTCAGCACTCCAAATCAAAGCATATCGAGATCCGCTATCACTTCATTCGGGACTTGGTAGAGGACAAGATAGTATGTCTAGAATTCATCAATACTAACAATCAAAAGGCAGACATATTCACCAAAGCTCTTGATGGCCCTAGGTTTGAATCTTTGCTTAAGACAATTGGTGTCGGTATCATTCCTTAAACTCAATCTTCCATGACATTTTTTTTGTTTGCTCTTGTTTGTTTTGTGTGTCTTATGTCTGTCTGAATTTTTTTTTGTGTGGATTTGTTTGTGTTTAATGTTTTTGTGTCAAAAATCCAAAAACACATAAAAAGTTGAAAATCCAAAAAGTTTGATCACTTTGTTGAGTTTTTGTCTCAAAGCATATTTTGCCTTGTACCTTTGTACTGATGGCTTTGTGCATTTAACGAGCTTAGCTTGTCTCTCATGCACTCATATCTTTGTGGAAGAAATTCTGAAATCTATGTGACTGTTGTAAATAGATCTTTAACCTTGTCATGAATGATTAGTGAATGGTTTTGTTGATCTTGAGACATGCATAGACTCATGCCTATATATCTTCCCACTTTTTATTTTTTTCTGCTTAAAGAGCTCTCTAAATGTAAATCTCCAAATGAAAAGAGATATAGAGCTGCAAAAGCCTGTCGCACAAACTAGTATTCGACTAGGAAAAAGGGAAAGCGACCAAAATAAAATGTATGATGCTCAAAAAGCCAAAGGCTAACTCATCAATTGGAATATCAAAAATTTCAGGCATCTATCTCTCAATGAGATTTTCTTTGCTCAAAAGTTGCAAATGATATGTTGAATATGGAGCCAAATGAAAAGCTTCAAAGAATTGTTATCAAGTACTTGTGGGAGGTCATATATGCATGTTTCTATAATTGAGATAGGTCACATTATCTAGTGCTAGTTGTGTATGCCTTGATTGAATTGATCATTGAAGCTTCACATTGGACTAAGGTCTATCTCATTTTTGATATCCACACATAACACACAAGTCTATGTTCAATGAATGTCATATTCATTTGTGTGATTGTACTTGATTAAATGTGTTTTCACAAGCTCAATCTTTGTTGATCAAACACAAAAAGATTTTTGAGTGTTTTGTTTTGTTTTTGGAAAGTACTTTGTTTTTGCAAAAATGTCAAAAATTTCAAAAACAATGTTGCCCTGTTTTGGCGACTAAGTTACGGGTTGGCCCAGTCGCATGCCCCAGTCGCGAGCTTACTCAGAGATTTTTCGCAGCTCACTGGCGAGTAAATGCTCTAATCGCGAAAAAGACTTAGAAAATTTTTCCAAAATTTGAGTTTCTTGTTTTTCGCGGCTCAGTGTGGCGACTTGTTCGTGGGTGGAATGTGCAGTCGCGAGGGGTACTCAGGGGTTTTTGCAGCTAATATCGCGACTATCTCGCGGTTAGACCTTCCAGTCGCAAAAAACACTTAGAGAAATTTTTCAGATTTCTTTCCTTCACAGTGTTTCGTGGCTTACCATGGCGACTTACTGGCGACTTGATACAGTCGCGAAAAATGCGTGTTTTTGCTTTCCAATGTCAGCTTTAAAACTTTTAGTTTTTCCCTCCTACCTTTGTGACTGTTCATTGTCTTCCTCATTTTACTCTCACAAACACTCCGAGCTTTTCTATGAAAATCCTCCATTTTTGCATCATCTTTTCTCAAATCTTCAACAAAAAGGTATGGGTTTTCTTCCTTTCCCTTAATACTTACTGGTTTGAGCATTTTTTTTTTCTGATTTGTGAAGATGTTGTTGTGGGTTATGTTTTATCATGGTCGAACATGGGTTTCTGATTTTCGGGTTATATTGCTTGTTTGTGCTGGTCCATACACTGATCTTCTCAATCTTGTGTACCTACTGTGGTGTTGGTTGTTTACACACACTCATTGTCATGTTTTGAACTCAAATTTCAAGTATTTAGGGTTTCCTTCATTATCCATGGTATGGCACTGACACATTGCTAATAATGTTTGCTGTCCTGTTTGGTGGTTCTTGTGTGTGTTAAATCATGGTGAAGAGTCAAATGTCTCCATTCAAAAGGTCAGCTGTGAAAGGAGGTAGCAGCAAAGGAAAGGAACTTGTCATTGAAATTGATGACTTCTCTCCTAAACCAAAACAAGCTCGTTCCCCATCTGGTGTGTTCGATCCCAACAAGTTTCGATCGTATGCTGCCTTTCAGACTCATGAAAATTATTTCAAAAAGGCTACACCTCTGATTAAAAGAGTCTTTGACCAACATTCTCTATTTGACACCAACATTCCTCAATGGTTTGCACGCAAGGATTGGAATTATCTCCTTTCTGACCTTGATGATGCATATGAAAATCTGGTAAAAGAGTTTTATGCCAATGCAATTGTTGAAGGAGACGAACTTAAGTGTTGGGTTCGAGGAAAAAGTTTCTCTGTCTCTCCCGCATACCTAGCAGAGATTCTGCACATCAACAGGCCAATACTTGGGGTCTCACCAGTCTATGATGATCTACATCCAGATGAGGAATTACTTAAAGCAGTTCTTGGGGACAATCTGGATTTTTCCTCAAATGGGAACTCAGTCAGTGTTTCATCTCTTCCTCCAAAATTGAGGGTGCTTACGATTGTCATGTTTCACAACCTGTATCCCCTATCCAGCACAGGGTATATGAACCTCAGGCGTGCACTGTTTCTTCATGATCTGATTTCTGATGTCGAGATTGACATCTGTGCTTATATCTTTCATATCCTTCGCAAAACTGTTCTACGAACAGAATCAAGGATGTGCATTCCTTTTTGCTGTCTCATCTCACGGATTCTGAAGCGTAAAGGGCTCCATCCGTCTGAGAATGAATTTCCTTGCACAAAACCATGTCCAATCAACATGCGCACATTCAACGCTAGCATTGGTCATAGCAAGAAAGGAATCAAAACAGAAGCTTCCGCATCCCACAGTGGTTCGCGCTCCAGTTCATTCCCCGCCGACGAGAAGCTAGACTTTATTGTAGCATCAGTTCATGAACTGAGTTCAAAGATGTCCGGCCTTACTTCCATCTTGCACCATCTCGACATTCGATGGGATACGAAGTTCACTTCAATTCAAACTCAATTGGATGAAATTCAAACAAAGCTAGAAGATAATGAAGCCTAGCTATTCCATGACAAAAAGGGGGAGATTTCAGCTAACAGACTTTTGTTTACTGCTTTTGACTATCTTTAGCTTTTATCATACTTTTTGTATCCATCTTATTTTATTCAGTACTTTATGTTCTGGTTTGTACCCATGTTGCTTCTGTAAGCTTTAAGGGTTTGTTTTTATGCACGTTTGTAGGCCTTTGTGGTTTGTGCCATGCTTTATGCAGCCTTTGTGCTTTGTTAAAATCAGTACTTTCAACTAAATGTCTTGCATTTTCTTCTAAGTACTGTCACTCTTGTGCCCTTGTAGGATTTTTCCTAGATGCACATACTTCATGTACTGTGCATTGGTTGAGTGTTGGTCATTCAAGCGATTTATCTTGTGTTTATCATCTTGAATGTCCGGATGTTCATTCCAAGTGTGAATGAGTATTGTGATCACTTGGTTATAGTGATTACCTGTTTTGTTCTTGCCATGGTTTATTGCTTTATTCCATTGTGCATGATCGTATTGTGCTTGCTCCATATGCATTACAAGTTTCTATGTACAATGAACTTATTGTGTTGTTGAGTTTCAGGAGTTACTTGTTCTTATGGTTCTAAAGCTTCACAGATTCTAGAGTTAGGTGTGAGTGAGTTTTCTAACTGTTCCCAACTCACGCGTTAAGTCTAGAGTTTGTTTTAGGGTTTTGTCACGGAATAGCCAAAGGGGGAGATTGTAAGGTTAAAATTTATCAACCATCTTGTTGGCTTTATTATGTGCCAATTTGCTTGTAATTTAAGCACTTAGTAACCCTGTATTTAGGTGGGATTTTTGTAAGGGTAGTGTGTGAGAAGATGTGAAGAAAAGCTCAAGTATGTGCAAAGAAGCAGAGCTTCACGGCTAGAACTCGCGGGTGGCTCACGGCTGCAAGTCGCCAACTTCAGGCACGTGAGATGCACACAGGGAAGTTAAAGGGTTGCGCCAACTGTCGCACTACAGGACAAAAGTCCCAGGCCGGCCAGGCCATTACGTCGTGACTTGATTTCGAGACTTGGACAAGCCGCCAATTTACCCTGTTTAGCAAAAACTGTCTCTTCGTATTCTTTTCTCACCTCACTATATATAGACCCTTATACCCACTAAATTGAGAGAGCTTCCATAGTGAATTTTGTGAGAGAAAACTCTAGAGAAAAACAAGATTACCTCATCCCCAATCTTCATCTAAGAGACTCTACAAATTCCTCTACTCTCTTCCTTTCCATTGTCATACCCTTGAGAGGTCTTTTACCAAATCCTTATCTCACCACACCCACGTCTGTGAGAAGGTTTATTTGGTGCTAAGGGAAGCAGTTTGGGAAGGAACCAATGGTGATTGGTTGATGCTATGGGCTATAGCGGAATCCGGAAAGCTAGAAAAGAAAAAGGTTCGGCGCAACCTCGTTGGAGCAAGAAGCTTAGAGGGCTTAGGTACCTGGGTAGATTAGGTTTGGAGGGTCTATTGCTGTCCATGTATCCCAACTACATTTTCTAGTGGATTATTGACCGCTTGGAGGGCGGCGGAGAGGGTTTACGCCGAGGGCTTCGGTTTCTTCTTCGATAACACGTCGCATGTTGTCTTTGTGTTTGCATCTCTCTTCCCTTTATCTTTGCCTTATATTTACTGCTGTGGATGTGTTTATATTTGGCTTAGATTAGTTACCAATTCTGTGATTGGCTTATGTTCATGTTCCGCACATTAACTGTTTGATTATAAGCTTGATTTGGTTTTTTTTTTTTATAATTTGGGGTCTAAACGTTCAAGGGTGTTTCATACCCATATTGAACTTTCACTAATTAATGTTGATGGTTCTTTTTTTTTGGTTAGTTAAGGTTGATGGTTCTTTCTTTAGTTTCTTATAGAGAAAAGAAAAAATTAAAAACAATTGAATATAGGGACATATCCTTTGGCCTTTGTTTATTTGATTAGAGACAAAAGCCTTTGTCTATTTGATTAGAGAAAATATATTAAAGGGGCATATCCTTTGGCCATTGGATTGCATTTCTTAGAGGTTAAAAGATAAAGCTTGTCATTATAGGAAAACATTTTGGGTGGGGATAAGGGCATCATTTTGTTTGCTCTAAGAGTAACAAAAGATCCTATTATAAAGGAAGCCCACAATCATATCACATGCTTATTACACTAACCATGAGCACAACCCATTATTCTCTCTCACCATGTTTCTACTACATTTGCATTTAGCAACCTAAGATTAGAATTTATTCCCAATAGAAGACTTGTAGAATCATTCAATTTTTATAGGAAATTAGCCGCAGACTCGCGCGATGCGTGGGAATATAAATATTATGCAATGAAGTGTAATATATAAAAGTAACAATTACTTCAAGTATTGTCTTTTTTTCAACAACAGAAAAAAAAAAATTACACTTATCTTTCTTTTTATTTATTTATCTTTTTATCTGTACAAATATATCATTTTAATATTTTTCTGTATATTTCATTAATATTTTTTAAGGTGAACCATATTCTTCTAACTTTGCTGTAGTGTGTTACATTTGCTTAATATACAACTCATCTCTTAAGGAATAAGGAAATTATCATAATAATAATAAATCATCACAAAATTACAATGTTAACTTAACCAAAATTAAAATAAAACTAAAGAAATAAAAAATAGATTTTATAATAATTTATTAGTCAAAACATTGGTAGGCATATTCAAATTCCTATTTCCAAAAACAACTAAGTATTAATCCAAACCAAAATTCAATCAAAATTATAAAAGGGAAAGAAAAGACTTACTGATGGGAAATTAAAAAAACACAATCCTAAAACACATATTAAAAAAAAAAAAAACCATCAATCTTAATTTGAGTTATAAGAGAGAACAAAAATCTTTTATGTGCAATTGTTCTCTTTATTGGTATTTATTGTTATATATTTTATTTTTACTTTTTTTTTTCTTCTCATCTTATGTTATTCAACATTTAAATTCAATCACATCTTCTACATCATTAAATTAATTATATTTTCTCTCTTCTTTTATTTTTAATAATTAAACATGGAATATTTTATTTAAATTAAAATCAATAAAATTATCCTTAAAAAATTGTACTTTTTTTTTTTAACATTTACACTTTGTCCAAGATTTTTCCTTACCTTTATCTTTTCATCTCCCCACTACCTTCTACCTTAATATCACTATTCATCTCCCCACATCTTCCATATCATTAAATTATTTATATTTTTCTCTCCTTTTTATTTAAAAAAATTAAAAATTTTACTTAAATGCAATTAGGGCTGTCCACGGGTCGGGCCGGGTCGGTTTTGGGCCCAATCCGGACTCGACCCGCCGGCGTCGGGTGGGAGGGTGGAGGAACCCGGAACCGACCGCCGGAAAAATCGGTCGAGTCGGTTTCGGGTGAGGGTGAGCGTCGGTCGGGTCGGTCGGGCGCCGGAGTAAAAAAAATCTTCGAAATCTGGAAAAAAAAGTCGTTGAAATCTGAAAAAAGTCGCCGGAATCTGGAAAAATTAGCCGGAATCTGGAAAATTATGCCGGAATCTGGAAAAACTCGCCGGAATCTGCATTTTTTTTTGCCGGAATCTGAAATTTTTCACTAAAAATTGCTGGAATTGGCCGGATCTGGATAAATTCCACTAGATCTCGCCTGATTTGGTCGAGATCTCCTCGGATTTGGTCGAGATCTCCTCGGATTTGGCTTGATTTTGCAGGTTTGGCCGGATTTTTTATACATCTCCGGTCGGGTTCGGGTTGCTCGGGTTTTGGAGAAGCAAACCCGCCACTCGACCCGCCGGTGTCGGTTCTTGAGAACGGAAACCCGCCGCCGACCGACTGAACCTTCGGTTCGGGCCGGAATCGGGTCTCCGGCGGGCGGTTTTGCCGGGTTGTCGGGCTCCGGTCGGGTCTGGACAGCCCTAAATGCAATAAATAAAAGTGTCCTCATAAAGTGGAGTAATACTAAGGACACACTCATTCTCAAACCCAATACATCAAAGAAAAAGTATAATACAAAACAAATGTCAATTGGGAAACACTAAATTAAATAATAATAATAATAATAATAATAATAATAATAATAATAATGAGGATATCAAAACAAATATAATATAAAGAAACTAATAGTTATGGATATACTAACTTAAGGGTAGCAAAATTAAATGAAAAAAAAAAAAAAAAAAAAAACTACAATGCATATTTAATGCAATAAAATCATCATCAAAGTTTGGAAAACAATGGGTTGCCGAGAGAGAGAGAGAGAGATGGTAAAGAAAAAAAATCAAATGTCAATTAGTAACTATTAATTGGAAAACAAAGAAGTTGTAAGGAGAAGTAAAAATAAAAAATAAATATGACCAATATGGAGAACATTAAAAACTTTAAAGTGCAATAAAATCAACTATTACATTCACTTAAAAAATTGAATCAATAATCAATAATTATACACAATCATAGCAATATATTTAAACTTAAAACTAATCAAACTCTAATTCATAACTAAAAGGAGATGTTCTCATGTAATAATAGAAATTACATAAGAAATAAAGATTGAAAATTTTAAAATCCCTTTTTTGACATTTCATTTAACTTTATATATATATATATATATATATGTATGTATGTGTATATATATATATATATATATATGTAATCTTCATACACAATTATATTTAAAAACTAATAAACAATGCTACATCTCATTATGAAGTAGTAGTCTATGATTTTACATATCTAAAGAAGTGGAATATATAGAGTTTACTTAAGGTATATGTAAAGATTCACATTAAAAAAAAAAAAAAGATATGTAAAGGTTAAAAAAATGTATATTCTATAAATAAATAAAAAGGTATATGTAAGGTTTTCATTAACTTAAAAGAAAATGAAAAATCAATTATTAATAACAACAACAACAACAACAACAATAATAATAATATAGGGGTAATTACATTTCCCTTCCTTGAGATTTGAAGAAATGACACTCTACCTCAAACTTGAAAGGAAAAAATATATTCACCATTTACATTTGTTTGACCAAAATTTCTTAAATTAATATTAAAATATTGTGCACTAACTTGCCTGTGCTTAAGGTAGGTTCCAAAATTATCCTTAATTTTAAAATTAAATTCTCTTACTTTAAAATTTTAAATTAAAGTTTATTTCAAAATATTAAGTAATTTTTTTTGCTTTTTTTTTTCTCCTTTTCTTTTCCCATTGAGTTATGGAGAGATTTGGTATTTCAAATGTTTTGGTATTTTATAAATTTGTATTTTAATTCTAAAGTTATGAGTAATGTCTTTACTAACCATGGTTAAACATTTATAAACAGATTCTTAAATAAATTTAAAATATTTTGTTATTAATACAAACAAAATGGGAGAGTGTAATTACTTATTACTCCAAATATATTTAATAAGATCACCTTAAAAAAAAAAAAAAATTATCTCGTGCGATGCACGGGTCTACGACTAGTGGTAGGTGTATCGTCAAATCCTAACTTATGAATGCTACCAGATAAATGTGCACTGTGCCTGTAGAGGAGGGAGTGTGTCAATCTATTGTCATATGCAGTTAATGGAACAAAGGGTAACTCTCCAAGGCACTGATCCATAACCTTCACACCAGAGATCATTGATAATCACCTAACAAAAACAGTAACCGTCCGTGTGCTCTGGAGGAATTGTATATCGTGCATGAACCACATGTTGTAAACATGTTAGCCCTTCATTGTGCTAAAATAAAGGGATCCTCATAGGTAAACTCTTGTGTGTGTATATATAGATATAGAGTTTGTATGGCATCGCATTGTACATAAATTGCAAAAGATAGACAGAGACTGAGTACCAAGCCCTTGGCAGTACAATTTAGAACAATTTTGTTCCTTTTCCATCTGCTTACTACAACAAGAACAAATGAAAATTCATCCCAGGTGGGTCAAATTATTGTCCGAAGGTCACCAAACTGAATGTATTTTTCAGTTTTGTTGAGAATGATTAAATTATTAAGTAGAAGAAATTTCAAGAATCAAAAATCCAATTTATAGTATTTGCCATGTTTCTGTCTCAGCAATTCATTCACATATGATAAATTGATAACAACGAAAAAATAATTAACGAAGAAAGAAAAAGGAGAAAGCAATTGAAGTGAACTTACAGTCTTCGTTTGAAGCATCGTTGGCTGTGAGTGCTATAACCAAATATTGCATGGAAAGCAGCAGCAGCAGCAGCAGAGTTCCTGTTCTTTCACTCATTTGGCTTCAAAGTCACTGAATCAGTGGCGACTCCAGAAATTTTGTCCAGGGTATTCCTATTCCACTTAAAAAAAATTTCAGGTCATTTCGATTTATTTTGGGTCGTTTCGGTAAATACCGGCTGAAAATAAATCTAAACCATCAATATCATCATAAACATCATGTTTTGAGACTCAATTAATTTTTCTTTTTCTTTTTTCTTTTTTTTAAGCTTTTCATATCCAGATGCATATTTTCTAGTAGACATTTCTAATCAAACAATATATTTATAAAGACTAAAATAAATAAATAAAACTTTAAAGTGTAGAGCAAATAAGAAATAGAACTTAATTTATATAAAAAGTATTGTTGTAATTTCACCAAATAGTACCAATTTTTTAACAATCTCAATCGGTATAAATAAAGATTTATTCATTATATTACTGATCACTAATATATATATATATATATATATAAACACAAGATTAAAAAAAAGAAAAAAAAATTAATCACAGCCATAACAAAAAAAGCCCAGCCCAGCCAAGAACCTGCCAAGAGCCACTCACCACAAAAAACATAAAACAAATCCTAATATCCTATTACATTTACACGTATAACCAAAAAAAAAATAAATAAAAGGCAACACGGGCACGGCCCAGCCCTCTTAACAAATATAAAGTAGAATAGAAAGCAAACCAAGCCTTATAAGCCTATTAGTTATACACTGATACCTGAAGCAGTGAAGCTCAAAAGTCAAAACGACAAAACCCATTACCCAGCGTCCCAGCCAGAATCAAAACGTAGCACAGCACTGACAGCAGCAGCAGAAAAAAAAAAAGGGCAGTCGGCGGAGGAAAGGAAGCTTGAGCCAGCAGCGAGGCAGTCCGATGATTTAGATTAGATCAGAGGAAAGGAAGCTTGAGCCAAACAAATTTGTTCTGTAAAATCATAAGGTTTTACAATTTTTTTTTTTTTTTTTGGCTGAAAGCTATACGTTTGGATTTGGCCGGCATAATTTTTTTTTTTTTTTAAGATTTTAGTTCAAAATTTGTTTGGCATAAAATTTTTTGAGAGTTTTTCTGATTTTGCTTTAGGGTGTTCCTATTTTATTTTTTAAGGGTTAACAGATAAAAAAATTTAAATTATTATATATAAATTTTTTTTTTTTTTTTTCAAGTCAGGGTGTTCCTGGGAACACCCTGACTTCAACGTGGCGTCGCCACTGCACTGAATTGAATAAGGAATGATAATAAATTATGTAAATCCATTTGAGGTAAGACTGATTCTAAAATAAGTCAAAGTTGCAGAAGTAGTGATTACAACACATTATACGACACAACTACCAGTGGCCACTGACTGACTGAAGTGCTGGTATTTTGTTAAAAGAAAAAAACAGACACAAGTACTTATATATAAATATAAATCATAAATGGTAATTCCATGAGACCACAGGTTGCCTGCAACTTATTAAATGGAGATAATATCTAATTACATGAATAAGAGGGAAGTTAAAAATGACAAATTTCCATTTCCACCTTTAGCCTTTCCTCTTCTCTTGTGTGTCTGGCTGGCTTGGTTCTCTTTAGCTTTTCAGTTTCCAATTAATTAATTGATTAATGTATGTAACAGACAAGACAAGTCTCAATGACTGGAACTGCATGGGGTTTGTCTTTTGTTCATTTCAATCATATTCATAGGTTTATCATCATTCGTATCCAATTGCGCATGCGTCGTCTTCAGTCTACTTACTTTAAAATGAGTCCACTATGACTTCTGTTACCGAATATTCAACTCTGAATTAATCAATGCTTTTATTGCTCCCTCCAAAACCTAACACCTTTAAATGGGTATGCCCATTTAAACTTTTTAAGAGTCGTCTCACGCCCAAAATGTTTAGCCCCAAATCACAATAGAGCTATTGTCCTCCACCCACTCTATGCTTGTTGAAGACACTATTCATGTGTAGTTTTACTTACACTCATAAAATTTAGCTACATGTAACCTTATTTAATATCTTTTTATTGAATGTGAATTTTGACAAGTTTACTATTAGATTACATATTCTTCTTATATCTTACATGCTTGCAAAATTTTTATAAAATTAAATAGCAATAGTTGTATCATTAATAAATTGTTTAAATTGTATGTTTTTGTAATTTAAATTTATTTATAAAATATACGTTTATAGGTCATATAGTAAATAATATCCGATTGGTACAAAATTTGACATGGGTATTAAGGGCGTAAAGATTCTAAAGATCATGTAATTAATCTAACAATTAGATTTTCAGAATATGTAGTAATATTAACGATATTAAGTAAGGTTGTATCCTTAGGTGCTACAACCAATTTTGTAGCCAAATTTTGTTCATTTTTAAAAGATATCATGTAAAATTTTTAAATATAATATGTCTTATAAATTGCCACGAAGTGGAATGGAGGAAATAGCTTCAATCTAGACTTTGTTCATCACATGGGCACTAGTCTTGCCCAACTTTGAATGGGAAGATTAAAACTGATTAAAACTCATTCCCAATAGCAAATGAGACAAAGATGGGATGAGGGTTAAATATTTTCTTTGAATTAGGTTAAGACGGGTTAGGTATATTGGGGACCTTGACCTGATTATATATATATATATATATATATATATATAGAGTATGATTTTTTGAATCTAAACTTTGATTTTTCAATATCTTTTTGTGTGGTATTATTGAATTTATATTATTTATATTTTAAGATTTGAAGTGTTTATGGTTTTTTTTTTTAGAGTAAAACACACTCGAAAATAGTAATACTAGTGTTTTAAATAGGGTTTATAATATATTATATAACCAGAGTGCAACTACAAAAGGACCTAACATTTGTAGTTGTAAACTGAGGTTATAAACAGAGTGTTTATGATCTTTAGTTATTGTATTGTTATGCTTTTTTTTTTCTTTTCTTTTTTTATGAGTTATAATTTAATGTATATAATTTAAATCAAATTTCAATAAATTATAAAAATAATTATATATATATATATATATTGTAGGGACTGGGTTTTTGGCTACCCACGTCCAGTGGACACGGGTCAAAAGCCCAACGTTCCCCGCAATGAATTTATAGAGGAGGGATTCAAGAACTAGGCGCTAGCGAGAAATGCAACGGCCATGCATAGTTATACGTGGGTTGGATAAGCTGAGCATGCGGCGGGATATGTAAAAGTGCTCCTCGGACGTGTTTTCCAGAACTTAGAGTTCTAATAATTTCTTTCTCTTAGGATGAACATGAAATTCTCTCAGTACATGCAGATTACCATCCTCCTCCCGTCCCCCTTTTAGGAGGAATTCCTTACATTATATATCCCCCTTCCAATCAATCCTAGCCCTACATTTGTAAAGGGATTAGGGCATCACTTGAGTGCTTGTCCCATCAGCCACCTTCCCCTTGCCTCTGTAAGTGGCTACAACCAAGGTGGCACTGTTGAGGCGTCCCTTCCTCATTAATGCGGCCAGGACGTTAGTTGGGAGCATTTAATGTGGAGGTGACAGTTCCTCTGGGGTGCGCTCCTCCACCATGCTTTCATGTCCGGTATTTGGTACCCGCCATCCACTCCTTGAATGCTCGGGGAGGCCCCCTTGGACTAAGTGCTGCTTGCGCGTCCTAGGACCTCGGACTTCCGGGGATGCTATCATCCTTGGCGTTGTTTAGAGGGTGGCTGGGTGCCACACTTCAGTCCTCGGTCAATGGGCGCGTCCTCGGACATGGGCCTTGGGCCTGGTTGGGAGTGGGCTGGGATTGCCTGACCATTTCTTGGCCCCACATATATATTTTTTGAGTTGTGCCTATCTTTATGGTTAGGTTCGGGGGCGTGACAATGATGATTGAGTGTATGTCATGCTATTCAGCTACCGACTTCCCATATAGCGGGGCTGTGTATTAATTTTCAAGTAGGTTAGCGCGGGTTCAACTTTTAAAGTAGTAGATCAAGTTGGATGGTAGGTTGAGTCTTTTTTAAACAGTCATAACTCAACCCAACCCACCTAGATATATATTCATGTCTTTTTACACTTGATCTCATATCAAATTTAAGTTTTTTTTTTTCTTTTTTTGGTTTATTCCATTATTTATGCATTTTAATATGAAAAATGAATAATACTTTCCCGACATATTTATAAGCATACATAGTGACATAGATACAGTACCCAACATTTTTTTTCTAAAGAAAAAAGTTACAAAGTTCTCATAGTTAAAGACCTATGTATTTTGATATATGGAAACATGAGTCAATTCCTAAATTTTTTTCCAATGATTTATAGATGAAATATAACTTCTTAAATTTCTTTGTAATTAGTAAAATAATTTTTAAAGTTTAGTATATTATATATAACTAAAGCTAACTCACCCAATCTGCCAAGTCGAAACTGCCAAAATTTTCAACTGACCAACCATTTTTGGAGGTTGATGGGTTGGCGGCAATTTCAAAATTTTCCAACCTATTAATGGCAAATTGGTTAAAAATTTCCCCCTTAACTTGTCCAATCTAATACATGCATAGTCCTACCGTATAGTACCACCCAAATCCTCTAGAAGTACGAAGATCCTCAAAGAGGATAGAGATGTTTAAAACTTCATGCTGAGATTAAGAGCTTAGATTTTGGAGGAAATGTTTAAATATTTCAAAGAATCAAAGTGGAAACTAATTTTTTAAGGTGGATACATCTTATTCCATTTTTAATCAATTTTTTTAACTAACCTTTCAATGATGATTCAATTTCCTAACACACCAAAAACATAATCATTCTGCTATTTATATTATTATCAAGCTAGGAATATTCTCCACAGTATTAAAAAAAAATTATATCATCCATTTCAATTACAAATTCTGATTCTTTACCATGTGAAAACAACATCCCCTATCCAATATAAAGCATGTAGCTCAACATTCAAAATGTAAAAAAGCACACACTCAATGAGGCTCTATCTTTGAAGTTGGAAAAGCTCCACTGTACTCAAACTGAAAGGTCTCATTGTAGTAAGGATGGCCAGATTTCCCCTTACTTACATCATAGCTGTCTGAAGTAGATGTAGATTCAACATTGGGGTTCAAACCAGCTATCTGCATTATGTTCTCAATCTCTTTGACCACATCACCCATTGCAGGCATGTTAGCTCCTGAATCTTCAACACACCTCAATGCCAGGTCCACGAACTTCTCTAATCCTTTTAGTGATGTTTGCAAACCAATGGCGGGGTCAAGAATTTCATGAAGGTTGTATAATACTTTTGTTTTATCCATTGCCATCTGCACCACTCTGACAATGTATTTCCCCCGTTCAATTGGCATTCTGGCAGTTACCAGCTCCAACATTACCACTCCATAACTATATACATCACTCTTTTCAGTCAACTGTTGGGTCATGTAATACTCAGGATCCAAGTAGCCCTACACCATAATAGAAAATCAACTCTCAGTGCTAGAGTTTGATGCAATGCCATGTAATTCAAAATAATCTCAAGGCTTGAATGCACATCCTTAATCATAGGAAATCATGTGTGCTGTTTGTTAAGAAAAATTTAAATTCTAGACACTGATGCATATGACTATGTGGTCCAACAAGATATGGTAAGAAGCTACCTATGAAGAAAGACTTGGTGACGGGACAATTTTCTGCAAACATCTTGATCCAATTCTTCCATTACCAAATGTAATTAGATTATAAGCTCCTAATGCTTATTTTCTCATTACAAATCACATGGTAGAAAACACAAATAAATGTTTTGACTAAGTTTATAATAAACCACAGTTGTCCTCCATCATTCTTATTTTCCTGTTCATTTTTATAGAAACGCATTAATTACTAAAGTAGAGGTTAAAAGGATTTTCCACTAACCATTGTGCCCTTCACTTGAGTGGTGACGTGATCCCTTTCATCATCACCCTTAGGTTTAGAGAGACCAAAATCAGCAACTTTTGCATTTATGCGCTCATCAAGCAGAATATTGGTTGATTTAATGTCCCTGTGTATAATAGGAGGGTTGGCAAGTTCATGAAGATAGGCCAGTCCTCTTGCTGCACCTAGGGCTACTTTTAGTCTCCTCATCCAATCCAACTTAATTCCTGACTTCCCTGCATAAGCAACAGCTACCTCATTTAATCTTTATGAAGAATTATATTAGCATAAGCATCAGCTACCTCAAAAAAAAAAGAAAAAAAAAAGAATTATATTAGCATTCTCTACAGGCTAATTTACATCGTCTAGAAAGAAGCAATCAGAAGGTGAGGGAAGCATTATAACACAATGATAGTGAATCCTTTGAGGTTGTCACTGGATGAACACTGCTGAAATATAACAGATTTATTAATTGCATCTTAATGTGTGGTTTGCTTTATTTCTTTTGCAGGTAGATACAGGAAATATGGCCTCCCTACTAGTGCCTTAATGGTGAGTGCAGTATAAATTCTTTTTAGAGTTAGTCTTGTTATTTCTTATATTAGCTTGCTATTATTTACATTAATGTAAGCGTATTCTTGTATTCTTGCTATATCACTCTACTATTAATATGTGCTAAGGTTGGGCATGTTTAATATGACCAATTTTTTACAACTTAACTGCGCTATTAAACAGAATAGTTCCATGATTTTTTTTTTAAAATAAAGTAACGCACATAAAGTGTCAAACAGTACCAGAATTCATATAAAGGAGGTGAGGCATTGGATGGAAGTACCTGAGAGGCTATCCTTCAATGTACCATTTGGAACATACTCATATACAAGCATTTGTTCACCTTGTTCGAAACAAAAACCAACAAGGCTAACCAAATTCTTATGATGAACCCTTGATAGAAGTTCAATCTCAGTTTTGAACTCATGCCCACCCTGCAAAGATTCTTTTTGAGCTCGTTTGATGGCAATCGGTTGACCAGTGGGAAGAGTCCCCCAATAAACCTGTAGAAATGTTGACAAATTAGACATTTTGGTTTTTATTTTGAGACAGTCATAGTTCAGAAATATTGTGAAAAGCTTAAGAAGCTTTTATTAACAAGAAAGAAATTAATGGGAGAACAAGGAAAATTTTGGAAAGGAAATTAAGCATTTGAAGTGCCAGAAGAACAAAACAAATTGCATGAATATAAAATTTTTCTTGTTATAGAACTTGAAGAATCTTCTGATATATTCTCAAAAATTAAGCAAACTATTAATATACTGACAAGAGTAGTCATAATCAAACCTTCCCATAACCACCAGATCCAATAGAATTTTCTTCAGAAAACTTGTTGGTGTACTTCTTAAGCTCTTCAAAGGAGAAGCATCTTGCTCCTTTTAATTGAGGAATGCCACCACTGCCACCATTTGGATCCCACTGTGCTGCATTTGTATGGAATGAAAGTGATAATATACCCTTAAAATTTAATATTAATAGCTCTGAAGTGCCAAATTTACATCATAGCGATCTTACAAAAAGGATTCAATTGCTCGGAAGCTCTTTCTGCTCTTCTCTTTTGGCGGAAGCATAGACCCCTGCAAGGAGTAATAATAGGAGCAGGACAGTGCCACCAGCTGCTGCTCCAATTATAACGCCTATCCTCAAAGACTTTTTGGTTTCTGTAGAAACATAAAAAATGACATGAAAGAGGGAGAGCAAGAGAGAGAGATTGGTCATAATAATATCAAGCTAACATTGTGACAATTTGTGTTTTTAGAGATGCATCACAATAAGACAAATCCAATATTGGAAGTACTACTTTCTATTTAAATGTGAATTTGAAGTTACCTGCATAGCAATCATATGGAACAGGATCAGCTAAAAAATAGTAAGGTCCAAAAACATCTGGGGGCTTAAAACTCTGATTGCTGAACACAAACCCAGCCTGAGAAAGTCCTGTTCGATTGAAACAACCTTGGCCAGACGGGAAGATTTGTAGTCTTATTTTAAAGTCCTCAGAATCGTCTTTGGTTGGGTTACTCAGGGAGACCAAATTTACAGGCAGTTTTTCAAATGATTTCATAAGTTTCGCCTCAAGATCTGTGTAGTAACCTGAGAGTCCCAAGTCTGAGATGGAAGTTGCTCTGAAAACTAAAGTTCCACTGTATGGATATGCGCATAAACAGTTGGGGCTGGAAACTTTATTCGAACTGCAGGAAATAGGCGGACAGTTCTTTGGTGGAGTCGAGTATGATGGGCCATTATTTGGTTGGGAAACTGTGCAGTAAATTTTTGGTGTCTCGCATATTGGGTTGTTCGCAAGTCTGCAGATAATTAAGGACAATTAGCCCAATGATGTCGGACCTTTAAAATCAGTTAAAAAGAAACATCATGGATATTTGACTTCCAATAAATGATAAATAGTTATTTCTTCAACAATGCATTTAAAAAATAAACAACCAAAGTAACTGATTATGGCTTACATTAATTCCTTGTTGTACCCTTCAGCGGTTTCTGTGTAGCCAGAAATCGAATTGTTCTGTAGATCAATGAGTTGCAATTGAGTGCCATTGGTGGTGCTAATATTTAAGTAACCACTGAGCTGGTTGTCCTTTAATAATCTGTCCCCAGACTCCCCACATGTCAGATCAGTCACATAATTTTTTTAGTTTTATGTGTGTGTATAGCTAGACAGATTTCATTGTGTTTGAACCTATGGAAATTATATGTTTGATTCACATTGAAATCAGTGCTACTTGAGATCAAGCTGATACTTACAGAGTCTGTAAATTGGGAAGGCTGAATAAGGAAACAGGAACTTCTCCTTGAAGTTGCGTGTTTTCCATCTCTCTGCCAATAAAAGATTTAAAGGTTGAAATCAAATCAATACTGAAGAATTTAAACATTTTCCCTATTTGAAAGTTTCCTAAATATATTCACACACACATGCAAACCCAAGAGAGAGAGAGAGAGAGAGAGAGAGAGAAGAGCACCACCAGTTTCACATGCAGGGCCATACGGCCATCCCCAAGCCAGAAGAGAAATGCTTTAGGTTAACAATGAAAACTCTTAAATATACCCTAACAAACACAAATTCTTGCATAAGAAGCATTTTGGTCTGTCTTGCTAACTTAATTGACAAGACCAAATATGGGTCCCACTAAGTCAAAATTACAATGAGATGGAAGACTGGAAGTGTAAACAACACAAACAGAATGACCAGAATATATACTATTGATGGTAAGGTATTAACAGAAATCCAACTAAATGTTTCACTTCAATAATCTATCAATTGAAAAGGATCTAGATGCTTTTGCGCAAAGAGTTTAAATCTATTGACGGAGCCAATAGCTTTTTCTGGAAAGGTAACTATTGAACCCAAAGAAATTTAGAAGAAGACCATCAGCAGCCATCCTTTATACAATATAGACTAGCAAAATCATGTCCATGAGTTGTGCAGACACCAGATTGATTCTATAGTGCTATTGATTTTGTTGGACCTAATTAATCATGTTTGATACTGATTGGTGCTTTTAGAGACATTTGATTGCTATTTGATTTTAATTCCCTATTATGTAATCTCATAATCTCATCATGAGTTTATTTTCTTTTCATGTTTGATGTAACTTAGAAGGACCAAAGTTCATTATTATAGATAGTTGATCATGGATTTATGAATTTTGGATTTGAAGGTTTTTTTCCCCCCCAATGCTTGGAGGTGATTCCAAGAAGGCACAGGTGCTGATTCCTAAGCTCCTATCATTCTTGAATGCTTGATGTTGACTCCATGCAACTCTTGCTGGTGATTCTTGGATTCAATTCACAGTTTTCATCACTTGGTGTTGATTCCAAGTAAACACCAGGTGCCAAATCCTAGGTCCTATCCATTTTTTTATTCTTCTCTTTGTTTCTCAAACACAAAGTCCCATTTTTAAAGTTCATTGTCCTACATCAAAATAGTAATGGGTATTGTTTGAGAAATATGTGCAGCAGATGATATATGATATAATCAAAATCTACTAATTTGCAATAAATTAGATATCGCTACACATGAGAACAAAGTAGGCCAAGTTGTCTTCAGTTCATCCAAACACGCAGTAAGGACTAATGACTGCACTGGCAAGGACACATTGTACTTAAACAATGGGAACAAAGAATGGTAAATTTTTCAGAGAAGACATCATAAGGTCTAATATAAACAATGATATATTAGACAAAGCAGAATGAGCAACCATAAATATTTCAAAAATGTGTTTATACATACATACATATATGTATATATATGTGTGTGTGTGTGTGTGTGTGTGTGTGTGTGTACTGTGATACTCCAAATCGTGCGGATTTGATTAGATTGGATTGGATTGTTTTGAGTGTGGGTTGTGCAGATGTGTGCTGAGTCCCACATCAGGTGTTACTAGATGGATCTTGGGTATAAGTGATTGTGAGGATTGTGTAACTTGACTATTCATTTGAGGTATAAGGTGGGGGGATTTTGAGTGTCGGTAGCACAAGGAAGGGATGAAATTTACAAGGAGGTCAAGGACTCAAGGTTGAAAACCATGGAGGAATTTCAGATCCATCAAAACTATTGTTGCTCATATCCCTACAGATTACACTTATAGTCTAAACAAAATAAATGATAGAAATTATATTAAATATAGTAACCATAGAAATAGGACTGGCAAACAGTATCTATTTTGGAGGTTAAAATTTTTTATCATCAGTTATAATGGTCTGTCAATGCTCATTAACCCCTGCACCACACTTTAAATTGAATCTCAAGTAATATTAACGCAGCTTACAAATAGTTGAGGCACTTCATGCCAGTAAGGTTGGGAATCGGACCAGACAGATTATTGTTGGACAAGTACCTGAAAACAGAGCACCAAAAGCTCTCTTTGTAAAGTGAAAATTCCCACATAAGATGATATAAATAATTTCGTTAAACAAGTATAAATGCTGCATTTGGTGTGTCAGTATTTTTTGCTTACAGTTCGCCAACATTTACAAGATTGCTGAGGTTCGAAGGCACGGGGCCTGTTATTGAATTCCTATCTAAGCGGCTGCAATGAAAACAAGATATTCAGTACAATAACTAGAAAAAGTTCACAGCTAGCAACAATCTTGGTCTGAAATCACTTGATTATGTGAGCTAGATACTCACATCACCTCCAAAGTCTGCACAAGTCCCAGGGAACTTGGAATCCTGCCAGTGAGTTCATTGCTTCGAAGAATCCTGCAAGAAACATATACAAAGGCAGTAGGAAGGTATGACTAAATTGACTGTGTTTTGCTATACAATTGAGAATATCAAAATGAAGCTTTTTTCTTAGATTCCATGTCCAAGACCTTCAAGCTGACAGCATTAGAGCAAAAAATGATGCAGAGGCAAAATTCAGAAAATTAAAAACAAAGACATGAACCAAAGAGAGTCCATTATACACGTATTTCAAACATCATTAATATGCAGTCTTTATTGAAGCTTGCTACCTAGCTGAGAGTAAACCAATAGAACTTACAAATGTATTAGAATCATTGATGAGTTGAAAAGTTCAGGTGGAATGTTTCCTGAGAGCTTATTATTTTCCAGATGACTGTAGATGATGAAAATATTTTAGATCATAGTTGAGTGGAAACACAAGGTAATCAGCTTGAAACAGAGAAATGACATACAAGTGCTTTGCATGAAGTAGCATATCAAGACCAGGTGCAGTCGCATTAGAAACTGGTAGGTGTCCTTCAAGCTGGTTATTGGCGAGATCAAGCCAGAAAAGTTGGGAAAGAGAACCAATAGAAGCTGGAATTGGTCCATTGAAGCTATTATTATTTAGAGATCTGCAATTCATAGCAAATGAAAAGTTCCAGAATTCAGTGTATGTTGGCCTAAAAGCGAAACTGCAATAGATGTAGCCTCAAATTGTGATTTAGAAGAAAAAATAGACCCTTTATCCGGAAAATCATTGTCTAGTAAATGGAGGAAAACTAAAGAGCTGTAAGTACTTTCATTGCATTTGATATTCCATTTAAACGATAAGAATACTAAGTCAAAAGTCTTACAGAATTGTTAGCAGCTTTAGGTTTCCTATTGTGTCTGGAATTAAGCCAAAGAAACTGCAACCAATCAAGTTTCTAGTGTACAGAAAAAGCAACAGGTTAATTGTAGGGATCTAAAACACAAGTTGAGTATGAGCTAATCCTTTGACAAAAATTGATAATATCTTACAGGACTACAAGTTTAGTTAAATTCCCAATTGAACTTGGAAGTTGTCCTGTTATGTTCTTGTTGTAAGAGAGATCCCTGTGGAAAAAAAAAAAAAAAAAAACTGATAATTATGAATGAACTTGCAGATGACTAACTGAAGAAGCAACTAGTGAAATACTGCATCAAGTAATGGAGTAATTGAATTAATCTAATTATGAAATAAAACAAAATAAAACTTCTGAGTCAGTATTGTTATAATGATAATCCCTTGAAATGGTTGGTCTCTGGGATGCATCTCTCATAAATAAAGAGCGCCTCCCCCGACATGAGAAATTTGCTGCTTCAGATGTGAGCACTGAATCTTAATACATGCGAGTACTGAAAATCTACAAAAATAGATGGTAGATTTTCAGTACTTGCATGTGTTAATATTATCATGACAAAAAGAAGTGGCTAAGTGCAAATAGATGACGTACAAAATCTGTAACTCTGACAACTGCGAGATTTCGCTAGTTAGCTTCCCTGACAAACCCATGCTTATTAATATTCTGACATAAAGAACAGTCACGTTAGTATGAAAAACTGGACAGAATTAAAACCTTAAAAAAAAAAAAAAAAAGGTATTTAAGGGTGCAGTTTACATGGAGGTCACACGTGAATTATTGCAATTAATCAATTCCCAACTGCCACCACAAGGATCAGCTCCCACCCAAGATGTTGGTGTGTTCTGCAATTCATGCTTGAGAGACAGTAGACCTTGATCTGCACCAGAAATTGTTAGATAGTTTTAATGATTGAATCACCAGAAAAAGAAGGAAAAAAAAAAAAAAGCAATTAGAATTTTTAGACACAACCATTCAAGGATAAAGTATTATTATTTGTATTGATAAAGTTGCACTCACACATGTACATAGTGGATCTTGAACTTATAATCTCATCGTCAATCTCATTCTAATAGGATGAGGATTTGTCATTTGAGCTAAAGCTCATGTGCAAGTATTATATTGAATATATATATATAAACCAAGTGAAAGATTATGACTAGCTTTATCTCCTTTAAGGGAAAGTAATGTTCAGCTATAATTACACTACTGTAATTTCAGCAACCCAAATAACAAAAAAGAAAGCACTGTCCAGGAGCTAATTTTCTTGTCAGGGTTGACCATGTATTTCGCAGTTCCAAGTGCTGAGAATTAACCTTACCAAAGCCATTAAATACACCATCATATCATCACTAACCCCAAAAAAAAAAGGAAAAAAAAAAAAGAAAAAGAAAAAAGGGCTGAGTAACTTGGATCAAACTTGACTTGACAGCTCTAATGTCATTCAAACTACTGAATACTACCAAAGAATTGTGCCCCCTAAAGATGAGGTTTCCGTGCACAATATTACAATATGCAATTAATGCCTTAAAGGCACATAGGGTAACTCTCCAAAGCAATGATCTGTAATTTTCACTCTGGATATCATTGATTATCACTAACAGAAACAGCAATCATCCCTGTATTGTGGAGATATATGGAAAAAGAATTCCCAAAAACAAACAAAAACTCGAAAGCTTGTTTTTTATGTTGTTAAGAGAAAATTCAGCCCAAGTTAATCAAATTATTGTCCAAGGGTCACTTTATTGGATGAGTTCTTCTGTCTGCTCAAATTATTAAATTGTAGAAATTTTGAATCTCAAAATTGCAATTTTTTTTTTCCATGTCCTCTCAGCAATCAAATAAATTTGGGTCATACTGGGAAAAAAAAAAAACACAAAAAAAAAAAAAAACAAAACAAAACAAAAGAGGAAGAAGAAGAACAGAAACCAGAAATGTTGATTTATGAATGGCCAAATAACAGGCAAAATGTATTGTTGTTCTCTTATTTGTATGGCTAAGGAGAAACAAGAGGTGCTAAGCAAGAAACCTAATGAAAAACTTGATTAACAAACGATGAAAAAGGACATGGTAATTAAAGCGGACTTACAGTCACTTATGGCATCGTTGGCTGTCACTGCAATAACCAAATATTGCATGAAAAGCAGCAGCAGCTGAAACAGCTGAGTGCTTTGACCCATTAAGCTTCAAAACCACAGAATTCTTGGAAGAAAGTTTTGCTGGGTAAGAAAATGATTGAAGGGTTTCAAATGAAGCCCATCTGATAACAATAACTAAAAAAAGAAATCAATACAAATTCAAAAACTCAGTAATCAAACCTATGACAGTATCAACTATCAACCTCTTGCTCAGACAGCTTACTGATATTTTTTATATAGATTAGATAACTCTAGCTGCATAAAAAATGAAGGACCACTTGCCACTATCATATATTTCGGAAATTTCTTTTCTTGCCTACATGCATGAAAAATTAATAGTAGTTCGGTAAGATTCATTTAAAGAAAGGGTTGAGTGTGTAAAATATATTGAGCGTTGGTTTGGATAGCGTCCCGCGGTAGGCGTCTGCATTTTTGTGTGGGTCCTGTGAACAGGGTCCCATGCACTGTTGGGAATCAAAAGTATAGTTTTGTGAAAATTTTTTACTAAAATTGGATCTCATGATACTATTTACAAATTTCAAAATTATTTTGTTACAATGTTTTCAGTTTTTAGTTTTTAATAATAAACAGTATCCAAATAAACTCTGCCTATAGGCTGACTTTATTTTGAACCCTTCAAGTTCCAAGAAAGAGGCAGTAAATAGATAATTTGGGTTTGAAGAATAGTATAGAAAAACCACAAAATGTCATTTTCGCAGAAAGATTCGAACAAAGCAAGTAGTACGGTGTTGTCCCATTGATTAAGGCAAAAGATTGAAGTTAAAAATATGAGGAATGATGATAATAGCAATAATTGAAAGTTGTGCCAGAGCAAAACCTGAGGTGACAGACGAAATATTAGTTTATAATTTGAGAAACAAAAAAAGAAAAAAAAAAAGAAAAGAAGAGATTCTTATAGGTTTAAGATAAGCGGTTAAGGTGCGTTTGAATGTTTAAGCGCTTGGCTTGGCATTTTTTAAAATGAGTCCAGCGATTAAAACATAATAGTATAATAATGGAACAAGAAATGGCCGGCCTGCAAATCAGGATAAGCAGCTGTGTGTGAACGTTGTGTCGTAATTTTCAAATGCTGTGTTCATTGGACTTGGAGAGCTGGGGAGTATATGCCCTGCATAAGAGGACAATGACACTTTTTTATTATTATTATTTTTTTTTTAGAGTCAAAAAGGGTGGCTTAGGTGTGATTCTCCATTCAGTTGTTCCAACTCAACGACTCTTGACTGTTGACAACTTCACAATTTGGTCTAATCACTATCAAATCCCGATATTTTTCATAATTATTGACATGTAATGTAATGTTGGAATTGATCCATAATTAATATATATATATATATATACAGGGAAAAAAAAAATAAAAAAGAGGCACTACGGAGGCAGCATTGTGTGAATAAGCTTTGGTGGGCAAAACTTGTAGGAAAAGGGCCATATCTTGAAGTGATTGATAAAAGCTTTGGTGGGCAAGACTACACATGGTGCAATTCTAACAAGCTTCCTAGGAATGCGATATATGGGAGAATGATCATTCAGATTGGTTGACTTTCACTTAACATATAGAAAATTGCACATAAATCATAATTTCATAGCAACTTACCAAGCTTCTAAGTGACGGTTCCTCATGAACGGTGTGAGAGATATATATTAGTCATATTAGCCCAATGTAATAGGCTCAAGCCTATTCCTGCTTGTACTAGTAGTCTAGGGTTTAGTTGCCTCTATATACTCATGTTAGGGTTCATTGTAACAGGTTATTGTACTACACTCTTATACAATAAAGATGTAACCCTTAAGGGATTCCTCCGTGGATGTAGGCCGACAAGGTTGAACCACGTAACCCTCATGTTCTCGGTGTTCCTATTCTATGCTTTCCCTTCCGTATCCACTCTAGCATATACAACATGGTATAACACATCACATTGCTAATAATGATAATATGTCATTTAACATGGTATCAGAGCCAAACTTCGTTCTTGGCATCAAACAAACATCTCTACACAGCAAAGAAGATTCTCACGTGCATACCACCATCTAAAGTCACACATGTTTATCTGCTGGATCCAGACTCCACAGCATCTCACAGCCACCATGGCTCTGTGCTGTGTCAAAATCCAACAACCAAGCAAGCCGTGACTCACCTTACAGATCTGCGCAAATCAATCCTTCGCCTGAAGAAACCAACACCACAGACGTGTCCCACGACCTCCCGCGACGAAAACCCAGAAATCCGGTCACCCAAAGCCTTGTCACGCGCCTCCACGCGCCGCAGGTAGCTCCGGAACCTCCCCACGCGCCACCATGATTTCCTCTTTTGTAACTCATTTATTGGTCACACGTGCCGCCCTATTGGCCATGTCCACCACCGATCTGCCTATAGAAGAAATCTGGCTTTCAACCGCTGTTGCACGCGCCTCCACGCACCGCCTGGGTTTCTGGCTTGTCATTCACGCGCCGGTAGACTTATCATGCTCCTCCACGCACCGAAAGACCATTGATGATGTCATCTGACGTCAGCAGCCACGCAAGCCCGTCCACATCAGCCTTTTCCACGTCAGCGACACATCATAGGATGACGTCAGCGGCTCTGCTGCCCGATCCGTGAGCCGACCCGGAAACCCGAAACCGACCTGGACCAGTATCCGTTGACTTTGACCCTGGACCAGTTGACTTTGACTTTTTGCGTTGACCTTTGACCAAAAGTCAAAATTTCCGAAATGGCCTATCTTGCTCAGTTTTTCACGTAGATTCTGAATTTGGACTCCGTTTCTTCATTTGAAACTCCGAAATTGGTCAATTAACACATTCTTCATTGTGGTTTCTTCAAAGGCATTCTTCAAGGCAACTCTGAGTGATCTTCTCATGCTTATCCAACCTCAAGCCTTCATCGAGCTTCCACCTTGAGTTTGAGGGAGGGTGTTAGAGATATATATTAGTCATATTAGCCCAATGTAATAGGCCCAAGCCCATTCCTACTTGTACTAGTAGTCTAGGGTTTAGAGGTCTATATATACTCATGCTAGGGTTCATTGTAACACAGGTTATTGTACTACACTCTTATACAATAAAGATGTAACCCTTAAGGGATTCTTCCGTGGATGTAGGCTGACAAGGCTGAACCATGTAACCCTCGTGTTCTCGGTGTTCCTATTCTATGTTTTCCCTTCCGCATCCACTCTAGCATATACAACATGGTATAACACATCACGTTGCTAATAATGATAATATGTCATTTAACAAACGGGTTGTTCAAATCTTTGAATGGTAAGATGATGATGGCTTGAAAAAGAGAGAGATTAAGGAGCACCTGCTTTGGTCACTGCACATAAGCACCACATATTTGTTTTGACCATTGAATATTCTATAGAACACTGCAGTGTATTCTTGCAAGCCCTTTGAAGCCAAAACTAGCAGCCCGAATGGTCAAAGACATTTATATCTATATTATATCTAAAAGATAAAGCGTAGCAATTATTGTTGCTATACTCTTATTGCGCCACATCATCAGCCACGTCACTATTTTTTTTTTTTTTTGGTTTACCAAATCTATTAATTTTCTATTGCAAAATTAATTCTTTGTGGCCAACATTACTCATTTCAACATTGAATTTTAGTTTTAATGTGAATAGCATGGGATACAAGGTGGTCTTTTTCACTACCACCATAAGTTAACTAAATTTTCCTTTTTTTCACTATTTTTTTTTTTTTAATTTTTGGTTTACCAACTCTATTAATTTTCTATTGCACAATTAATTCTTTGTGGCCAACATGATGCACTATAGTCCATGATAAACTCTAATGTCTATATTCAAAGCTCCTTTCAGCATTGAATTTTAGTTTTAATGTGAATAGCATGGGATACAAGGTGGTCTTTTGCACTACCACCATAAGTTAACTAAATTTTCCTTTTTTTAAGAAAAAAATACCACTATAATCAATTCTACTATGAAACATATTATTTCTTCTTAAAAGAGAAAATGGTTATAATAACTATTCATCTATTACTATTTTTTTCATTTTCAAAGAGTCAGTCAAACTTTAATTTTGGTTTCCTATTTATTTGTAATTTGTAATTTTTTAAACTTTTATAAAACATTTACTTGTATGTTCTAACAGTTGATTCCATTGTGTATATGAAAAGACGGTGATCATTTCGTCTTCTCCAATCATTTCCTTAGTTATTTAATATTATACCAAAACGTTTTCTTTGCTATATGGAATATAAAACAAACAACACCAATTTGGTGCGGCGCCATTACAAGTGACGCCTTCAAGTGCGAGAGAGCAACAATGTTTGGTGGCTTCAAAGGTGACAATGCCAACCTGGAGAAGGATGCCCCAAGTGTTGAAGAGAGCCTTACCATAGGTAGGATGCCGATGTCAAGGGAGATGGGATTTCTTTTTATATTATCATATTCGTTCATTATGTAGATTTCAAGTTTAATGAGAGCTATACACTGAGTAGGATCTTCATTTCCACTGGTAGTCGTTTCCGCCAAAAGGTAATATCTCTAATTTGTATAATACCTCTATTATATTTTGTTAGTAGTATTCGAATTAGGACCATGTTTGACATGGATAGTAATTTATGTCTTTTTTTTCCCTTTTATTCTATATTTTATTTGTTACCATAAGTTGAACAGTTGTTTTTTTATTTTTTGAATTTTGAATTTTGTATTGCAATAAGAAATTAGAAATATAAGATAAACAAAAAAATTTATTTTTTGGCATATGTTTTTTCATATTTTAGGGCACTTTTTTCTATCACATGTCCAATTAATAAAACAAAGTAAAACTCAATTGTCTTCCTTCTTTCTTTACAATTTCACGTTGGATTTGATATGCCATATGTGATGTGCACATCATGTTAATTGGTTTGAGATAATCCAAGATGCACACTACCTGGCTACAATTAATAATTTGCACATTCGATGGATTGGTGTTGTTCAATCAAACTTCCCATAGTGAGGTATGTCACTACCACAAGTAGTTTTACTTTTACTTATAAAAGGAAAAACAAAATACTTTAGTCTTACATTTTTTTTTTTAATAGTATTTTACATATATCTTTCCAAATGCTGATGTGTACACTTATCTTTAATGACATGGTAGGTGATGAGCTATGATTAACATACCAATAACGTGATGGTAGTGGGGCCCTAATGTGATTGAAGCTGGATGTATATAGGTTCTAAGAATGACATAGTAAAGATTTGGGATTTGAGGTAAACATATTTTTTTGCCCAATGTATATAAGGTGGATTTGTTATTATTTAATTATTTAATTATTTTGACAAAATTAAATATATAAATATATTGGTTTTACAAATTTATCTTAGGTGTTTTTAACTTTACATATTCATCTACTTTAATTATGATGTTATAAATGAATAATAAATTAATAAAAAATCAAAATGAAAGGTATTGTCTATACATATTCATCTTGAGCAGTTTTAATTTTACATATAATTTTTCATTTACATGTTCATTTACTTTAATCTAGATGTTTATAACTGAAAAATAAAATCAATGAAGAATTTAAAAAAAAAAAATCAATAAAATTATATTCACAAGTCTTGCTTAATATTTGATGGTAGAAAAGATAAAACTTGACAAACTGTCCCCATAGGAGGGATCCAAATCAAGCGTGCTATAGATCTCCTACTAGAGGTTTGTACTTAATGGTGTTTTTTGTTGACCTAATTTGGAGAAAAATCATATTATAATATGCCCTACTTAGTGTTTTTGTTAGGTTTTAGTTTATTTTGAAAAACACAGGATAGTCTAGACAATAAGATAAGGAATAGTTTGTGCAATTGAAGAAGATGGTTTTTGTGTAGTTTCCTTTCACTGTTTGTAAATATTTTTTTTAAAAAAATTAGCATCAAATTGTTATATCTTTGTTATATAATGTTCCTAGATACTTGAATAATTGTTTTAAGCATTTACAAATATCTGATATTACTTTTCATCTTCCTTTTTTCATTAGTGTATTTTTAAAGATTTTTAAGAAAAAAAAAATTCAATTTTGTGTTTAAAATTATTTATTTATCTATTTATTATTCACATATTGGATTAGATTATGACAATATTTACACAATATTTCTTCTTCTTTTTGTAAAAACTTTTCCTTACTTTTTTCCCTTTTGGAATTGTACTCTTGGTTTATTGATTTATTTACTTATTTTTATATTATTTAGGAAAAAGAGTTAAAATCATCATTTATAAAGTTACAACCAACACTTTTGCTTAGAATCAGCCATCTATTTCTATTGCGTAACTTCAAAACCTTATTAAAATTTTTGAATTTGATTGTGCATTGAATATTTTTCTTGATCACATTATATTTGATATGTTTTACATATTGGGAAGGAGTTTTATTTTTCTCTTTCTTTTTTATTTTAAATTGTAGTTTTGTTGAACTTTATTAATTTACATATTTTTTGGTGTTTTTGGTGTGTAGAGTAGAAAAAATTGGGTTTAAGAAAGTTTGTTTAAAACTAAATGAATAATTTCTAAATTTTATATACTTTTTAATGATACACAATATGTTATAAATAATTTTTATTTAAAAATGAATATATTCGCTAACTTACCTTTTGAATTCTTGGGAAAAATTGTATTGTTTTCATTTGATGCGACAAAAATTATATATATTACATTTGTGATTTTTTTTCTGTAATAAATGAAAATATGATTGTAAAATACATTATTCTTTATTAAATTAATCCAAATTTTAAAATATAAACTTAATGAGACCACCTTAAAAGAATTATCACGAGCAACGCGTGGGGCCACAACTAGTGTAATGTAATATTGGAGTCCACCCATTAAATAATTATGAAGTATACAACATGATAAAATGATTTCATTTTGTGTGTCAACACAATAAGTAGGCTTTGTAGTACTTGTTGTGATAGGAAATCTCTTTTTTAGTACACCAAATGCTCTTTCAATGGCATTGCGTAGTGATGCATGTCGCAAATTAAACAATTCTTTAGCATTTTCAGGGGGACGAATAGAGTATTCTTTTAAATGGTAACGCACTCCCCTATAAGGTGCAATCAGACGAGTTCTATTCATGTATCTCGCATCAACAAGATAATATTTACCTAATAAACAATAACAATCATTAATTATACACTAAAAAAATTTTAATTATAAAGAATACACCCTAATACGTATTTGAATTAAATTTACCTTGTGGGATTTTCAAGTTATCGTTTCTAGTTAAAGCACTCTTTATTATTCTTGAATCTGAAGCAATTCTTTCCCAACCTGGTAATACGTATGTGAATTTTAAATCAAATGAGCATGCCGCGAACACATTTTGTGTTGTGTAACCCTTCTTACCCCGATATCTTGGTGCATCCTCATTAGACACTTTGACATGAGCATGTGTTCCATCAAGTGCCCCAATACAATCCTGAGATTAACATTATCTCTCAAAACCATTTACCCTAAAATATATTTGTACTAAACTACTATCAAATATAAATTATATGCACAATATATTTACCTTAAAATATGGGTTGAACCTACTACTCTGTAGTATTTCAAGTGACACTTGGGTTCCATCAGGTTGTTGAAGGAATTGATCCTCTAACATAATTATTGACCTTAACACGTTATGAAAATGGCGACTAATGGTCTCATTGGAACGACAAAAAAAGAAGGAAATTGTTCGAGTCGTCACATTATGTAATAGCATTTGAAGAAACTTGCCAACTTGCTCTTCAACCGTGGCACGCTGTGTGTCTTGAAGATCACCATCTCTTTGCAAAATGTCACACAAACGTTGAAAAGCTTGTGGACCCATGCGTATTACATTATAGCATTTTTCACTATTCCTAAGTCGAGACATTATTTCATCACGAACTTTTTGTCTTTCTATGGTTGATTGTGTAGGAATGTGGGGAACACGTCTTTTTAGTCGTTGCCTTCGATGGATAATGTAACACAAATAACGGCATGCAGCATGAACCAAGGCTAGTTTCTGCATAAAGTACGAAAAAATTATGGTCTTAAGTACCTCATCATTTAAATCCATCTAAGTAAAAAAATAGTTACGTTATCAGTCTAACATAGAAAATTATGGGCACATGTTCTAAAAAAATAGTTACGTTATTAGTCTAACTAATTATGAATGTGTTACAACTAATCTACAATTAAAATTGTTAAACTATAAACATTAATTTTGTTTGGGATTCAAAGTGTTAAATTATAACATTATCTCTCAAAGTACATGTACATTAATGTCTTTGAGAGATAAACTGTAAAATCATCCCTCAAAGTACATTATCTGTTATAGTACACGTACACTGGCAATTAGAAAAGTTAAACTATAACATTTATTAAGGTATTTGGACTTAATTTTAAATTCAAAAACTAATAGTCTAATGATTTAATTTGTTGCACAGTAGATCAATATGTTTGATGCAAGTAGGTAGTTGGGTACACTAGCATTCATTAACACAAAAGACAATGATAGGAATTTTTTGATAATTTACAATGATAGGAATTATAGCACATGTAATGGACTTAATTTAGTTTAGCATTATCGTACCCAACTCTATCGTCTACCTATTTGATTAAAACTAATGAACTTAATTTAACCACCAACAAGTAATATTGATAAGGATCCTGCATGTTCTAGCATGTTATCTATTGTCTACCCAAAGCTTTTATTAATTTAAGCCTGTTCCAGCATGTTCGAGCATACCAAAATTAAATTAAAGCACATGTACATTACACAATGATGAACCCTATTCCAGCATACCGAAAACAGGGGAATGAAAGGAAAAAAAAGCAAAAACACTACATGTATCATTTAAAGGAAACAAACTGCACTATGCTGACCCAAAGGTACTTGTGCATCAATGATAGGAATTAAGAACACATGCACTAGCAGAATACATATAGTTGAGTACGACTAGTTGAGAAAAAATCAATGAAAGCAAAACAATTCAAACAATTCAAATTCTTTTTAATAGTAAATAAATCAATGAAATCAAAACAATTGAAAAACTCACAGTTAGGTATGGCTGGTTGAGATTAGCAGCAGTGTGAGAAAGAAGGAGTAGCAAAGAGAGAGCAAAAATATTAGCACAACTGTTTGAGAATAAAGGGGGCTAAGATTCAAGGGGTAATTTAGAAATTTCAATAAAATTTTCACTAAACCTAAATTCATTCCCTCCTATTCCTCTCAATTTGGGGGGAACAAAAATTTGAGATTTTGGGGGAAAATGAGGGAATGAGTAATCCCTCCTAACCATTCTATTCCCTCCCACCTAAACTCGCAAACAAAGTACATTCCCTCCGTTTTCGTTAAAACTCCCCAACAAGAGGGAGGGAAGAACATTCTAAAAATATTATGTTCACTCCATTTCATTCTCTCCTCCCAAACATATAGTAACTGTGAGAGGAAAGAGCACAAGTTTACCATATTCTAAAAGCAAACTATACACTCTTGTGGAGTCAAAGAGCAAAAATAGATTGGCTCCGATATGGTGATCAGAACTCAAAATACTTCCATTGCTGTGCTACTGAAAGAAACAAAAGAAACTTTATCTCAGGCCTCGAAGATGACCTTGGCCTATGGGTAGAAGATGAGGACAGGATCAGTGACTTGCTTAATGGCTTCTTTTCCTCATTATTCTCCTCTTCAAATCCCAAGGAGTTTGATGAAGTCCTTGACTGTGTGGAGTCTCGGGTTACCCCATAAATGAATGAGATATTGCTCTGCCCTTTTGTAGCTTCTAAAGTGCATGAGGCTCTTGCACAAATGAAAGCAAACACAACCCCTGGCCCAGACAGATTTCCTCCCCTGTTCTACAAACAATATTGGTAAAAAATCGTAGCGGATGTCTCTGATGCCGTCCTTGGGTCCTTAATTTAGGTATACTCCCTCATAAGCTCAACCACACTTTCCTTACTCTAATTCCTAAGATTAAAAGTCCGAGGAGGGTAATAGATTTCAAGCCTATTAGTTTGATTAATGTGTTATATAAACTTATTGCAAAGGTGCTTGCTAATCATTTGAAAAAGTTCCTTCCTCAGTTGATTTCAGAAACCTAGAGTGCTTTCTTGCTAGGTCACCTAATAACATATAACATTTTGATCGCTCATGAGATTCTTCATTTCCTGAAGTCTAAACAAATGAGGAAGATGGGGCTGATGGCTTTAAAGCTCGATATGAGCAAAGCATACGACCGTGTCGAATGGGCTTTCCTGGAAAAAATCATGGCAAAGTTAGGCTTCAGTACTAGATGGATATCACTAATCTCCATGTGCATTAGATCGGTCACCTACTCTATTCTTCTAAATGGGCAACCCCTCGGACTCATTTCTCCTCAACGTGGCCTCCGCCAAGGTGATCCACTGTCACCATATCTTTTCTTGCTCGTTGCAGAAGGTTTTCACGGGCTCCTTAAGAAAGTTGAAGAGGAAGGCAGCCTGAGTGGTGTGTCTCTTTGCCCGGCTGGCCTTGTATCTCTCATTTACTCTTTGCCGATGATAGCCTAATTTTCTGTAGAGCCTCTACTTCAGAATGCCAGAAAATCGAATCAACCCTTCAAATTTATGAAAATGCTTCGAGCCAAAATATTAACCGGTGTTGGAAATTTAGACCCCGGTTGATAGAATTAACAAGTTTTAAATCCAAGTTGTTATTTAGATTTATTATGAATAAAACTTGTTAAAACAAACAAACATCAATATCATGTCAAAATCATGCAACAGAAAAATAAATAAGACAAGATATGATGACCCAGGAAAACCAATGAAACAAACTAGTTTCACAGTAAAAAACCTGGGGAGAAACCTTCCCGAAAAGTAACCCACTATAGTAAAGAGAAGTTTCAGATCTAGTACAAAACCTTTGTCCCTAGACTCTACAATTCCCGTAGATGAACTTACAGTAGAAACCTTCTACCGCTTCAAAACTTCTGAACTCTTCAATATATGATGCACGGATCCCAGTACGTAACTAACCAAAGATACAAGCTTGAAGAAGATTGTTGGCTACAAAGTTCTTTACTTCATCAACAATAAAGATCGAGAAGCACTTGGTTACAAAACCCTAAGGCGCAAAGATGCAGTAGCTTCTTTCAGAGAGAATAAGGCATCGGTCACCTTTTGCATATGTTCTCCTTGTATTCTCTTATGTGACGGCCTCTAAAATAAGCCTTATATATGTCTAGGGCTGTGAGAAAAGAAACCCTACACATACATGTCAGCATGGGATGAAAATAAGATCTGGAAATTTGAATTTCGTAAAGCTCGATCGATCGAGAGGTGTCGAGAAGCTATCGAGGGGACAGGAGCTTTCTTGATCAATCCATCAACTATCAAGAAGCTGTCGAGATTGCAATAAGAAACAGCTAAAGAGCTCGATAGATAGCCTAGCTGTCGAGAGGTGCCGAGTAGCTATCGAGCTTTAAAAAATCAGCACTTCATCACTTGTTTCTTGGACAGATTTGCATGGCTTCAATACTAGACTTGAACTCTTGTTCCTTGAAATATTAAATACATCCTAGATTTACCCAAATACAAGTAAAGTGCATTTTGTCAAAGGATTAGTCAACTACATAAAATATTGACATATGTTCCTAACATGTGAAACACATGTCCTAACAACCAGAGTAAGACCAATCTGTTTTTCAACACCAACACTTCTGCTCAAACCCAAGAAGAAATCAAAACTCTCTTGGCTGTCCCAGCTATCCAAAGGTATGAACAGTACCTTGGTCTCCCTTCCTTGGTTGGCCAAGCAAAAAAGAAGTCCTTCAGTATGATAAAGGAGTGGATTTGGAAAAAATTATAGGGTTGGAAAGAAAAGCTTTTATCACAGGCCGGGCGAGAAATCCTGATCAAGGCGGTGGTCTAGGCAATACCCACCTATACCATGTCGTGTTTCAAACTTCTGAAAGGGCTTATCAACGAAATTGAAGGCTTGATTAGGAAATTTTGGTGGGGTTATAGTGGTGAGTAGAAGCGTATTCATTGGGTGAGTTGGGAGAAATTATGCCTTCCAAAAGGCGAAGGCGGGATGGGATTTTGAGAGCTTAGCAGTTTCAACGATTTGCTTCTTGCTAAGCAAGTGTGGAGGCTAAAGAACAACAAGGATACCCTAGGATACCCTATTTCATAGGGTCTTTAAGACTAAATTTTTTCCGAATTGCCCAATTATGGAGGCTAATAGTTCAAGCAAAGGGTCTTTTGCATGGAAAAGCATTTTTCAAGCCATATGGGTAGTTGAATTGGGTTTAGCTTGGCGGGTCGGGGATGGTCTTTCCATCAAGATAAGAGGTGATAAATGGTTACCAGGCTCCCATAGCAGCTGTATTGTCTCACCGGCCTCTATCCTCAGTTTAGATTCTAAGGTTAGTGAATTGATCGATGTAGACACCCACACATGGAACACGGACCTGATTCAACGTGAATTCCTAGCTCATAAAGCTAGGATCATTACTGGTATTCCCTTAAGCATTCATAATTCCCCAAACATGCAGGTTTAGTTTCCCTCCAACCATGGTGTTTATACCACTCGTAGTGCATATAGATTGTTATCTTCGTCAAAGCGTTTGTCTCTCCCTAACTGTTTGGATCTTGGCAAACACAGGCATATATGGAATGGAATTTGGTCTTTACAGGTCCCCCACAAGATAAAACACCCATTGTGGAAGGCAGCGAACGAAGCAATTCTGACGCTATACAACCTTTGAAAGATGCGCATGGTCCAAGTAGTGGCATGTCTAGGCTGTCTTTCTGACTGTGAGGACACTATTCACGCACTATGGATCAGCCTTGCTCTTTGTACCATTTGGGAAGCTAATGAGAAAACGAAAAAACTCCTCAAGTATAAATTTTTATCTTTTGCGGACCTGCTGGATTGGTTGTTCAGTTTTAAAGGGAGCACGGATTTGAACCTCTTGGCTGTGCTGTTTTGGATGATTTGGGAAAAAAGAAACTCTGACCATGAGGGGGGCTGTTGGTCTTGCTTTAAAGACATTCAGCCCAGGGCCTTGGGCCTTCTCCGTGACTTTGCAGCAGCCCAATCTCCCATACGGCACCATCATCCCCTTATATCAGCCCAAAGGGTCAGGTGGATCCCTCCTATCTCCCCTTAATACAAAGTGAATTATGATGGGGCAATATTCAAAGAAATTGGGGCTGCTGGTCTGGGCGTGGTCATTCGTGACTCGGATGGCGGCGTGGTTGGTGCTCTAGCTGAAAGAATCCCTCTCCCCCCCTCAGTTGCTACGGTGGAAGCTTTGGTATGTAGGAGAGCAGTCTTATTTGCCATGGAACTAAGTGTCTTCAAGGCTACCCTTGAGGGCGATGCTGAGGTTGTAACTAAAGCACTGCAGGATGGAGGGTCTAACCACCCTGAGTTTGGTCTGGTCATTAATGACTCCCTTAGGCTGGCTAGTGGCTTTCATTTTTGTAAGTTCGCACATGTAAAACGACTAAGAAATTTAGTCACCCATTTCCTTGCCAGAAAGTCTAAATTTGGTAACGAGTTTCAGGTTTGGATGGAATCCGTACCTGATGACATAGCTCCTATTGTAGTTCGTGATGTTTTGTAATGTCCTTTTTCTTTTAATCTAGCAGACCTTTGAGTCTGGTTTTAAAAAAAAAAAAAAAAAAATCCTCTAATATAACTTGGACCGTGAATATATAACTCTTTTGACAAAAAGAGTAAGGGGGTGTTTGGTAGAGTAGTTTGAGAAAGGTTGTTTATAGTTTTTTGAAATACGTGTGGGTGAAAATGTGTGTGAAAATGTGTGTAATGTTATTTAAAATGTAAAAATGTGAGTTTGAGATGGGGTACCAAATAGGCCCTAAAAACTTAAAAATCACTAGTCTTTTTCTTTTTAGTAACTAGACCACTATACTAGCTAAGCTAACACTAATATTAAGACTTCAATAGGTGGTCCAGGACTTTAAGCATGGCTAGAGCACTTTGTGAGCTTTAGTAGGAACTGTAGCCTCAATCATCCAGTCTGTTATTTGTGGTTGATTCTGCAGCTGCTGTTGCAAGAACCAACTTTAATACCCCAAAACTCGATAAGGACCACTTCATTCCCAACACACCCATACCACAGGAGTCCAAGGTTTCAACGAATTTTAAAAATTCGGGGTCTCTCAAAGCAGACTGTGTTCCAGCTGATATTGTACGTGATGATGATGATTATTCATATCTAAATTGCAAAACATGTCAGGCTGCGGATGAACCACACAACATTGCCTCTGACAATGATACCATTGGAAATTTTCCTAGCCCAACAGAATTAGCAAACCTTGATGAAGGCTTTCTGGCTTCAAGATGCAATCTTGGGTATAGAGGAAATCGCATTTGGAAACTTGCCCTGGATATTGTTGAAGGCAGGATTCAAGTAACACAACTTGAAGAGGCCAATAAAGGAGCAAGCTTTTCCAAATCCAGCAACTACGATAAGTTGGCTAAACAGTTGAAAGAAATTGATGGATTTGGTACTTTTACATGTGCCAATGTGCTTATGTGCATGGGATATTACCATGTCATTCCAACAGATTTTGAAACTATTCGGCATCTAAGAAAGGTACCCTTTTGGTTCTTCCTCAGGGTCAAGGTTTTCAGACCCGGATCGTTCATTGAACCGGAAAAGAAAGAGGTTCAAGGTTTTTGAGGTCAAACCGAGGTCGAACCGTGATGACGTCATAATTAATTTAATAATTATTTTAAATATATATAAAAACATTAAATTAATAATAAAAAAGAAAAATGAACGAAAATAGTCTAATTCATTTAGAGAATTAACATTACTTTAAATATTAATCTAATACAAGAATTTATTGTATAAATATTATAAAAATATTGAGTAAAAATATCATTACGTTAATTTCTAATCTAGAATATCTACGTCCACAATATTTTTACAACAAATTATCAGTTGGTTCAAATTTGAACGTATCATTGAGATTACTTTTTTGTTCCGATAATGACAACCAATAACAACTTACCACTTAAAATTTATTGTGAAAATATCGTAGGCATAATCTTTCTCTTTCTAACCCAATGCAAATTTAAAATCTTTTTCTTTTTATTCCCTCCATTCACCTGCCACTCCACAGCAACACATCACGTTTGGATCAGGAAATAAATTTTACTTATTTATTTATTTATTTATTTTATTTCCCCAAGGCTTCCATTTCCCAATGTTTAATCTACACCACACCTTTAAAAAAAATCTCTGCACCAAGTCAGCCTTTAACTTCTACATATTTTTCCCTTCTTTCGTCTTCTTCACCTTCATTTCTTCCGTCACTCCAACTTCCCAGGTCATACCTTTTCTTTTTTTTACCTTTCTTTAGTTTCCTTAAACCAGTTTATGCAACATCTAGATGGAGTAGAGGCAGGAAAACAAGACAAGGAGAGAAAGAGAAGAAGATTAAGAAAAAAAAGTTCTGGACAGAGAACAAATGAGAGACAAAGCTAGCGAGATAGAGATGATGGGATCTCAATATTTTCAATGTTTGACAGCATCTCATAGTGGTTGAAGCTTCAACCATGGTGATAAGGTGCTGTGAGCTTCTAAATTTTATTTATTTATTTTTTAAAAAGCGTTGATTTGAACCGTGAGAACCGTTCACGGTTCTCAAATCCGGGTGGTTCAACCACGCTTCGAACGGTTTTGTGCTTTTTGTGCATAGAACGGTTTTGGTGGTTAAAAGAACCAGGTTAGTGAGAGGTTCCCGATTATCCGGGTCGGACCGTACGGTCTGATCCAGGTCTGAAAACCTTGCTCATGCTTTTGTCATTACTATCGTTGAAAAACTAAACATATGAATATGATTGATGTTTTCTTAATGTAGGTCCATGCGAGATATTCCACCGTTCAAATGGTACAGAGAGATATTGAATGTGTATATGGGAAGTATGCGCCATTTCAGTTCTTGGCATACTGGGGTGTGTATATATATCATACAAATGAGTAATTCTTAGGTACACTCCGAGAACCGAGAATGGTGCTCCCTCTTCTCACATTCATAATGGGATCCACTCATTAAATTCATGGTGGAGTTCACTATGAATGTGAAAAGAGGGAGCACCATTTTTCTGTGCTCCGAAAATACTTAAGAATTTTCCTATACGAATAGTATAATTCCGTATCAAATACTATCTTCTTCATATTTTTCTTTTAACATTTTTGTAATTCTCGTCAACTAATTTTGCTACTTAATATCTCCTTTGATTAGGTCAGAACTCTGGCACTTCTATGAAAAGACGTTTGGGAAGCTAAGCGAAATGCCATGCTCTGATTATAAACTAATCACTGCCAGTAATATGGGAAGCGCAAGTAGTACAAAAAAAGAGGAAGAAAAAATGCTGAGCAAAGTCAAGCCCAGCATTAGCTTGGATGACCAAAAAATATGCAAAAAGCCAATTAACCTGCTATGTTGGTTCGCTTATTATGTATCACTGTTTTCAAGCACGCTGAAATTGCTTACTATTTCAACAATTTCTGATGCATGTTTAATTGTTTATAGGCACTATCTTCCCCTCAAAGTTGTCAACATTGAAGTAGCAGTCATGGCAGCTTGCCATACTATGCCCAAGTGCAACCACCAGCTTGCCATGTTTAGGCACCTGCATGGCATTAGAAAGCCATGCCATTGGTCATGCACAAGCAATGTACATGATCCTGTACTTTCATTGGGTTTTACCACCTCGCTTCTTAATGTTGTATCCAGTTTTCTGTAAACTCAAGTTTCTGTTTTTTTTAATGCAAGCTTTGAGTTTTTAAAAGACTCGCATTATACAAATTGAATGAATGAGGCACTTCAGCTCACTACTCTCTAACCATCGTTTCTCAAATGCAAGTTGATAATTTCCTTCCCAATTGTGGATAGTTAAATAAGCCTCTCACAAATTATTTATAAAAAATTAAAATAAAAGCTTCACAATCTTTCTTAATTTACTGGTCTTTCTAGCCAACTGGTACGTCTCATCCTTTCAAAGGACAAGATCTACATCTACACTTGTTAGTGCATGTTTTTATTTGGTTATTAAATGAATTGTAAAAGAATTTCGAAGAAAGTCCTAACACATTTTTCTGCTAAAAATATGATATTTTATTGGTACCCAATAGGAAGAAAACACAGAGGTAAACAAAACTATAATTTTAGTGGATACAAAAGCAAACTGAACTTCAAGGAACTTCAATCAGGTAACCAAACCATTTATTGTATGTATCAGCTCACCATCCATTATTATTCACATTATTCCACTACGTTCCATGAGGTGACAACCTTCCTCACGACACCTTTATCTTTACACAAATATGCCTTGAAAAGCTTTATCTCGAAGCTTGATCATCTGGCAGTGGCACTTTATGCTGTAATTTTGAGATTGGAAGTGTAATCTTAAAACAATCTCAATAAAATTCATATATATATATATATATAGCCCTCTTTTCTTGGATGTGTGTGGCAGTGTTGTGGTTCAAATTACAAATGGTGTCTCTTTTTGCGATATTACATCACTTCAAAACTTTCAATTAGGTTAATTAACGTTTTCTTAAGTCTAACATTGGATTACATGTCTTCCATATACTTATCAAAAATTAATTTTGATATTTTGCAAGCTCGATGGTTGTGGAGGTCGTGGGGTCCGTTTGGTAGAGTTGTTAAACAACTCATTTTCAGTTTTTAAATAACATTACACATATTTCCACACAGTTTTTCACCCACACGTATTTCAAAAAATTACAAACAACATTACTCAAACTCCTCTACCAAACAGGCCCATGGTCCAATGTTGAACCTAACTCATATATACTACAATAACATAAAACCTTAATCCCAAATTTAGGGCTAATTATACATCTTGAACAAATTAGTTGGAGTCGGCCACATGTGCATGTGTGTGTCTATATATATATAGCAAACATTCTAGACACACCTAATCAATAAGAAATGTCTAATAATTTTTGATTTCTACAATGTTTCTACATACCTTTTCAACCCATTGGTTTAACTAGCACTTGCCAGAGTAGTATCTGGCTGCTTTTCTAGCATAGCATCTTGGAAAGCCGGTATCTCATTGTATGCCTCATTCAATCTGGATAAGAGAGGGAATCGAGTCTTCAATAAAAAAAAGGGAGAAACCTGCCAGCAAATACAGATACAGAAATGAATTTTAAAGTAGGCCCTAAATTTCAAGATTACTAAATATAGGTGTTATCATGCATATTTCTCTGCATGTGTGAGAGAGAGAGAGAGAGTTTTGTAGCTGTATAATTATTAAACAAGGTAGAAGAAGCAACAAATGGGGCAACCAATGCATAACTAATAAATCCAAAAATATCCACAGCAACAATTCTAGCTTGAGGATGTAGAAATTCATACATCTAAGACCAGAAACAAGATTTTCACTGACAGAAGAAGACTATATAAGGTCATAAATTTTTTCTTAACTGCTGTAATTCCACAAACTCTTGATGGCCGAGGTCAACGAACAATTTGGCATTAATGCAGTTTGAAGATGAAGTTAATATACGTAATGAGAACATTGAAAATCAACCCCTAATCTTTATCTTTTGTTAGTGGTTTTTCTGAAGGAAAAATAATTGTTACAAGACTCGAGTCAAGACTGCAACAGTTTTTCCCATTAATATAAATTATATATATTTTCTACAAATCAAATGTAACTAGCACATTAATTCTAGAATGAGCACTACCATGTCAACATTGAACCTTTTAATTGCTGCATGAATCTGAGGAGCTAGAAACAAATCTGCCTGCAAATAATTGCAATGCATTACATTACATTACGAGAAATACCTTTACTCATAAACTAAATCCATGCAAGTTGCTGTAATCTAGTATTTTAGGAAGTGAAATTCTAGCATGTCATGCACTGTGAAACTAATAGTATAAGGCTGATGCAAGAGTCTAATCCAATACATGGAAGCTGCGAGTCTAATGCAATACATGGAAGATGTTGACATGGTATGGTGACACGAGGGAGTGACATGGCACATGGCCAGCCAAGCTTCAGGGCTGTATTTCATATGTCCCATGTGATTATTGTAGCTATATTCAAATGTGCCAAGTTGGAGGGAAAATTAGTTAGAGGCACATGCACAAGCTAGATTTTAGGAAGTTGTTAGAAGTAGAAGCCATGTGCTGTATTAAACATAGCATGTGATTAGAATGCATTCCCAAATTTGGTCTAGCCTAAACAATAGCATATCACATTCCCTGCATCAAAATACTGACTTCAACACAATTATGTATATTGGTATACTTAAGTCAAAAACTTAGTGCTTAGAGTTGAGTATGGTGCCTTCATGTCTAATAATCCATGGTTTGGGTTTGGGAGAAGAACCATCTTCAAATTGCAATCTTAAATATTGAGAAGTGGGTTCTGCTATTTTATATTGTATTCTGCTGTCAGTTGGTCTCAATACTTAAGGTTGTAACAAATTTACAAGCTAGCAAAACAAAATCTTTGTTTGGTTGTAGAAGATAGACCAACTTCAGGATGGTTGACGACTTCCTTAGCAAAGGAACCCCTAGCAATATTGGAGCATTTTGGTAGTAAAATGAAAATTCATAGCGATGGCCATTCTTTTAGTCTTTCTCTATGCAGTGATCAATTTTAAATTTTGTTTCAACAGATTTAGGGTGCATCATTATCTATTTATGGTTAGGCACCTTGTACATTCAATGTAGATAGAGAAAAAGGGAAAAGCATTTGTAACAGCTGTAAAACATTGATAGAAACTTCCAAAACCCTGACTCTTCAAATGTTTGCACGCAGTGCAGCATATTGTATGTACAAGTTTGTGGGCACAAACATAGATGATGCAGGAAACCAAACCAGGTAAACTTCATCTCCAGTAGCGATTCTTCCAGCATAGTCTTTTAAAAGCCTCTCGAGTGCTGAAACAAATGCAAATAGTAATCAAAATAAGCCTAAAGCCATTAAGGAGCAAAAACCATCCCACAGTGGCACAAAAAGTTCACATGTGACGGGAATTTCCAGGGAGAGGAACCCAATTGTTAAAAAGATCAAGATAATCCATGAAAATAAAATTATACAAGCCCTTATTTTTCTCCAAACTATTAGGATGATTTTTTTGGGGAGATATGAACACTAATCTGATTGTCCAAACAAACAAACATGTATAACCCTTCCACCAGATCAAGAGTCAATTGTCCACTTAACATGTCTTCCTTACTCAAGTTGAGTGTCCATGTGTAGTAAGCTCTATTGAACTTACAAAAGAAATTAGTATCAAGTCTAATGACAATGTGCCAAAGTTATTTGCTAATCTCGTTAGCCACAGACCATGGAGGGAGTTTGGAACTGATACAGATAATTAAAATCAGGATCCAATACCATTAGTTAGCTGTATCTCCTAAATAGCTCATGAAAGGACTAATTTCTCAGCTTGTAACTTTATAGTGCACGTATGTTTGCAAATACTATTTATTAGATAACTTCACTTACATCTCGCTAAATTTCTATATGTGTTTTCTCAATTTAAAAGAAAGTGTAACAAGATTGGAGGAATTGGTCTTGTCATCAGCTTTTAAATTAAACCAGCCTTCAAACATGCGAGACTGGCATGGTAGAAAGATATTTTTGAGTTTTCTGCTTTCATGGGCCACAAAAACTTCTTAATTTTAATTCTAGGTATTATCTCTGATAAATTACCAATTGTCCCAAAAGCTTAAATTATTATAAAATGGTAAATTTAATCTTAATCTAACACTCTCCCTTCACGTGTTGGCCTAAACTATCCTTATTAAATAGGGCCCAACATGTGGGAATTTTATAAATGGGAGGTAAGCTGAAGACATGGTTTGAACCCAGCTCCTCCAACTTTAATACCATAATAAATTATGAATTGTCCCAAAAGCTTAACCTATTAGGAAATTGTGAGTATAATCATGTAATCTAACAATGTCTAAATGTTATGGTGTGTAGCACAATCTAGAACTGATCTGGTATCTACTTATTCTTTCAAATCTTACATCTTTATTTTTTTTTCCCCCTGCTTTGGGGCCCACCTGCCAGGGAAGGGGAGAGTACTGTCCAGCTCAGTAAAATCTTACCTACAAAGCCTTTTTTGATATAATGTTGAGCCCAAGCAAGTTTCACATCAGGATCAGAACTAATTTTTTCCTCAATGCACTTCTGTATATAGGAGGAAAAGCAGCAAAAAAAAGTTTATATCATGTAAGTTCTAACAATTTCGTGAAAATAACAACATAGGGGTATATAACCACAACAGTCTCACAAGGATATATACTAGTGTAGCTACTTTTTGAAGAGGCTGAATGCTTGAGGAAACAATATTGGCAGGCTACATATCAAGTTATAAAGGCAATTTGATTATTGTGTGAATATTAGCAAAAAATGGATAAGGTACAGCAAAGAATTTTGCCTGATTAGATCAGGAAGCTCTAAACGTTTCCTCAAGGCTGGACAAGAAAGTAAATCCAAAGAGTAATTTTGAAAAATATTATCTAAACTAAAATATTGTTTTCGTCCCTAAAGTTTGCATGAATTTTTTTTTTATCCCTAAACTTTAAAAAGTTTTTTTTTCCCTAAACTATTGAAAACATTACACCATTTGTCATTAAACTTTAAAATTTTCTCTTTTAGTCCTTGAACTATTGAAAAAAGTTCTTTTATCATCCCTAAACTTAAAAAATAAAAATAAAAATAAAAAAAAACCTTCCATACTAAGTGTGTGACCAGTAGTTTCTTGCCACTTGTTCATCTCATGTGTGTCCTTTTTTTTAAATGTAATGGTTCATGTCAGACATGTCAGATTCTCTAATGCTAAAAATAGTGCCACCTAAACACACAGGATAAAACTTAAAAGCAGTGGACAGAATTATGAAAAGAGTAATTTTTTCAATAGTTTAGTGATGAAAAATGATCTTTCTAAAGTTAAGGGGCGGAAACTGAACTTCATGAAAGTTTTACAAATGAAACCATTTTTTTTCCCATTACTAGATCAGTCCTTTTAGTGTCATTTATCATGTGTGGCATAATAACTTGCAGGTGTGTTGGCAAGGTTGTATGGAAAAGAACCCTCCCCATTTGCTTTTGAAATGGGGTGTCCAATTTAAAGTGAAGATTTAGTATTTAAAAAATCTAAGGGTGAACATGATGCCACCTAAATCAATTATCATTCCTTACTTGGTGGAATACAATTTTAAATGAAGTTGCATTAAATACATCTTAGATTTCAGAAAACTAAATTTTCACCATGACATGGACCATTTCAATTTAAAAGCAAACGGATAGGAGCCTGATCCTAGGCACCAATACATAAGACAGAATTTACTTTATTTCAAAATTACCATTGCGGACACAGCCATCCTTGTCAATGTGTACCCCAGTTCGCTTAGTATGTGTAGTAGGCTTTATATACGTTCTTTAATACAAACTAATAAGTTTCCCGTGCAGTGCACGGATACTGTTATATTGTTTTATGTAAATTTGTTTTTGAAAAATATTATACATATATTATAGCATATTTATTATAAAACTTTGGTAGTAATGAGTTCATCATAAAAAGTAACAATTATAAATTGCTCACATATATCTATTATAATTATTTTGTTCAAGTAATGAGCAATAGTTAAAACAACTTGGAGTAATATTGTATAATAAAAGTTGATAAAAGCATATTAATTCATTCTATATTATTGATTTTTACTATATGATGTAATATAAAGCTTCATTACGAAATCTTTTTTTTTTCTTCAATCTTTGTTATTGCGGTATGGTGATGCTTGTTATCATCATCAGTTTCTCCATCTTCAACGTTTGAAGTTTAGTCCGTCCATGTTTGTTCAATTTTTGAGCTTTCATCATTTTTTTTCCTTTTGTTGCATCATTTGTGTTAATCACTAATGAATTGGCATCGAGAGATTCTTGATTGGATCTTACAAAGTTTGGACTTTGTTGCTAAGATTTTTCATAGTATTTGCATTTATAATAAATTTCAATGATGTTACAATTTTTTGTAAATATTTTTATTTTTTATTTTTGTTAATTTTGGAACAATGCAGCAAAAAGAATTAATATAACATATATTGAATTGTGTATTTTTTTTTCTTCCATACCTTTTTATCATTTGAAGGTGCATCAAAAATCTTAGCAACTATGTAATTTTCAAAACCATCCTTTAAATTGAATTCATTCAAATGAAGTAGAGAAATTTTTTTTCCTTATTTTTTTTTCAAATCACGTGGAATTCTTTCTCCAATATCAATATTTTTACAATAACTTAATAAGTTGTACCTCAGTTTATTTTTCAGCAAAATCTCTTGTAGATTCAATTAGGATTTTCTTGGCATCTCGATCAAATATCACAAATTTTTTTTTGTTAATTGCATCAAAAACTTCAATTTGAATCATGTATCTGAAGTAGTTTGCAATTGTATATATATAGTAGTTAAAGTGAGATAAATATATTATAAATATTTGGAGAGTATGTATTTAATGTGAGTGTCTCTAACTATGGGATAGAAAGATTTATTTTTGTTTCACATTTTGCACACCAAAATGATTTTACTTGTGGTTTGACATTCATTTCACAGAGTACGCACAAAATGTAATACCAACTTATTATTGTATCAATATTACTTATTATTGCAATACCCTAGCAGTTCACATCTTGTAATGAACTTTGAAATTAATATGTATTATTTTTTTAATGTAAATAATATGATGTATGATTATCTTTTTACGTAAATGATGAGTATAAATTGAAATTATTGACAAACCTGTTTCGTATAATCTCATTCAATGCATGTATTTTTGGTATTTCTTGTATAGGATCATGTTTTTTACCATTCCTATCATTGAATTTTTTTAAAGAAAATATTAAGTTAATGGCATTTTGTGAGATAGTATATGATATTTATTAGACTTTTTTGTTATTATAAATTTTAGAAATATGCACTTGTCAATTATTTTAGTAACCTAAGGGATCTTAAGATTTATATATATATTTTTGTTGCACTGGTCGATGACAAAGAATTTGTCTGCATTTATATATATTTTTGTTGCACTGGTCGATGACAAAGAATTTGTCTGCATAAATTGCATAAAACATTATTAATAGACAAAAACATATTGAATTGAAATTGGGAAAAAATGAAGACATGATTTCATGAGAATGAGATTTTCTAGAATTATCATCTATACGTGGGGGAGGAAGAAGAGAGTTTGTAAGAGGGTAAGAGTTTTTGCTTTGATTTACACGTGGGAATGGTCAAACTTGGGTCATAATATGTAAGGTAAGAACTGGCTTGAGTTTTTCATAAGGTTTGGTCTACTTTTAAAAGGTATTCTATTTTATAGTGAATAAATTTTGGTCTAATGGGTCTAATTGTCAAGAACCGCCCATATTTTATATAATAGTAAAAACAAGTTACTATGATCTATTGGGTAACAGTTAAAAAAAAAAAACTTAATAAAAAGAGGTAAAAAACTCTAAATTTATATAATAGTAAAAATAAGTTACTATGATCTATTAGGTAACAGTTAAAAAAACTTAATGAAAAAGGTTAAAAATGTTAAATGCAATATTAGAGTGCCACGTGACAGAACCTCATACACTCTCACATGAGGTCTCTGCTTTTATATATATATATATATATATATATATATATATATATTGATTATAGGTAGTTGTCTGCATAAGTTTCACCAAGTGGGAAGGATAGAATAGGAGACACAAACAATTTTTACCTTATTAATGTGGCAAAAATGCCATAGGTAGTTCCAAGTGCAATTACATGTTATCAGCTCCTTGCAACATCATGTCAATTGACCCTATGCAAGAGTTTTTCAAGTTAATCCCCAAATTGTTCCAACCTCTAAAGGAGATTAGGAAAATCATGAACCAATAGAAGGCAGCAGAAAAGAGATTACAGAGCAAAAACATAGATAGATGTGATTGCTACTAAGTCTATGCCTCAAAACACTGCACTACTTCGTTAATGAGTTTATGATGGGAGAATCACACTTGTGAATTTAACATTCTAAAGTTTTTCCATAATTTAAAAAAAAAAAAAAAAAAAGCTTTAAACTACTTGATTATTACTTTCTGTGAAGTCAATAAAAAAATGTGAAGACTGGAGTCACTTCCAAACAAGAGGCAAGAAGTTTTGGTCATAACAGTTGAGTACAAATGATAAATAAAAGTAGAATGAGCTCTATATTTGATTTTTAAACTTATCATATAAAAGGCCATTTGGTCTCTAAAGTTTACATGTTGAACGTTTTTAGTCCATGATGTTTTCAAATGAGCGATTTTGATCTCTAAAGTCTAAAAAATGATACCTAATGGTCCTTTCCACTAGTTTCATTAATTTTCTTGTGCACGTTGCTAACGGAGCTCATAAGGTGTTCTATGATTGATGATGTGGCATTTTGTTTAATTTTTTAAATTAAACAATACACAATGGCCTTACCCAACCCAATTTATCTAACCCAAATCTGTTTATGAAACTCCAAATTCAGATTCACGCATTATGAGCCCAAAGCCAGTAGGGTCAAAAATCTTGTTCAATTTGTGCATGCACCTCCTAAAGTGACATGAGTATAAGTATAAGCCAGTGTTGGTGGTTGATAAAGTTATTGTTAGAAGGTTACAGAGTGAAGTTTTAGAAGAAAAAAAACATATAACAGAAGGAGTAAAGAAAGCAGATGGTAGATAGTAGATAGTACCTGGTAATTGATGGCTCTTTTGTGAATATCTAGGGGCAACAGTGGATAGTGGTGAGGATACTTGTCTTCTAAATACTGTGAAATGGAAAGATTGATTAATGAGAGAGAATGATAAAGACAATGAAGAATTAATTGGTAAAAAGGGATATAGAAAATAGTAATATTATAGTTATACCATGAGGATGGCAAAAGAGTCGGCAACTACGGTGTCTCCATCGACGAGCACAGGAACATTACCAATAGGATTGAGCTTTATAAACTCTAGGAAAGATAGATAGATAGATAGATATGTTAAAAAAAGAAAAGAAAAAAAGAAACATACATACATGAAATAGTAAGTACAAAGGCAATTTAGTTTAAGGAAAGCAGAGCAGTTGGAAATAGCAAAAAGCAGTTAGAATTTAGAGGTCTTGGTCCCACCGGGGATGAATTGCTCTCCCTTCGACAAGTTAACTGATTTGTACTCATATTTCAGCCCTAATCAATCATCACAGAAAATAAAATATAACGACTGAATGAAGCATTAATGAAGAGAAAGAAAAAGAACTTACCTTTGAAGTTGAGGGCAATACGAACACGGAAGGGCAAGTGCTCCGCCAGAATGAATACAGCTTCAGCTTCTTCACCTCACCGCTTCCACTTCCACTTTCACCTTCCTAATCCATAATAATGATAATATTACAATTTAATTAATTTTACAAAACAAAAAGACGATAAATAGATAGAGTAACTTTTTTTTGAGAAAGTAACTGGTAGTAGCAGTGGTAGCATACCATTTAAATTTAAATTTAAATTTAATCCAACAAAGTTACTTAAGAGTGAGATTTGATTTTGTGAATTTCAGTTTTTTATTATTACAGAGCAGCTGAAATGCAGCAAATCAGCGTTTTTAAGGTTTGGATTGACCCAGACATGAAGGAAGGAAAGTTGTTTGAACAAAAAAGCTTTTGCTTTTCCAAAATCCGACACTGACAATAAATAAGTTTAAGGAAATTGATTCTTTCTTTTAACATCTGCCAATGTGTTCTTCCCCATGGCCCATGCGAATTTACCACCTCATTCCAACACATACATTACATACTGTTAAATTTAGCTTCATATAAAATTGAAATTTTCTTAATGCACGCAGCCCCAGCCGTACACTGCTGCTGAATGCAACACACACACACATATATATATATATATATAGTAGGGATTATTATTGAGTACTCCAAGATTATATTTTCTCCATCTTATATGGGGAATGATTACCCCACCCCTATGTGAGAGGGATCCCGAACTACTTAATAAATTTTCTATAGCCAGTATGTATGCACTGATTCTTCTTTTGATATACTCACTGCTATATAATTATTAAATATTATCTTTTTCATAGTTTTCTTCCTATAGTATGCTTTTTTATTTTTAATTAATTGATTTTGCTGCTTTTCTTTCCTTTCCTTTGATTAGGACACAACTCTGCCACGCTCTGATTATACACTAATCTTACTACCCACTGTCAATTGTTACAATAAGAGCATTTGCATCAGTAGATGCATAATCTTGCAAAATACAAAAAACCCTTCATTTTACACATTTTGACCAAAAAAACACTCATATCAATAAGTGTAAAATTGCACATAAATGCACAATTGCTACATTAACCGTGCATTAATGCATATATGCACGGTTACTGTAGCTTATATGCACGGTTATTGTAGCACTTACACTTAATATTTAAGTAATTTTTTCTCTCTCCTTGTCTCTGGTTGCTATCACTCTCACCTCACTCTCCCTTTTTCTCATTTGATCAAATCATCAAACCACGAAGGCCAATCAAATCATCACCTAATCAAATCATCTCTCGCCACTGCCCTAATCTCTCGCCAATTGCCTAATCAAATCATCAGACCGGCAAATCATCACCATTAAACCTTCACTGATCTCACTACAACAAAATGTATTTTTAGTGATGAAAATTAGTGAGGAAATATTTTTCGTCACTAAAAATACAGCTTTAGTGACGAAATATGAATTTTGTCACTAATAATGAAAAAAAATTATAACATTTAGTGACGAAAAATAAATTTCGTCGCTATTGTGATCTGAAAAATGGGCGCCAGTGGAGGGAAACTTTGGCGCGAGTTTAATTAATCTATAGTGACGAAATATTTCGTCACTAAAAGTTGAAATTTTTAGTGACGAAATATTTCGTCACTGTAGGTGTTACTATGGATAGTATTAGTGACGAAAATCCTTTCGTCACTATAAGGAAGAATTAGCGACGAAAAATATTCGTCACTAAAAATAATAATAGTTTTGCACTTATATGTTTTTAGTGACGAAATCACAATTCGTCACTAAAAGTATGATTTAGTGACGAAATATGAATTTCGTCTCTAAAAATCTTAATAAAGCCCAGTCTTTAGTGACGAAACTGGAATTCGTCACTAAAGACTTAAAAAGCCTAATTTCAATACCCAGCACATTTAAAAAAAAAAAAAAAAAAAAAAAAAAAAACCACAAACATTTCAATACCCAAAGTGCCAACCAAACATTTCAATACACAAACTCTCTGAGCCATTTCGGTCAAAAAAAAACCAAAGAGCCAACCAAAAAAACCCAAACCACCGTCGCCGTTGAGCTCCCAACGTCGCCGATGAAGCTCCGTTAAGAGCCAATCGTCGTCGATTAAGCTCAACAGCGACGCTTCAGCTTGCCGTTGCAAATAAACACTCCAAATCTCACCGGCGACCCTTCGCATTCCTTCGAACCGGCGACCCTTTGCATTCCTTTGAACCGGCGACCCTTCGGCTTCCCAGTGACCGTTTGCCTTCCTTCGAACCGGCGACCCTTCGGCTTCCCGGCGACCCTTCGCATTCCTTCGAATCGGCGACCGTTCACCTTCCTTCGAATCGGCGACTGTTCGCCTTCATGGCACTCTCTCCCTTCACCGAGTCCAGCGATTCCAAAGGAGGTTCCTGCTCCTATGCCAATTTCCGGTAATTGCTGTTGAGGATTTTTCAATTTTTGAGTTTTTTTTTTTTTTTTTTTGGATTGGTCTGAATTATAAATATTTTATTTTATTATTTTATTTATTTATTATTTTTTTTTAAAAGAAGAAAAAAATTAGATATATCTAGCATGGCTTTCAGTGGGAATTGTTATTGTAGTCGTGTAGTGGTGGCCTTTTATGTCCTCTTATTTATTGGTTTTGTATAGATTTTAGAGTGTTGTTTTATAAAGTTTTGGGTGGGATTTTTACCATAGTGTGCAAGAAAACATGGTTATGATTCTTCAAATTTAAGCATGAGATGCATTCTATTCACCATATGCTAGTTACATGCCTTTCCTTGCTGATGCAGTTGGTCAGTCCCTTTCCACAAGGCCGGCCAGATATTTCCAAGGTCAGTCTAAAGGGATTTTTCCGTAGGATCCTCCAGATATTTCACTGTATCAATATAAAAAGTTCAATAGGATCCCCCATCGAATTTTTGGTAGTTCTGTTTTACATTAATATGTATTGGCTTAAGTATTTGTGTTGTTATTTTTGTCTTGTTGTGTGCCACTATGTTTGCTTGTCCTTACATAGCATAAAATAATTAAACAAGTAAATAACTATTAGGATAAAGAAACTTTCAAGAATAAAAAAGTTTGTTTTACATCTTATACTTTAGTCATGGATATTCTTCTATACACTTCCATGTCTTTTTATGGTGAAAGTAATTGCTATGTTGGTTTTTGTTTTTCCCTTTTTGGTTGAGTTTATTTTTCCCTTTTTGGTTGTGAGTTATGATTGCAAGCATTGTCTGAGCTGCACGATCAATTACCTCCTTTTCCCAGGAATGTCGCTATGAAAATTATTGAGGAGGAATTTGGTTCTCCTGTGGAATCATTCTTTAGCTACATCTCTAAGGAACCTGTAGCTGCAGCGTCATTTGGTCAGGTGGCTCATTACTCCACTGCTGTGTATGATTAAGAACATAATGATGCCATGCCTGCATACATAAGTGTATGCTTGTGTAGAAATTTTCTGATTTGGTGCTTCTTTCATATTCGTTTGTGTTTTTACATGATCAAGGTCTACCGTGGGAGTACTCTTGATGGAGTTACTGTTGCTGTGAAAGGTCAGCATCCTAATTTGCATCATTTGGTTGTGCGGGATGTCTATATTCTTCGCCTTGGGGTTTGTATTCACCTCTATTAAATCTTCTTTTATTTTTTAGTATGAAATTCTTGAATAATTTAGTGAATTACTGATTCAGCTGGGGCTATTGCAAAGGATAGCAAAGAGAAAAAGTGACCTTCGCTTATATGCTGATGAGCTTGGGAAAGGTTTGGTTGGGGAATTGGATTACACTTTAGAGGCTGCAAATGCTACAAAGTTTCTGGTAATGGTCATGTTTCCCATTCAAATTTAATCTGCCTATGTGTAGTAGATGGTTTATCCAAGGTTTTTTAAAATATAGCTAAAATCTGCTCATGGCCATTAGAATCCGTTACAAACTTACTTTGGCAAGCATGGAAGTGGGATTTAATTGTTAAATTTGTGAGATTTTGGGATGAAATAGGGCAGGTTGACCAGCTATGAGCTAACCTTTTTCACCCTCTTCCTATACTTCTAGTTGGGGTTAGGTGGGGATTGGATACTTAAGCTTGGAATAAGTTAAGGATTTATTAGCCTAGCCTAACTTCCAGGTATTTTTATATGTTTTAAGAAGTTTAAGGGCTTAACTTTTGCAATTGAAACTACCAGGGGAATATGTGTTACTGACTTAAAGTTGGAGTTCTTTCCCTGTACAAATATTTGACTATATGATCAATTTTCAATTTTTTTTTTGTTTTGTTTTGTTTTTTTTTTTTTTTGTTTTGTTTTGGGTTTGTGGTTAAGGCCATCTATAGAATAGTACTAATTTTGGGACCTAAGAATAACGCAAATGGATGGAGAAGACAGGTGAGAAGAAACCTCTCTCTCTCTCTCTCTCTCTCTCTCTCTCTCTCTCTCTCTCTCTTTGTGTGGATAAGTAATAAGAAACCTCTATTATATAGAACTATGAAACATCTTTCCTAAGAATTTAATGAGTAGTAGTTGGGTAGACAGTGTAACTGACCTTTAAGTTTGGCATGGAGATAGTTTGTGGGTTCTTTCTTCCCAGTAAATGTGACATTGTTTCTGTCAAGTAGAAACAACCTTTTAAGACTTTCAAGAAGTAGCTTAATGCCAGGCAATACAATTTTCAGTGGCTGACATCATGTGACAGTTCAGACATGGTATATCAATTTCTAGTTTAATTTAATTTGAATATGATAATCCTTTTGGATCAATGAATATGCCTTTTTGTTATATATGGAGACATACTCATAATAATTTAGGCATTAAGCAAAAAAGGGTGAAATAAAGGACATATGCATAACAATTCTTTCAAGTGCCCAGTCAATTTCTTGGATAAGATACTTGTATGACTTACTAACCATTTATTATTGTCCATATAGTAAGCTCATTTGCCCTTTGCATTTATTAATGGCTTACTAATCATTAGTGCTGTTTTAACAAGCCGTGCAATCTTCCAAAGAATGAAAAACTACACGGTAACATAACAATTACTATAAGCTTTCAAGAAATAATCAAAGTATTGGTATAAGGCCTCTACTTGTTTTAGATTAAACGCTGAGTCTCTTGATCTTTACTTCCCTTCCTACAGATATATGCAATGTTTATGAGATTTTTATTTTACATTTTTCTTCTTCTTTTCAAATTTTTGTTAAAAATTCCCTTCCTTTCTCTTGTTATGTAACATGTTAGTCTGGTTACAGGTATTATCATGACCATATCCAAAGACAGGGTCAAGCCTTCTCCACTTCCTGACAGTTGGAAGCTCAACGAAATTTTCGCAACTGGGATTGTCCTTGGTAGTTACATGGCTCTAATGACAGACATATTCTTCTGGGTTGCTTATGAAACCAACTACTTTGAGGTAATTTGCTCCTTTGGTTCATCATAGTCATCTCATGTCTTGAATAGGTTTTTGTATTGGTTTGAGGTAATTTGCTCCTTTGGTTCATCATAGTCATCTCATGTCTTGAATAGGTTTTTGTATTGGATCACGGATTGCATAAAAGTATTCTGAATCATGTGTAATCAAGCCAATAGTTGAGGACAGGAAGAAGCTCCCTTCTCTATCAATTTGCATTTACTGTGGTGGTTTTGGGAGTCAGGACCGTTATGGCCCTTCCCTAGCCCCAGAAGATGTTCAAAGGTTGAGATATGGCATGATTTCATCAATCATATACTAAAATTGTTATGGTACATGGCATCTGGGTCAAATCTTATAGATGGTCTTTCACTTCTTCATTGTAACATTTTCTTATGTGTGCTCTTACAGAAGACTTGAAATAAAATATCATTTTTTATATTTCTCTTAAGTTAATGATTTATATTATACCTTTCTACATGCAGAAACATTTTCATGTGAAGCACTTCAATAAGGACCATAAGATGATGGCATCTACTGTGTATCTTCAAGTTAGCATCATCAGCCAGGCATTAATATTTGAATTGGATAATAGGGTTTAGGTAGAGTTATTGTATGTATTGCAAACAATTATTGTATGGAATGAGTTTGAATTGGATACTTGTTTTATTTTTTCTTGTAGAATGTATGGATCTTTTTTTATAAATGTGTTGTTGAAATAAATGTGTTATTCAAATGTGAGGTTTTAATAATGTAATAACAGGTTACAGGTTAATATCAAAGCCATGAAAAAAAAAAAAAACAGAAAATAAGTTTTAGTGACGAATTTTTTTTGTCACAAATATAGCAACAAAAAATTGTTTTAGTGACGAAAATTTTGTCACTAAATATAGCAAAATTTTGTAAAAAATGGTTTTATTGACGAAAATTTTCATCACTATATGTGCCTGGATTTTCTTAAAAATAGTTTTAGTGACGAAATTATTCTTCACTAAATATGATTTAGTAAACTAAAGTGTTTTTAGTGACGAAATATTTTCGTCATTGAATAGTGTTTTTAGTGAGGAAAACATTTAGTGACGAAACGTTTTCGTCACTAAAAGTTTTTTTTTTTTTTTTTAAATCAAATCGGACTTTTAGTGACCAAATTTTTCGTCACCAAGTGACGGGGCTACAGTGACGAAATGAGTTTCGTCACTAAAAGTCCAATTTCGTCACTAAAGGTCCTTAGTGACGAAAAACTGGACTTTTAGTGACGAATTTTTTCGTCACTGAAAATACATTTTGTTGTAGTGTCTCTTGCTATTTGATCTCTCGCTGATCGCCACGAAGCCTCTCGTTGTTTGATGTCTCGTCCTTTGTTTCTGGTAGAGGGGTTGATCTCGCCACTATCTTTTTTCTTTGTTTGATGGTTTTGATTAGTGGGTTTTGATGATTTTGATCAATGGGTTTTGATGATTTTGATTAGTGGTTTTGGGATTTTGATGGGTGGGTTGATGATGGAGGTTGGCTTGATGATGGTGGTTGTGTGTGGGTTGATGATGGAGACTGGGTTGATGATCGCCGCTGCTCTGATCGTTGATGGTGGCTGGGTATTGAGTCAAGAATGAATATTTTATTGAACAAATGTGTAGAATGGACAAACTGATGTGGGTGTTTATAAAAGTGGGTGTGTAAAATCGAAAAAAACATGTTTTTTCTTGCAAAATGGACAGAAATTATGCATCTACTGATGTAGATGCTCTAAAAGAGAAAGCAAAATAAAAATGGGACCCCAATGCCCAATCCTAGAATTAAAATACACTAAAACCTAATTTATCTTCCTTCTATGTTCTGTTCTTTGATTCACCTATTATTTTTTATCAGCCACGCTTAAATTACTCGACTGTTATAAAAATTTATACGATACGCACACGCCTCATCTTCCCGTTTGCTCCTTAACTGAAGAGCTCTCAATAATATCTTTGATAATATCTAATCTAAGAATGAAGCTCAGCCCCAAAAGCCAGGCCAGGCCTTACATTGGGGGAAGTTGTCAAACATTTGAAGTAGCCCATCAATATCACACCATCTCATGCCCATGCCTAATTGTGCGACCTCTAACTTTACTTGCCATGTGCATGGGTCTTGGTCTTGGTCTTGGTCTTGGTCTTGTTGGATGAAGTGAGCCAATATTAACACCCTTCCCTTCCTTCCCTTGGAGCCTTATTTAAGGGCATGTATAAATCATATATATATCCTAAAGTTCATCCTACATATTGTAGCTGCCCCAATGAATAGAGAATATGTTATAATTTACTCAGGTCCACAAAATTTTCAATTATTGTTACATTTGACTTCTAAAGTTTATATTAAAATGAAACTTTTAGGCTTTGTCCAAATTTTCTATTTTTAGGACAAACCCCCTTGTGGTTTGACACTATTACAATTTAATCCCACAAACTTTTTCAATTGTTAGATATTGAGTCTCTAAGGTGGTATGGACGAAAATGAAATCGTGAGAAGTATTTTGAGTGGAACCCTAAACAATTTCATTTTAGTTCAAACCTTAAAAAATTAAATTTAGAAATTGAAAGTTTGTGGACTAAATTGCAATTGTGCCAAATCACCAGGATGTGTAATACCCCTTTTCCTAGTAGATAAATTTTTTAACATATATGGATTAGTTTAACTGTAAGCACTATTACCAAAATTTGAAGAAAATTAAATACTACTCTGATTAAAACTGGCATTGAATCAGAAAGCCATGCCCCTTGTCATGCACAAGCAATGTGCATGATCCTGTACTTTCATCGGGTTTAGCCACCTCACTTCTTAATGTTGTATACAGTCTTATGTAAACTCAAGCTCCTGTTTTGTAAATCTTCTTTTCATTTTAATATAAAGCCATTTTCAGATCACAAAAGAAAAAGGGGGTTTATGCAAAGCTTTGAGTTTTAAACCATCTCCTAGATGGAAAGCCACGCATCATACAATTAAAATATATAAATGCGGCACTTCAGCTCACTACTCTCTATAGATTGTTTCTCAAATGCAAGTTGATAAATTTCCTTCACAAATGTGGATAGTTAAATAAGCCCCTCACAAATTATTACCAAAAAAAAAAAAAAATTCCTCAATCTTTCTTAATTTACCGGTCTTTCTAGCCAACTGGTATGTCTCATCCTTTCCAAGGACAAGATCCACATCTAAACTTGTTACTGCAGATTTTTATTTGGTTATTAATGAATTGTAAAAGAGTTTCTAAGGAAGTCCTAACACATTTCTGCTAGAAATATGATATCTTATTGGTGTACAACAGGAAGAAAACACGGGTAAACAAAACTATAACTTTAGTGGATACAAAAGCAAACTGAACTTCAAGGACTTCAAACAGGTAACCAAACCATTTATTGTATGTAACAGGTCACCATCCATTATTATTAACATTATTCCACTGTGTTCCATAAGGTGACAACCTTCATGGCAACACCTTCATACAGATATGCTTCAAAAGCTCTATCTCGAAGCTTGATCATGAAACACTTTATGCTGCAATTTTGAGATTGGAAGCATAATTTTAATAGAAAATAAAGTTTCAGTTCAACAGGAATGACAATGTCAATCAAATTCAGATATTTTTCCTTTTTAATAACCAGCACTATTATGCAAAAGACCAATTGAAACAATATATGTTAGCCCTCTATTATGCTACGCACGCAAATATATATATATACATACATACATACATATATATAGTGTCTGTTGTTGTTCTTGTTCTTGTTCTTGTGGTCCTAGTTACAAATGGTGTATCTTTTGATGATATTACATCTCTTAGTAATTTTTAATTAGGTTAACATTTTTTCAAGTCTATCATTGTATTACATGCCCTCCATATGCTTATCATCATGCATGCTAAATTTCATATTAATCTAATATCATTTACTATACACTAAAACATCTATTTACCATAATTTTGACCATGTTTTAGATGAGGTGTTCTTAATTTCCAATCATCTCAATATTGAGCAAGCTTCACGGGCATTTGGAGGTCACATAATCCAACATTTGAACCTAACTCAAATATATATATATATATATATAAAACCAACATTCTAGACACAGCTAATGGATAAGAAAGGGCTAGTAATTTCTGATTTCAACAATGTTTCGCCGTACCTCCTCAACCCATTGGTTTAACTAGCACTTGTCGGAAAAGTATCAGGCTGCTTTTCTGGCATAGCACCTTGAAAAGCTGGTATCTCATTGTATGCCTCATTCAACCTGGATAAGACAGGGAATTGAGTTTGCATGGAAAAAAAAATGTGTCAGCAAATACAGATATAGAAATGGACTTTAAAGCACACCCTAATTTCAAGATTACTGAATAAAGGTGCGGATGAAGAAATTGAAACATCTCAAACCAGAAGCAAGATTTACAGTAGCAGAATAAGACTACACAGATTTTTCCTACTACTGTAATCCCACAAACTTTTTTTGATACATCAATATTTAGGGGTGGGGGGATTTGAATCATGGTTGGAAACACCAGAAGGTGCCAATTGAGCTACAAAGCTTTTGAAAACTGTAATTCCACAAACTGTTGAGGGCCAAGGTGAAATAAGAATTTGGTGTTAAAGCAGATTGAAGATAAAATTAGTATATAGAATGAAAAAAATTACATTACATTTAAATTAAATATATTCGTCTAGAAATGGTACTGGCACAACCATTTTGAAACAAATCTGCCTGCAAATAATTGTCAATGCGTTGCATTACATTGCAATGATAAAATTAGTATATAGAATGAAAAAAATTACATTACATTACATTTACATTTAAGCAAGCACTACCATGTCCATCTTGAACGTTCTAATTGCTGAATGAATCTAAGGCGCTAGAAACAAATCTGCCTGCAAATAATTGTCAATGCGTTGCATTACATTTTGAAAAAAAAAAAAAAAAAAAAAAAAACCTTAATTCATGAATTAATTCCATGCAAACTATTCTTCCGAGCATTTTAGGAAGTGAAATTCTACTGTGCCATGCAATGTGCAACTAAGACATGTTGAGTAAACGACTAACTTTAGTACAATTATATAAATTCATATACTTATGTCAAAAATCTAATGCTTAGAATTGAGTTTAGTGCCTTCATGTCTCATAATCCATGGTTCGGGCCGGGTTTGGGAGAAGAACCATGTTCCAATTGCAGTCTTATAGATTGAGGAGTGTGTTCAAATATTTTATACTGTTGGCAGTTGATCTCAATACTTATTGTTGAAATAACATTACAAGCGAGTAGAAGAAAATCCTCGTTTGGTTGTAGATATTAGAACAACTTCAGGATGCTTGGCAACTTCAGTAGCAAATCCCTAGAAATATTGGAATATTTAGGTAGTAAAATGAAAATTCAGAGCGATGCAGATGCTTTTAGTATTTTCTCTGTGCAGCAGCCAATTTTATATTTAGATTTGTTGTTTACTGTGAAAGTGTTTTTGGGTTTGATAAATCAACCCTAACACATAAAATATTATTTATATATAAAGTACATGATATTATTGTTTTGCCCCTATTACTCATAACACTCCCCCTCAAGCTGGAGAGTATATATCATACAATCCTAGCTTGTTACATAATAAACCCAAACGAGTCCTACATAAAGCTTTAGTAAACATATCAGCAATCTGGACTCTTGTAGAAACATATGGAGTAGCAATTACACCATCTTCTTCTTTCTCCCGAGTAATATGACAATCTACTTCAATATGCTTGGTTTGCTCATGGAACACAGGATTGGAGGCAATGTAAATTGCTGCTTGATTATCACAATGCATAGTCATAGGCAGCTTCACAACGAATCTTAATTCCTCAAGTAAATGCTTAATCCACATAACCTCACATGATGTGTGTGCCATGGCTCTATACTCAGCCTCTGCACTAGACCTGGCAACAACAGTTTGTTTCTTACTTCTCCAAGTAATCAAATTTCCTCCCAGAAAAGTGCAATACCCAGTAGTGGATTTTCTATCTGACGGTGATCCAGCCCAATTAGCATTAGTGTAGGCTTCTACCCAAAGGTGACCATTAGCTTTATACAAAAGACCACGGCCTGGATGTGCTTTAAGATACCTCACAATTCGAATAACTATCTCCCAATGTGGAAGGCGAGGATCTTTCATAAACTGGCTCAAAACACAAACTGCAAATGATATATCTGGGTGAGTAATTGTGAGATAATTTAGTTTACCAACGAAACGACGATATCTCTCAGGATTAGATAACAGCTCCCCCTGATCTTCATACAATTTGACATTAGGATCCATAGGAGTCTCCACTGGTTTAAATCCTAACAAGTCAGTTTCTTCCAAAATATCCAACACATACTTCCTCTGTGATAAACCGATGCCTTCTTTAGATCGTGCTACCTCAATACCCAAGAAATAACGAAGTTTACCCAGATCCTTAGTTTGAAAGGAGTTTTGAAGGTATCTTTTCAAATCATCAATACCCTGCTCGTCATCTCCAGTGATTATAATATCATCAACATATACTATCAACAAAATCTTTCCTCTATCAGAGATATGAGAAAACACAGAGTGATCAAAGTGGCAACATCGCAATCCAAACTTTAACACTACTTCACTAAATTTACCAAACCAAGCTCTGGAAGATTGTTTAAGACCACAGATGGCCTTATGCAACCTACACACTTTTCCATACTCCCCCTGAGCAACAAACCCAGGTGGTTGCTCCATATACACCTCTTCTTTCAAATCGCCATTCAAGAAGGAATTTTTAACATCTAACTGAAATAATGGCCAACCCAAATAAGTAGCCAAGGAGATCAAAATCCAGACAGAAGAAATTTTAGCAACAGGTGAGAATGTCTTGGCATAGTCAACAACATATGTCCGGGTATACCCTTTGGCAACCAAGCGAGCCTTCAAACGCTCAATAGAACTATCAGTCAAATACTTCACAGTATACACCCAATGACAACCAACAATAGTTTTCCCTGAAGGACGAGTAACTAAAGATCAAGCAGCATTTTCAGACAGGGCAGACATTTCTGCCTCCATAGCAGATTTCCAACCATAAATGGACATAGCCTCCTGGACAGACTTAGGAACAACAGTAGAATTCAAGGATGTGGTAAAGGCATGAAGAGCTGAAGACAAGTGACCATAAGAGACAAACTGAGAGATAGGGTGAGAGGTACAAGAACGCTTACCTTTGCACAAAGCAATTGGAAGAGAGGCAGGATAAGGAGTCGGATCACTAGGCGGGGTAGAGGTCTCGGTTGGAGGTTTCTACCGATGACAATATACCTGGAGTGATTTCTAAGGAGATTCAATAGGAGACACAGGTGGTAGGAGAGGAAGACAAGGAGGAGAACTGTGACTAGCAACCGAAGGAGAGAAATAGGACTGAGATTCATCAAATGTGACATCAGCACTAATGAAACAACGTCGAAGAGTAGGTGAGTAACATCGATATCCTTTCTGAGTATGAGAATACCTAAGAAAAACACATTTAATGGATCTAGGATCAAGTTTGTCACTCCCTGGACCTAAGATATGAACATAGCACACACAACCAAAAATCTTAGGAGGTAGATGAAACAAAGGTGCATCAGGAGAGAGGACAGTATAAGGGATCTGACCACCTAGAACAGTGGAAGGCATAAGATTAATCAGGTGATAGGAAGTGAGAATAGCATCACTCCAATATGATTTGGGAACATGCATATGAAACTTTAAGGCACGAGTGACCTCTAACAAATGACGCATTTTGCGTTCAGCAACACCATTTTGTTGCGGAGTATGAGGGCATAAATATAGGTGAATTATACCATGATCATTAAAAAATTGAGACAAAGATGTATGAAAATATTCACGGGCATTATCAGACCGAAAAATATGAAGTGAAGCATTAAATTGAGTCTTTATTTCCATATAAAATGATTTGAAAATTGAGTACAATTCTGACCGTTCTTTCATAAGATAAAGATAGGTGGCTCTAGAATAATCATCAACAAAAATGACAAAATATCTAAATCCCAACAATGAGGGAGTGTTTATTAGACCCCAAATATCAGAATGAACTAAATGAAAAGGACTACTAACACGACTCTCACGCCTAGATGTAAAAGGCACCCTATGGTGTTTACCCAACTGACATGCTTCACATTGTAAAGACTCAATTTGACGACACGACAGAACTAATGACTTCAAATTCTTGAGAGATGGATGACCAAGGCGACAATGATGCTAAAGAGGTGAGATAGACAAATGAGAAGCCACTAAACGGGAAGAACCACATCGATCCAAGTAATAAAGTCCACCGGCTTCATGCCTTCCACCAATAATCTTCCCCGTCTTGGGATCTTGAAAGATACAATGAGTGGATAAAAAAATGGCAGCACAATTCAAAATTTTAGTAAGCTTACTAATTGACAAAAGGTTAAAAGGAAAATCATGAATATATAAGACAGAAGAGAGAGAAAGATTAGGACTAAGATTGGCAGTGCCCAAACCAAAAACTGTAGTGGCTGAGCCATCTACCAATGTAACATTGGGAAGACTACTAGATTGCTTAAGGTCAGTAAGTAAACCTAAGGTACCTGTCATATGATCAGTAGCACCTGAGTCAATGACCCAAGGGTCTTGAGTGGCAAGACAAGCAGCGGAAGTACCTTGTTGAGCCAAAGTAGCAGTAGAATCAGACCCAACAAAGTTGGAATGCAGAGACAAGAGGCGATTGTCTCTTCCTCAGGATTAGAGACTACTTTGGATGTTGGTGGAAGTGACTGTGAAGGTGGTTCTTAAACTTGAAAACTAGCTTGGTGAGCCGAGGGTTTACCATACAACTCCCAACAAAAGTCTATTGTATGATTCTATGAGAGACCGCGCCCCCGGCCCGTTTTTATAGAGTGTTGGGCCAAACCCACGTGAATGGGTCAAGTCGTGTTATTGCCTCTCAAAATGGAGGTTTGACTAGTTATATTTTCCCCTTTAGATTAAGGGTTTTACATTGGAGTCGCCACTTATTTAATTATTGGGATAAATAAGAAAACCAAAATTGAAAAATTTCTCATTTTATTAATTTTCAATTGAATTTACATTGATCATAAGAAAATTACATGGCTTTGATCCTAGATACAATTTAAGATAAAGTACATGGCTTTGTTTCCTAGTTACAATCCAAAAATCGAAAATTACATGGATAAGCATTTGATCTACTAACCCTTGATCTAAGCTCGGAGGCTATGTTACAAGTTTGGAAGGTGGTAGGCACCTACCTTGCCCGGTGAAATTGGTCTTCTAGATTATGGTGGCCAACGTTCATATCATATCATCCAATATGTCAATCAATTTGCATGTTGAATTTAATGTGTTTGCATGTGATAAACTCTAATTCAATTCATTAAGCATTGCATTTGGATTAAAAAATAAATTCTAGTGAATGTGTGTGGATGGTGATAACCAGATTTAAGGATTTGAAAGAATTTTGAAACAAACATGTTTTTCATATTTTTTTATGTGGATTTAAGATTAAAATTAGTGTTATGCATGAACATTTGATGAACAACCAAGAACATGTGAAGAACATATTAGAAAAACTAAGAACATTCAAGCATATTCAAAGAAATTTAAATGATCATTATCATGCTTTAATCTTAAACCCTCATTATGGCAACATGAAAAACAATTAGGGAAAGAGATTATACCTTCATGCAAGATCCATATGTTGAAGGAGGAGACTCTTGAGGGAGGTCCTAGGGTGGAGGAAAAGAAGAGTTAGGAGAGGAAGAGTGAGTCTCACTCAATATCTTGAGTCTCAGGAAGACCAAGATATGACAAGACTACTCAACTTCACTAGAACTCAAGAGAGGAGAAGAGAGGAGGTTTTTTGTGTTTTGGAATGAAGGAGAGGGAGGGTTTATATAGTAGTGGTGGAGGGAATATGAATAGAAAGCCATTTAATGAGGGTTGACAAGGATCATGAACCTAAACTTCATTTTAGCCTTGGGGAAAATCTGATGCATTAAATAGAGAGATTGGTGGGAGTGGGGAGCAAGCCAAAATTCGGTTTTCCCGTAACTGCTGTAACAGCCTATAAGGCCAACTTCGAAAAATTATATCTGACTCAATTCTGATCGGAATTGTCTCATTCTTGTACTCAAATTGAAGCCCCGAATGTATAGTTTTTGGGAAAATTAACTTCATTCACAGATTTAAAATATTCTGAGAGATATCGATGAAATTGTGAGCAGAGGTCATTTGTTAGAAAATGGTTTCAGCACAATTAACATTAATAGGTCCCAAATTAGCTCCCAATTAACATTAAATGGCTCCAATCACTCCAATTTCAGACTTAATTAGTCTCAAATTTACTCTAATTAAAAGATAATAGCACAAATTACTCATTGAATAATTAATGTTTAATTATCTAATTAATTAGGTGTATGTAACCTCACCATAAAATGTAGTCCTAACCAATCAAATTATGACACATCATTGATATTAAATTGATTACACTTATAACCAATTGAAATCAATTGTTCATAATCACATATAGTCAGACTTAATTTGTGATAGTGCATCTCAGCCATTAAAACTTGATTTGATGATAACTTTCAATATGGTGGTCCGATTAGAGCTTATGACCAGTCGATTTGATCGTTACAACATCAAGATCATTTTGGTGAAATGAGATTAAGGATCTAATGGCTAAAGTCAAGATGCATATTTTCAAAGTGAAAGTACCATTTTACCCTCCATGTGGGGTTAAATGTGGGTTGCAGAATGGGGTGTTAGGTTCTAAAGATTTAGGATTTTATGTATTTAGAACTCTAGTGTGTAATGTTGGCAAATCATGATCAAAACAATGTGCTTAGTCTTGTTTAGGCTTGCTCAAAGTTGATAAAATATTGTAAAGTTAGAATCGAGTGACTGTAGATGCATTGGGGCATTTCGGTCTGGCTCGATCGATCGAATCACGGACCAGATGCGTTTTCTGCAATTTTTCCAACTCAGCCCTAACTCATTAAATGTTTTAAGTTTTCTGTTTTTACCCTAGGTATATAAAGAAAAACCCTAGCCACGTTTTTAGAGTTGCTTCAGTTGTATTGTTGCTCATACATTGTTGTTTTGTGTAAATCTCTTGTGAGATCTAGAGGAGCTTTCCTTTACACAAAGCTTAGGATTTTCGAGATAGAGATTACTTCAACATCTTGATGATCAACTCGGTTGCTACCATGAAGCTTAAAGAATATCAAGCGTGGGTGCTTGTAGCTGATTGGAGAATTCAAGAAAGAAGGAGTCCGTAGATTCGGAGCTTACACGTGGTCGTGTCAGTAAGTTCTACTGGTGGGTAGCATTAGGAAGTCGAGCGGGGAACTTGTAGTCCTTTTATATGAACTTCGATTCTTTCATAGTGGATTCAGGTTTGCCTTGAGGATCGGTGGGTCAAATCCTCCCCAGGTTTTTACCGTGTGGTTTCCTGGGTGATCATATCATTGTATCTTTTATTATTCCGCTGCTTTATTCTTTTGATATGATTATTTGATTGCTTTAACCTAGAATTGCATAATTTGATTAAGTAACAACTTGGCTAATTAATCTATGCTAACCAATCTAGTTGTTTTTAAGAGGTCTAAAACCGTTCAAGTGGTATCAGAGCGGGTAGCTCTCTTGTTTGAGATTTTTTATCTCTGAGCTGATCCTTGACCCCTGTTGTCATGGAGCATGGACACTCTCTTGTTGTTCCTCCTCACTTTGATGGGAATAACTATGCTTATTGGAAAGTAAGGATGAAAGCATTCCTGAAATCAATTGATGAGAGGGTTTGAAATTCCATTGAATACGGATGGCAGAAGCCCACTACTCTTGTGAGTGAGTGGCAAACTTCTGAAAAAGAAGCAGCAGGCTTCAATAGGAAAGTTATGAATGCCATCTTCAATGCTGTTGCAATGGAGGAATTTAAGAGGATCTCAAATGTTGAGGTTGCTCATACTGCTTGGAAAATCCTTCAAACTGTGCATGAAGGCACAAAGGCAGTTAAGATAAACAAACTGCAGCAATTAACTTCTAGGTTTGAAAGCATTAGGATGTCTAATGATGAATCCTTTGATGAATTTTATGCCAAACTGAATGATATTATTAATTCTGCTTTTAATTTGGGTGAAATCTATGATCAACCTAAAATTGTTAGGAAGATACTTAGATCTTTAACTGAAGACTTTAGACCCAAAGTGACTGCTATCACTGAAAGTAAGGATGTGGACTCCATCCCTGTTGATGAGCTTGTAGAATCTCTTCAGTCCTATGAGTCTGACCTACCTAAAGTGAACAAATCAAAATCAATGGCTCTTAAGTCAGTTGATGATGTTGATGGTGGTGGATTTGATGATGAGCTCTCTGCTACAGAGATTGCATATCTTGCCAAAAACTTTAAAAACTTTCTTAAGAATACCAACAGAAAGGCAAGATGTACATACACTGCTGAACCTAGAAATTTTAGGAAGAATGATTCCACTAAGGTTAATAACTTTGAAAAACCTAAAGATAAAGTTGGTCAATCTTCAAATAATTCTTTGGGTCCTCAGTGTTTTAGCTGTCAAGGGTATGGTCATGTGAAATCTGAATGTCCTACATTCTGAGGACTAAGGATAAATCTATGGCTGTAACCTTTAGCGATAATGAGGTTTCTGATGATGAGTCCGGATGTAATGAGGATGGAAATTTCATTACTTTTACTGCTACAGCTGTAGTCAATGAAAGCGTATCTGTTGAAGAGAACTCTTCTGATGGGAAACTCTCTGAGAATGCAGATCTTCAAGAGGCTTACAATAAACTTTGCAGAATTGCTGCAAGGGATGCTACGAATGTTGAACTTGGCCTGAAGAAAATTGAATCTCTTGAGCTTGAAAAGAAAAATTTGCTTGTTAAACTGTTTGACGCTAATGATCTTTTGAACAATGTTAAATCTGAGAACATGCTTTTGCTTGATAAAATTAAAACTTTGGAACATGATTTATCTGTTGCTAGATCTGCTAGTTCTAAACTTAATCACATGCTGAATGTTCAAAAGTATCCTTCTGATAAATCTGGATTAGGATATGTTGAAAGCATCTTTGATTTTGCACCACATTCCACAAATTTTGTTCCTTCTTCTTCTTCTGAACCTTTCGTAAATGAGGTTGTGAGTGAAACTGTCAAACCCCCTGTGAGTGAGGTTGTCAAACCTGTAGAAGTTTCACCTTCTAGGAAAATTAGGGTTGATATGAGAGAGTCTAAACCTAAGGATTCTACCCTTTCTAAGGACAAGATGCATGGTAAACCTACTTGGGTTTGTCATTATTGTGGTAAGTCTGGACACATTCGTCCTAACTGTTACAAGCTTCAAGCTGCTAAGAGAGCAAACAAACCAAAAGTGTCTGTGCCTCAAGCACAAGATCCTATGGCACTTATTGGTGAATTGGTAAAGGTGTTGAACTTTTATTCCAATCCTGGAGTTGGAAATCACTCGAATATGAATAAAAACTCCAATGCTCGTGATGCATCTAAAAGGTTTTGGATGCAAAAGACTCGTCCTAATTGAGTCTTTCTGACATGGTCCTTGTGCTTCACTACTCTATCCTCTGTGACCATTGTTCTTTGGTATTTGTGTTTTTGTTTTTTTTCTAGAATTTGCATTGCATTACATTCATGCATTTCATTCTAGGATTTATTTGTTTTCTCTTTTTAAAATAATAAAAAAAAAAAAAAAAAGGAGAAAAAGAGAAAGCAAAAATATGTTTGACATTATGTTTCTTGGTTTTTGAAAACAAGGGTGGTCAATTTATTTACACATAACATGTCTTATGTACTTTGTTTAGCTTTGATAAGCTTATATATTGCACTTGACTAGTTGAAACTTTGTAGTGCATGTTGTGTGGGAAAGATATTTATGGTGTTTATCACTTTGTCTTAATCTTGAAGTCACATGTTATTTGACTGTCGGACTTGATCTTTTTGAGAAAGGCATAAATAACCATCTCACCACTGTTCACTAGCCAATCATGAATACCTTAGTGCATATCATAAGATTTTGTGCTCTAAAAAGTGTAGCACGTGCACAAAAAGAACAAAAGGTGTAGCCTCTGTTAAATGCTTAATGCTTAAAATTGGTATGTACTATTAGGCTTGATGTCAATTCACATAATTAAAACTGGTGTATACTATTAGGCTTGATGCCAAATTTCACCTAATAATGGGGCAAAATTCGAGAAACTTACATGATTGCAAACTTATGTTCTAGAAGATGTGGGAGTTATAGGATGTAACTCTTTAAGTGATAGTCTCTTTTAAATTCTATGTGATGGATTTTGTAGACTTTGTGATTGATTGCTATTCACATATCACCTCACATGTATCTCAAGTTTTTGCTAGCTGCACACACTATACAAATTACTCTTTGCTAAACTTTGTACATGTTATTGTGTGTGTTTTTGGTCTGACCAACCAAGTTTGAAAATACTGTAAGAATTATGCAAAACATTTTTTTTGCTTGAGAATTTGAAATGAAGAATGGCTAAAATTTTCTTTGAAGAAACTGGGATTAAAACTTGGGTTTTTGAAAGAGCATTCCATCTCATACTCATGCATTTTGTTTCTATAGTTTCATGCTTTGAGGAGTTATTTTCAAAATATGGTTTGTATTTTTCAAAATTGTGATTTTTCTAAAAATTTTGTGAGCCTCTGCCCATTTTGATCGATCCATTCTGATTTTCGATCAATCGAAAAAGTGCTTTAATTTGTTTCAAAATGACTGTTTGATTCGATCGATCGAATGTGTTTTGCGATCAATCGAATGTCGCGAGTCAGGTGTTAAAACACTGTTCTTTGACTGATTTCAAACACTTTTTCAAAAGTTTTTTTTCAAACTTTCTTTCTCTCTCTGATGAGGCAAGGCTCCACAGTCAAATTTTTGTCATTTTCCTCCGAAATTTTTGCAAAATTTCTCTTTCCTCAAGCCAGTAAGTCTGTTTTGTCCTTCCTTTTTGAGTTTATTTACATATTTCATGCATTTTTGCTCAAAATTTTGGAACTTTTTCTTTTTGAGATTTGTGTTGATTCAAACCTAATTTTGTGAAATTGATCAATGGATTTTTGTGGGGACATGCCATAAACATGATCTTGATAGTTTAATTTGATCAATTTTGGGTTTTGTGAAAAATTTCAAATTCTAGGGTTTCTAATTGATCCAAATTGGGGATTTTTGTTCAATTGGATTTAATTGATGAAATTGGCTTGTTGTCTTGATGTAATTGGTCATTCTAATCTATTTTCAACCTTGTGTAATGATCAATTCATCAATTTGTTTCAAACTTTTTCAAGTGGTTTTCAAATTTTTAGGGTTTTTGTTAGAAACTCTATGTTCGAGCCAATTTTGTGTAATTGAACTTAATTCGAACTATGTTTACTGCATTAGTTCATGCATCATATAGATTTTTGTTCTATATTTTCTATTGTGCTAACTTGCAGTCTGCCCTTGGTTTTGTTTTCTTATGTTCTTTTGGTTTTCACTTTGTGTCTCTGTCCTTTCCTTAGCACTATGCCTAGGAAGACTAGAGCCCGTAGGAATGTTTCCTCACCTTCTCCACCCCCTCCCTCCTTTGACCGTGAGAAGTTTCCGAGTGAGAAAAACCAAGAGATTTATGAGAAACTAAACATTAGGAGAAAAATTTGGGCTGAGCGTTCTGTTCTCTTAGATGAACTTGATCGTGCCATTAGGGCAAACTTTGAGTGTAGGGGCTGATTACCCTTGGTGGATATTTCTGATCCTCCTCCATCTTCTGCCTTGATTAGAGAGTTCTTTTCAAACATCTCTATCTGCATCTATGATTCCAACACTTTAGTCAAGAATTGGATACGAGGCGTAGAGTACACCATTACTCCCAAGGTAGTGGCTGATGCTCTAGGGGTACCTTTGGTCCAGAATCCTGTCTATCCTTATGATGAGTCTCCCGAGTTGAGTGATGTCTTGTCTTACATCACTGGGACTTTTGTCCAGTGGGGTTCTGATCCTAAGATCACCTTTGCTGAGCTTTCTAGGTTACATTATCTTTTCTTTCGGATAGCTTGTCATTCTATCTGACCCATTTCTTATGTTCACACCATTCCTCTCGAGAGGTGTGTATTTTTGTATGCTCTGGTTATCGATGCTCCTATTAGTTTTCTCCATCTTTTTCTTCGTTCTTTGAACGATGTTTATAGGAGTTCATCTTCTGCTCATGCTCTTATACATCCTATTTTCATTCATAGGATTCTCCTTTATCTTGATCTTAGTGGCTTCTCTTCCTCTGAGTCTGTTCATGTTATTGCTCCTATAGGTGCGTCTTTTCTTAGAAAAAGGGCTGCTCATCTTCGAGTTGGCTCTAAACACCCTAGGTCTGAGCTTTCTGGGTCTGCACCTCCTCCCTCTTCTTCTACAGGTCCTACTAGTGAGGCTGTTCCTAAGCCTGATGCTGGTGCTGCTGCTGATGTTCCTCCACCTCCTTCGACCGACTTTGATGTTCGTCGTACCTTGGAGACTGTCATGACCGTTTAGGCGGCTCATGGTCAGATTTTGGTGGACTTGCTAGATGAGATTCGTGCTCTGCGAGTCGACTTTACGCATCTTCATTCACCCTCACCACCTCCCTTTGATGATGACTTATAATTGCCCTTTGGCATTTCGTCACAAAAAGGGGGAGTAGAGTTTTGACTTGTAGAGGGGTTTTTGTAGTTAGGGGGAGATCTTTTTTGTTTTTGAGGAGCTTGTGGAGTTTTATAGATTGTATCTAGGTGCTTCACTTTGTATATCATTTTTTGAGGATGTTCATGTTAGGGGGAGTAACATTGATTGATATACATAATCTTTTATTTGATTCTTGTTGTCTCATGATTCATTGCTTATTGATTTATATTTATGAGTTGTTCATTGATATATGTCTTTATTTTGTGTTGTGTGAATTTTACAAGAATGTTATACCTGTTTATATACTATTTTCTGTCACACATGCGTTTATGCGTTTGTTGAGTATTTCAAGAATATACAGGTTGATTCAATTGAGCTGCTGTTTACACTTGCAACTGATGGATAGTAGTTAGAATTGAATTTTAGTCTTTATGAGCATTTATTTTGTAAAGGGCTTTTTAATTGTAAACTTTGAGCTTATTGTTTGTATTTTGTCACGGATTGCCAAAGGAGGAGTTTGTTAGGTTCTAAAGATTTAGGATTTTATATATTTAGAACTCTAATGTGTAATGTTGACAAACCATGATCAAAACAATGTGCTTAGTCTTGTTTAGGCTTGCTCAAAGTTGATAAAATATTGTAAAGTTGAAATCGAGTGATTGTAGATGCATTGGGGCATTTCGGTCTGGCTCGATCGATCGAAGGAAAGGCTCGATCGATCGAATCACAGACCAAATGCATTTTCTGCAGTTTTTTCAACTCAGCCCTAACTCATTAAACGTTTTGGGTTTTCTGTTTTTACCCTAGGTATATAAAGAAAAACCCTAGCCACGTTTTTAGAGTTGCTCCAGTTGTATTGTTGCTCATACATTACTGTTTTGTGTGAATCTCTTATGAGATCTAGAGGAACTTTCCTTTACATAAAGCTTAGGGGTTTCGAGATAAAAATTACTTCAACATCTTGATGATCAACTCGGTTGCTACCATTGAAACTTAAAGAATATCAAGCATGGGTGCTTGTAGCTGATTGGAAAATTCAAGAAAGAAGGAGTCCGTGGATTCGAAGCTTGCACGTGGTCGTGTCAATAAGTTCTACTAGTGGGTAGCATTAGGAAGTCGAGCGGCGAGCTTGTAGTCCTTTTGTATGAACTTCGATTCTTTCATAGTGGATTCAGGTTTGCCTTGAGGATCGGTGGGTCAAATCCTCCCCAGATTTTTACCGTGTAGTTTCCTGGGTGATTATATCATTGTGTCTTTTATTATTCCGCTGCTTTATTCTTTTGATATGATTATTTGATTACTTTAACCTAGAATTGCATAATTTGACTAAGTAACAACCTGGCTAATTAATCTAGGCTAACCAATCTGGTTGTTTTTAAGGGATCTAAAACCGTTCATGGGATATCAACAGAATGCCCCTCATTGGCAGAGCTTGAAAAGCGAATGTCAATGTATGAAAGAGACACCTCACTTTGCAATCAGTATTTAACCATAGTGAATGTATGATGCATGTAGATAAAAATGTAGATGGTCATGTTGTGGATCAAAATGTGGACTGGATCTTGAGGGAGATTGCCTATGTACCTCTTGGTAGGAGGATCAGGTCCAAACGTAGTTCATGCATGCAATTTTTTTTTTTTTTTTTGAATGAGTACAAGACATGCTTACCTGAGGTCAAGAGAAAAAAAATAAAGGACCAAGGATCCTGGCTCATGCTTTCAGAGGACCTAGGATCTTGGCTCATGTTTTCAGAGGACCAAGGGTTTTTTGGGCTTTGGCTCATGTTTTTAGAGGACCAAAGGTTCTGGATCCTGGCTCATGTTTTCAGAGATCTAGGATTTTTGGATCTTGGCTCATGTTTTCAGAGGATTAAGGGTTTTTGGGGCTTTGGCTCATGTTTTCAGAGGACAAAAGGTTTTGAAGCCTGGCTCATGTTTTTAAAGACCTAGGTTTTTTGGATCTTGGCTCATGTTTTCAGAGGACCAAGGGTTTTTGGGGCTTTGGCTCATGTTTTCAGAGGACAAAGGGTTTGAATCCTGGCTCATGTTTTCAGAGGACCTAGGATTTTGGATCTTGGCTCATGTTTTCAGAGGACCAAGGGTTTTTAGGGCTTTGGCTCATGTTTTCAGAGGACCAAAGGTTCTGGATCCTGACTCATGTTTTCAGAGACCTAGGATTTTTGGATCTTGGCTCATGTTTTCAAAGGACCAAGGTTTTTTGGGCTTTGGCTCATGTTTTCAAAGGACCAAAGTTTCTGGATCCTGGCTTATGTTTTCAGAGACCTAGGATTTTTGGATGGTATTATTCATGCCGATGTGCGTAGGCCTTTTACCTTAGTACCTACAAAAAAAATATTTTCAATTAGTAACAGAGTTATTCATTGAAAAGAATTTGGCATACCTAGCAAATGCCCCTAGTTTGGGACATATTCCATGTTTTGATGAATGCTGAGGGTAGACAGTTGACTTGATGTTGTGCCACTGGAGAATATGGAAGAGGATGATAGCTTTCTGTTCCTGAAGAAGAATTTAATGAAGAATTTTTTTTTTTTTTTTGAAAAGATTGGAAATCCTGAATTTTTTTGGAGGAATTGAAAATTTTGACTGATGATTTTTTTTTTTTTTTTTTGAAAAGATTGTAAATCCTAAATTTTTTGAAGGAATTGAAAATTTTGATTGATGATTTTTTTTTTTTAAAAACCTATCATTTGAATGAGAGTAACTTTGGCTGGAAGTTGATGTGGATTGCTGGATAAGTCCTTGCTTAATTCCTGCAAAAAGATAATTTCAATTAGTAATGGATTTGTTCATTGATATGAATCTTACCCAATGCCCCTAGTTTGGGGCATATTCCATGCTTAGATTGAAGCTAAATTTATTTGATGTTGTGACCATTGGCGTACATGAAAGAAGATCATGGTTCGACATCCTTGGTTCCTGCAAAAAGACTTTCTTTCTCTAGCTTGTTAAAAACCAATTATTGTGAAAACTTGCACACAATATAAATAGGCCAATGCTCTAAGTTTAAACATGCTTAATGCAAACAAATGGGCTTAACCTAACATGCACCCAAACAATTTTGTCACATTGTTTTGACTTTGTTCTTCAAGGTTGTTTAGGTGAATGAGACCGAGCCTCTACAAGGCTGCCTACGTACCTCTCTCATAGAGGATCAGGTCAAGACGTAGTTCAAGAAAACGATATTTTTTTTGAAAAAAACAAATTTCCTTTTTTTTTTTTTTTTTGGAAACAAGATGTGATCCTTTGAACAACCATTTTAGAAAATCATAGTGTTTAAGAACCAAACAAATCTCTTTGATTAGGAAGGATCAAGATCATTAAACTCATATAATCAAATTTGCTACATCCTTTTGAACATCGTCAGATTGAGTCTCCAAAGGCAATCTAGAAATGAAAGGTGATAATATTTATGAATCACATTGTTGGGTGCAAACAAAGAGAGTGCTCCAGGTTTGGAAGTTCTTTTGAGTCATTTTGAGGATTTGAGAATTTGAGAAATTTTGTCCTTGGACATATCATCCTGTGGGGTTTGACAATTTTAAGCATTTTTCCTTTTTAATTCAAGAGAAAATAATATTGAGCTTAAGATGTGCCTACAACTAGCAACACTTCAAGGAGGTCTTTACTCATGCCTTGTAATGTAGGCCGGGTTTGGGTTATGAAATGAAAGATATAAAAGGCTCAAAATTCCCTATGTTATTTCCCCCAAGTATGCATTACTCAAAAATCAAGTATTGGAGGAGTTTTACCATTTCTTCTTTATCATCTTCTCACTAGTCTTCATTGGTCACTTATATCAACAATCATTTTTATGCTCATTCCTCTTGAATCATACCTCTAGACTTTCATCTTGTAAAATTCTTCTCTTTTTAGATTGCATCTTCAAGTTTCCAACTCGGTAGGATTTTCCAATTTTTTTTTTCTTCCTTTTCATTTCTTTGGCCCTAACTTTTGCCTAGACCGCCCTTTTGGGTTTTCAGCCTAGTGGGCTTCCCCTTTTTTTTTTTTTTTTTTTTTTTTTTTCTCTTGATTGAATGAACTTTTAGGGACATTTTTCCTCCTTGTTTTTCTCAGATTAATGATTTTTGGTCATTTTGATGCACTTTCTAGACTCCTTTCCTGCCTCGATGCACTTGCACCTTTCTGTGCTTGATGAATCTTTCCTTTTTTGATGAAATCTCTTTCAGATGAATCTTGTATTCCTCTTGACATGATGAATTTTAGGCTCTTCAAACTTGATGCACACTTTTTTTTTCTCACATTGATGGAATTTCATTTCTCTTTCCTTGATTGAGTGAAAGCTCATTTTTCTTTGATGATCTCTTGTCTTTAGCCTAATGAATTCTCCACTTGTCTTTCATGTCTTCTAGGATAGATTTATCAATTAGCTTCAAAGTTACAAGGTTGACTCTTCCTCAACATGAGATTAAAGCATGCATACTTTGATTTTTCTCACCCTAGGTTTAGATTTTAGTGGGTTCATGCGAAAAAGAGGTTAAGTGTTTAAAGGCTCAAATGATCATTCTAGGTATTAGGGAATAATCTTGTTTAACCAAAGATGACCTCCTATCCCTAGTAATGCTTGCTTGTAAGCACAGTGACTTAAGCTCTTTTAATAAATTCATCTTGAAAGAAAAAGTATAAATGCTCTAATGTTGTGAAACAAAAGATCTTTGAAATTGGTTCGAGTGCATGGATTCTTGGGATTTTTTGACGGATGGATTCTTTTTGATTGCCTTTTAAGACCATTTCTTCTTTTATTCAAAGTAATTTAGCAAAAGTGTTTACACGGATCAAATGAAATCAATCCTTTCTCAATACAAGTTGATTGTTCAAAACTTTAAACATCTTAATTTAGAAAATGTTTTGTCCAAGGGATCCTCATATACCTTTTTGAAAAGAGGACTTTAAAGAATCTTGAAATCTTTGAAAGAAAAAAATGGGTCTTTTTGAAAAGATCACTAGGAAGTCTAATGCCTCTAGTTCAAAGAATTTTTTTTTTTTTTTTTTAAATGACTTAAGGGCTCAATGCCCCTAGTCCAAGGACTTTTTTAATTTGAAAATTTTTCTCTTTTTTTTTGGAAAAGATTTGGAAATCTTGAAATTTTTTTTTTTTTGAATTTTTTTTTTGTTTTTTTGTTTCTTTCTTAATATATATGCATGAACAAAGCTCGTTAAATGCTACATGAAAATATTGAATTCAAAGAAATATAGAAACATGGAATAAACAAACAAATTTTAAGTTTAACCATGATGTTGCAAACCAAATGTGGAGTGAGGCAAAGTTGGGCCACTTGCTTCTTCTTGGTCCATTTAGGATGCTTGAGGTTTAGTGTGATTGAACCTTGATTATGATGAAATGACTTGGGCTTGCACTTGGAAGGCTTGAACCTTGATTATAATCTTTTAATATTTGCTTGAAATGGCTTGGGCTTGCACTTGAAATGCATGCATCTTGTGAGCTTTTGGCTTTTGATGTTGATCATGCGTATACACCTTTGATGGGCTCAATTATTGGGCTTAGAATGATTTAAGAAACAATTTTCGGTTTCCATACCACGTAGAGTTCAATCACAAGCCTTTGGGCTTGAACTCATTCATAGCATACAAGGTTCAAACAATTATGATGGGATCAAGCATTGGACTTGAGTCATCATGGTTCAAACAACGGCCAAACAAATGCATAATGAAATGTAATTTACATAGACCGACCTAAAGGTAGGTTCTATGGGTCATTACAACATGGGTGAAAGGTAGGTTAAAGGTTCTCACAAGCTAGGACGTCGTACCTCCCAACTTGTGACGCCAGGAGTGCCGCGTTGGTCCGAACGGTACAATTTGTCCCTATGAACCACCATGGCATAACCATGATAATCCTTGTCGCATTGGGTGGTAGGGTCACTGCTAGGTATGTGAGTCTCAAGAAGACCACAATCCACGACTATTACTACAGGGCTTCCGGGCTAGCACACAAATAAAATAAATTTCATTCAAGCAAATGATGCATGACATGCAAATATAATGACATATTAGACATATTATATACAAAAAGCAATAAACAAACAATGACATGGTTGGCTACCATAACCTAATTGAAACTTAGCCCTCAATATCCCCAGTGGAGTCGCCACTGTGAGAGACCGCGCCCCTGGCCCGTTTTTATAGAGTGTTGGGCCAAACCCACATGAATGGGTAGAGTCGTGTTATTGCCTCTCAAAATGGAGGTTCGACTAGTTATATTTTTCCCTTTAGATTAAAGGTTTTACATTGGAGTCGCCACTTATTTAATTATTCGGATAAATAAGAAAACCAAAATTGAAAAATTCCTCATTTTATTAATTTTCAATTGAATTTACATTGATCATAGGAAAATTACATGGCTTTGATCCTAGATACAATCTAAGATAAAGTACATGACTTTGTTTCCTAGTTACAATCTAAAAATCGAAAATTACGTGGATAAGCATTTGATCTACTAACCTTTGATCTAAGTTCGGAGGCTATGTTACAAGGTGGGAAGGTGTTAGGCACCCACCTTGCCCGGTGAAACCGGTCTTCTAGACTATGGTGGCCAACGTTCATATCATATCATCCAATATATCAATCAATTTACATGTTGAATTTAATGTGTATGCATGTGATAAACCCTAATTCAATTTATTAAGCATTACATTTGGATTAAAAAATAAATTCTAGTGAATGTGTGTGGATGGTGATAACCTAGATTCAAGGATTTGAAAGAATTTTGAAACAAACATGTTTTTCATATTTTTTATGTGGATTTAAGATTAAAATTAGTGTTATGCATGAACATGTGATGAACAACCAAGAACATGTGAAGAACATATTAGAACAACTAAGAACATTCAAGCATATTCAAAGGAATTTATATGATCATTATCATGCTTTAATCTTAAACTCTCATTATGGCAACATGAAAAACAATTAGGGAAAGAGATTATACTTTCATGCAAGATCCATATGGTGAAGTAGGAGATTCTTGAGGGAGGTCCTAGGGTGGAGGAAAAGAAGAGTTAGGAGAGGAAGAGTGAGTCTCACTCAATATCTTGAGTCTCAAGAAGACCAAGATATGACAAGACTACTTAACTTCACTAGAACTCAAGAGAGGAGAAGAGAGGGGGTTTTTTGTGTCTTAGAATGAAGGAGAGGGATGGTTTATATAGTAATGGTAGAGGGAATATGAATGGAAAGCCATTTAATGAGGGTTGACAAAGATCATGAACCTAGACTTCATTTTAGCCTTGGGGAAAATCTGATGCATTAAATGGAGAGATTGGTGGGAGTGAGGAGCAAGCTAAAATTCGGTTTTCCCGTAGCTGCTGTAACAACCTGTAGGGCCAACTTCAAAAAATCATATCTGACTCAATTCTGATCAGAATTGTCTCGTTCTTCTACTCAAATTGAAGCACCGGATGTATAGTTTCTGGAAAAATTAACCTCATTCACAAATTCAAAATATTCTGAGAGATATCGATGAAATGGTGAGCAGAGGTCATTTGTTAGAAAATGGTTTCAGCACAATTAACATTAATAGGTCCCAAATTAGCTCCCAATTAACATTAAATGGCTCCAATCACTCCAATTTCAAACTTAATTAGTCTCAAATTTACTCTAATTAAAAGATAATAGCACAAATTACTCATTGAATAATTAATATTTAACTATCTAATTAATTAGGTGTATGCAACCTCACCATAAAATGTAGTCCTAACCAATCAAATTATGACACATCATTGATATTAAATTGATTACACTTATAACCAATTGAAATCAATTGTTCATAATCACATATAGTCGGACTCAATTTGTGATAGTGCATCTCAGCCATTAAAACTTGATTTGATGATAACTTTCAATTTGGTAGTCCGATTAAAGCTTATGACCAGTCGATTTGATCGTTACAACATCAAGATCATTTTGGTGAAATGAGATTAAGGATCTAATGGTTAGAGTCAAGATGCATATTTTCAAAGTGAAAGTACCCTTTTAACCTCCATGTGGGGTTAAATGCGGGTTGCAAAATGGGGTGTCAACAGATTCTCACCATGACAATAAGTGCACTTATGAAGACCACGTCCTTTACCACAACCCCCTTTTTCACTCCCATGGCCTCCTTAGTCACGACCTCCACGGCTTCGGCCTCCACGACCTCCATGACCACGACCACCTCTATTACTCCCCATATAAGTGGTAAAGGCAGATTTATCACCAGAAGGTAATGCATCAGTATTGGAGGAAGAGAAATGGTTAGTACTCGAATTAGATAATGTGGCTTGTCGGAGTCTACCAAAAACTTCACTCAATGAAGGGAGGTTTGGACTAGCTAAAATTTGTGATTTTACTAGATTCAAACTTTTAGGCAATCCAGAGAGGAAGCGAGCAACATGCATAGAATCTCGTTGTTTCTTCATAATTTTAACATCAGAGGAGATAGGCTGATAAATATTAAGTTCTTCACATACGCCCTTAAACTTGTTATAATAGTCTTCTAAAGACATATCACTGAAACTCAAGGAGAAATAATTTTGATGACGATCATAAATCCGATTCAAATTGTTAACACCAGAGTAAAGTTCCTTGGCTTGTTCCCAAACGAGTTTAGCAGTTGGTAAGAAAACCAAACTACAACTGATCTTAAACTCCATGCTATTCCACAAACAACTCCTAATTTGTGCATCTTTGGCTCTCCAATCAGCAAATTTAGGGTCTGTAGGTAAAGGAGGTTCCTCAATCACATAATCAAACTTCTTTCTACCAAGAAGAAAGACTTCAACTGCCTGTGCCGACTGAGCATAATTACTACCATTTAGACGAATGGAGGTAATTGATAACATATCAGGAGATAAGAAATAATTAGGGGGCTGAGCACTGTCTTTGGACTCCATAATAACAATCTAAAGAACAAACTAATACTAAAGAAATAAGCTGGACTGAATTAAAACAAACTCCAACTAGCAACCAATGTACTTCAACCAATCAGCCACGCCAACAGTAACTCATCTATCAAAGAATCAACACCAAACTATTTCAAAAACAAGGCAGCAACAAATCCATGCCAACACCAAAAAAAAAAAAAAAAATGCTCAATCCACCACTAAACATCAACCTAAGGCTGCCTAAACAGATAAGTAGAGAACGTATTGAAGAAGAGAAGAAAATCAAACCATGGTTGAAACCCTCAATTGAAAAACTCTGGCAGCGGCGCTAGGGTGCAGGAGCGGTGGCGCGATGCCCGGTGAGTAAGCCAGAATGGTTGCCAAAGGAGGGCGAGTAAAACCCTGCCTCTCTCACGATCAGGCGACGTCGATCTGGTGTCGCGAGATCGGAGAGAGGGTCACCGGCGCTAGACAACTCATTCAGCCACTAAATCGAGATCCTCGGAGTAAGGATATGGTTGCCGATGAGTGGTGGTTGGAGGGTTAACGACAGCGGCAGGTTGGTGGCTTTGATACCATGTTGTTTATTGTGAAAGTGTTTTTGGGTTTGATAAATCAACCCTAACACATAAAATATTATTTATATATAAAGTACATGATATTACTGTTTTGCCCCTATTACTCATAACAAGATTCAACAGATTTATGGTGCATGATTGTGTTTAAGGTTAGGTACTTTGTACATTCAATGTGGATAGAGGAAAAAGAAGAAAAGAATCCTTAACACAGAGAGAGAAAGAGAGTATGGGAAAATCGTAGAGCTCTAATAAGGAGATAAAAAATATTTCCAATAAGAGAGAGCCGCAACTAAGAAGGAGAGAGTGGTAGTACTTGTAAAATAGGAGAACTCTAAAAGAAGAAGTTGAAAATTTTCGAGAAGAGGAAAAGAAAATTTCAAGAGGAGTGGCTTTGCTTTGGTTTTTTTGGGAATTTTCTTAATCAAGCCTACTATGTTAGGCAAATAAATAGGGATTACAGGGATTTTGATAAGTAATAGCTATTCTTTATTTGATTACAGTGATTTTGATAAATAATAGGTATCTTTTATTTTAAAAAATTGTTATTCCTAATGAATGACTATTCTTGTAATAATAAAAATATAATCAAACAACTTTATCGCAAAACCATAAAAATAGCCATTGTATTACATTATTTTTTATAATTTACCAAACATGTCCTTGTTAGTTGTTGCACTTCAACTTTTTGATATTATATAGATATAGGCCAGTATCTCTATGGATTACATTGTGTTAAAAGTTAAAACCAATTGATTTTAGTGTAAAAAAGGTTCAAACCAAATCCATGATTTGATTACAAAAACTTTACTGCAGTGGTCATTTAGTGTCTGTTTGGAATATGTTTATTTTGCTGAAATTGAAAACTTTTTGCTGAAAATACTGTAAATAAAGATAAAATTTAGCTGAAATAGTACAGTGAGACTCATGAATAGTACCAAAAAGTATAGTAAGACCCATGAATAATAGCAAAAATAAGCTGAATAGTAAAATACATTGGCAAAAATAATTTGTCAAACACACATTAAGGTCTGTTTGGATACCGCTTATTTTGCTGAAACTGAAAATTTATTGCTGAAAGTAATGTAGATAAAGATAAAAATTAGTTGAAATATTACAGTAGGGCTCATGAATAGTAGCAAAAATAAGCTGAATAGTGAAATAATTTATAATTTTCATTCATTCCCAAACACACACTTAGGCACCGTTTGGATACGAATGAAAACGTCCCTGCGTCTGCGTTTTTTGCTTCTTCTTTTTTTTTTAATTCCAACGCCTCTTGCACTGTCCATGGGACACAGTGCATTTAGGCAAATGCAAAGTATTTTCATTAATGAACAATAACCAAAAAATATTTTTTTATTATTTTTAATTTTCAGTTTTTAACAAAATAAGCGATATCCAAACACACCCTTAGTGTTTGTTTGGCAAAAATTAAAAAGTCAGTTTATTTTACTATTTAGTTTATTTTTGCTACTATTTATGAGCCTCACTGTACTTTTTGATAATATTTATGAGTCTTACTGTACTATTTCAGCCAACTTTTACTTTTATTTATAGTACTTTCAGCAAAAAAAATTATCAATTTTAGTAAAATAAGTAGATTCTAAACGAACTTCTAGAGTTATTTTTGGGAACTCTGGATTTTTCTTTTTTCATTTTTTGAGGAACAACTCCAAGGGGATTTTACATTGAAAAAACATTCTTATCATTATTATATAAAAAAGCCCACAGAAACACTACCCAACGTTTTGCTGCGTTGCTCTTCCTGCTTCTTCACTTCTCCGAACTCCATCGCCCGATCCCCACCGCCCGATCCCCTCCACAGAAAATCACATGCTCCCTGTAAGTGCTCCCGCTCCTACCTAATCTCTTCTCTCTCTCTCATCCAATCATTTCACACCTTTTTGCTTACTTTCTCTGGACTCGTTTTACTGCTTTGAAATTGTTATTGCTTGTTTATTAGGCTCTTTAAAAGCTAAAATCTTTATAATGATCTCTTATAGTGGAACAATGTACCTTTCATTTCTCAGGACTTTACATTTTAAGCTATGTTTGGTTGCTGAGAAAATAAATTGTGCAGTATATTTGAATTATGCATTGTCCAAGAAAAATAATATGCAATTTCAGTTATTGGGTTATAATTTTTTATTTTTATTTTGTAGTATAATGGGTTAAATGTGATATTTTTATGCGAGAGCTTTAGTTTGTGGAGGATAGAGTTAAATGTGCAATGTGGGAGGTTTTGAATTATTACATTGTCTATGAAAAAAATTAACTATTTTAGCTAACGGGGATCAATTTTTTATTTTTCTTTTGTATTATAATGGGTTAAATGTGATATTTTTATGCGTGAGCTTTAGTTTGTGGAGGATATAGTTAAGTGTGAAATGTGGAAGGTTTTGAATTATTACATAGTCCAAGAACAATTTAACTATTTTAGCTAATGGGGATCAAGTTTTTATTTGACTTTTGTATTATAATGGGTTAAATGTGATATTTTTATGTGTAGAGGTAAGTATGTGGAGGATATAGCTAAATGTGGGGGGTTTTATTATTCAGGTATTAACAAATTGGAGAGAATAAATTGGAAAGTATATTTGAATAATTGCATTGTTCAAGGGGAAAGAAAACACACTTCTAGCTGTTGGGTTTTCAATTGTTTATTTGTCTTTTGTATATAATGGGTTAAATGTGATATTTTTATGTGTAAGTTTGTGGAGGATATAGCCTAAATGTGAAAAGTGGGAGGATTTATTTTTCAAGTATTGGAAAAATGAAGTGAATAAATTCCCTACAACATTTTTGAAATATTACATTGTCCAAAGGGGGGGAAAACAATTTTAGCTAATGGGATTCAAATTTTTTTTTTTTTTTTTGGTAGTATAATAGGTTAAATGTGGCATTTTTATGTGTAAGCTAAGTTTGTGGAGGCTATGGCTAAATGTGAAATGTAGGAGGTTTTATTGTTTAAGTATGTTAGTGGGGTTTTGAACATTTTTTGTTTTGTGATTAAAATTGGATATATTCGTTTACAAAGTTAAGGGTGTTTGAGAACATTGCAAGTTGTGATGCTAGAAGAGAGAGAAGATAGGGGATTCTTGAGTTGGTTGTGTTACATGATTTTCACGATGATGGGCCAATGAGCTATAGCTCAATTGCTACTTCCTTCTCCCATAATAATGGGATGGAGGGTGAGATTGTGGGTTCAAGAGCCACTATCGCGTGTGTAACTTACCAATAAAAATATATATTTTCATGACAATGGCTCTAAATAATTTAAAGTTATTTAGTGATGTAGCTTGAAACTAACCCATACATATTTAATTTTTGTTATTCAATCAACCACCGATTTACCCATATACTGGAAGGCCATATATAGGTTGGTTGAGGGTTTTGTAAAACTTCTTGAATTGAATGCGGAGAACATCCTCTTACTGATATGGTGATATATTCATTGATTGAATCAGGGAAGATTGCTACTCTTTCATATAAAGTGGAGAGGTTTGTATCATCCTTGAGAAGTACTTTTAATGGGTCGTCGGAGATGTGCCAAATGTTGCCAAACTTACATTTTCAGGTATGATGGTAAGTTTCCCAATATCAGATTTTATGTATTTAGTAGGAGTTTTGGTTGTGATATATGTTGCATCTACTACTTTATTAGTGGCATAAGAGAACTCCACATTATAAGATGTAGAGTTTTAACAATATCCCTACGAAGACTGCCCTAGAGAACATTATTATGTAAACTTTGTGGGAGGGTGTTTCTCTTTTATCTGTAAAAGACCTATCTTGCAATTTAAAGGCTCCCATCAAGTTCAGCAGTCAACTTTGTGCATAAATTTTGCCAGGCTTGGATTTCATTTGACAGTCAGATTCCCACAACCAGAACTAAAGCATCAAGACTTAATGCAATCCCTTGCAATGAGTTGTAGATCAAATGGCGCTTCCCCTCCTATAAGAGTAAGTGGAGGGTGAGGTCATGGGTTCAACATGTGTACTTCACTATCAACTTACCTAAGATATAAATAAATAGAGTTCATCAAGTGTTCATAGCTCAAGAAAAATGTGTGTGATCCAATTACCGCAATATATTTAGTGTCCATCCATTATACCTTATTAATTCCCTCTTTGACGGTCATTCTTTTTATTATCTGATCAACAGTTGCCTCTTTAGCAGGAAAACAAACAGGTAGGAATTCCAACAATGGCATTTCTTGTCAGTAATGCCTTGATGTTAAGTACACCTTTGAAAGCTTTAGCAGAGACATGTGAAGCTGATAACTCTGTTTTCAACATGAACATGCCTTTATTGCTTGCCGTGGCCCTTATAGGGGCAACTGTTGGAGGTAAGGTACTATTGGCTTCATTGTCTCCTTTGGTTCTATTCCTTCTCATTACTTTGCAGGATGTATTCAAAATCTATCAGGAGTTTTATTTTTCCTTTTTAAAATATTTTTTGGTAGAGTTGCTTGTACTTATTATATTTTTAGTATCTTGATGAGCAAAGAAAATGCCACACATACCCTGGAGGCTAGATTTTTTACATATACAGCTGCATAGAAGTTTGAGATTGAGGCATGGAAATTGTGTAATGAATCCCCAACATACATGGCTTATTGATGTTTCTGACACCTCAACCCATGCCATAATGCATAATTTTTTTAGTGTTAATGCTAATTCACGATAAGAGTATTCAAAACATCACTTGGATGGAAGTATTATTTTTCTTCTCTTACCTCATTGTTAGGATTATAATTGGGAGTGGCTATGTGAACTAAGGAAATTGAAGACCCTTTTGTCTTTCCATGCCTGATATTATTTTTTTGAATATGAAGTGTAGATCTATAGCCGTGTTATGTAAATTTTCCATACTTTTTGAGTGCTTGTATGATAGGGTTGCTTGCTCACCAAAGGAGAGGGGAATTGGAGCGGATGAAAGAACAGCTACGCCAAATCAATACAGCTCTAAGAAGGCAAGCTAAGATTGAGTCCTATGCTCCCACCTTGAGTTCTGCTTCTGTTGGTGGAAGAATACCAGAGACTGAAGTAATTGTTGATCCAAAGAAGCAGGAATTGATTTCTCGGTTGAAGAGTGGAAAGAATTTTTTGGGAAATCAAGAACTAGAGAAAGCATTCTTGGAGTTTAAAACAGCTCTTGAACTTGCGCAGAATTTAAGAGATCCTATTGAGGAGAAGAAGGCTGCAAGAGGTTTAGGTCTGTTTACGTTCCCTTGGCCATTATTTTCCTCTTATGGTTACCTCACTTACCTATGTTTAGTGTAATATAAATACTGTTGGTTATATAAAATCAATTTTGTAATCGAATTGAAAGCCATCACAACATAATACAAATTCAACCTAAATTTGGTAGGACATGATCATGATCACAACATTTACGTTATTTGTGATCATCAATAAAGGATACCATGCATTATGCAATTATGTCTCTTACAGTTGAAACCAAAATGTGTTTGATTATTTGAAAACATGAAATAGAATTTAACTTAAATTGCTAAGGATCTTTCAGTGTTTCAAATTTTCACCGGTTGACAATTGGATAATTACAAGCTTTTCTTCCAAAACAGAAATACAAATTCTTTATGCTACTTTTTGTGTTATACTTTTTATTCCATCAACCTATTACATGACATTTTATAAGACTATTCACATATTTTATTTAAACAAGTTATATAACTCACTTAAAAAGTTATATAACTAAAAATATATGTGAATATATAGTCGCTCTAATCACCATGTAACGGGTTAGAGGAAGTTGAAAATCGGTTTGGAGCTAAACTTTTTCTATTAATGTGTACTGTATGCATTATTGTCAAAATTAATTAGGCAAGATTAGTACATGAATAGCAATAGAGACTTTGAGTTTTGCATTCACAGTCAGATTATACACGCCAATGATAATTTTTGCCAAAGATAGGAAAACCTATTCATTTAGAAACAAGTTAAATAAAGCATTGATTAATGCATTCCTCTCTAATTTGGCGCCATTGTGTCTTATGCCAGGTCTCTTTACAGCTATTAAGAGATGCTTTGCATTATTGAGATGTTTAGAGTGTGGACAATACAAGCTAGTGAAAGTGAAACATTCAATCCAAGAATTAGCATTCTGTCCTTTGACTGCATAACAGTCTATGATCTCTTATTGATATTCAGCCATCTCCAAGAGAGTATCAAACATCCCGAAGAAGAATCAGATGATGCAACTGATATCAGAACCCTGTGTTCCCACAGAGGAGGTGAAGTACTTAAAAAGTTTAATCATAGTGAATTGGTTTGGAGTGTTGAAGTAGAGTTCGACCAAAGCATTCTTATCTGGCATGTTGCTACAGATATCTGCTACCAATCGGATTTGGATCAGATTCAGAGATATCCAAACACCTTTATGCTACTATGTGAATTGAGCACGTTGGTATCGCAGTATATGATGTAGCTCCTTGTCATCTTTCCTTTCATGTTGCCAATGGGAATTGGAATGATTAGGTTTCAAGATACTTGCGCTGAGATCACACATTTTTTTGAAGCCCACAAGTCCATTGAAGACAAATCCGACATTGATAAATCTCTGAACACTTCATGGGGTATGAGTTGCATCCAAACCAGAAAATCCACATTAGATAAATCACATGCGTGTAAAAAGCTGCTCAATATGATCACTCAAGTTCCTCCGTCTGAAGTGGAAAGGGAGAGAAGCAAATCCATGTTATTTGATGCATGTAGGCTTGCATCCGAGTTGCAAGCTAGATCTGATAAGGAACAGAAATGGAAGATGATTAGTAATGTATGGGTGGAGATGCTTGCTTATGCAGCCTGCCATTGCAGAGGAAATCATCATGCTCAGCAGCTGAGACAGGGCGGAGAACTTCTCACCCATGTTTGTCTCCTGATGGCACATTTTGGTATAAATGAACAATTCCAAACATCACAGGGTCATGCAAGAGCCAAGCTAGTCGCAAACTAACATGTGCTACAAATAACATGTGGTAGCACATGTTATTTTGCGACTAGCTTGGCTCATTCCCCTAAATGTAGGCAATTGTCAATTGGAGCTACTACTTTCTGCAATATCAGGAAAACAATCCCGTTTTAAGTGTTTGCAAGTCTTTGTTGACTCTGCAGGTTGGTGTTGTAGCTTGTTAAGTTGTGTTCCTGGATTGCCAAATGAATAAATATGAAGGAAAAAATCGTCGTGATTTAATCACACTCTAATAATTACGATTGAAAATAAAAACTTTCAATAACAAGAAGGTTGAAATTTTAAAAAATTTATGACAATTTTATAAGAAAGAAAGGGTACAGCTTTACTAGTTCAATGACGTAACAAATCAAATTTGGGAAGGTAAAGAAGGAAGGGTTCGGGCATCTACATAAAATTAACTGTTGTTAGTGACAGTACTCATTTCTATCGTTAAAAATCTTATAAAAGTGAGATTTTTTTTTTTTTTTTCGCTTTTTCCTTTCTGTTCAACATGATAAAATTTGTTGCAAGATTCCTTTTTATTTTTTGGGTCAAAGTTTCTTTTGTAATTGTGATAAGACGCCTTACATTTTTAAATTTAACTAGTTGCAAATTCATACGACGTGTGTAAAGTATGTACTGTAATTATTTTGAAATGTGGTATAATGTATAATTTTTTTTTCTAAATTTTATTTTAGATAATTTGTTCTCCTTAAAAATTAAACAATTTTTAAAAGTAATTTCTATCTTGCTATTTTATTATTCAAATTTCTCATTCTCTTAAGGAGATTATCATGATAATCAAAATTTATCATATAATTAAAATTTATATTACTCAAATAATTGATTGTACTCTCAACTCAAACTTATCTTTTCCAGTTCCTCAAAAAAAAAAAAAAAAAACTTATATTTTCCCATTTTTAAGTAAGTAGATTGAAGGGGATCACAATGGACTAAAATGGACCGAAGGAGACCGAATTGGATCGAAATGGGTTAGAGTGGACCAAATAGATCGAAGTGGATTGAATTGGTCTGATATCGAACAAAATGAACCGAATAGACCGAAGTTGACCAAAATTGGACTGAAATAGACCAAAGTGGCCAAATTATACCAAAATGGACCAAATGATGAACCTTAATTAGTAAACATAATTCAAAAAATTAATAATTATTATAATAATAAAGTGATGTAAAACCATAATCTATGATAAGTTATGTATTCCAAAATGTGATGGAAGTGGTTTATTGTTGAAGTAACATCAATTAGTTTTGCTATCGAATTAATATTTTTAACTAAATTATGAATGCGTCTGTGATTCTATGTGCATGTTGAAGGTTTTATTCAAATTGAATTTGGTACCATGTAGAGAAATTTGGTACACCACAAAAAAGCATATCAGGAAAACCATTTGCATGTAATATTTAATATAAAAAAATATAAAATATAAAAAAACCTCCCTTTTTTAAGAGATTTATTATCACTATCCTTGAAGTTGATGAAAATGACGTGATTTTCTAAGTAGGAGCATGACTAGATCCTTTGACCTAGCCTTGAATACTATATTAGCACACATAAATGAATATAATGGTAGAATAAGATTTTTTTTTTCAAGTGAGAAAAAACTAAAAATAAATAAATGGTGTCTCCACTCAAGGTGTTTGTATTACATGTATTTTCTAATATAAGTTACATTTAGGTTCAATAATGTGTAAAGTCATGGTTGTGAAAAGTGATAATCATATCATGATTGATAAGTTATAATTAGTTTTGAGAAAAGTAAAGGCACAGTGCATTATTGCATACATTAATATTTTGGGCACGTTTGATTGACTATAATGATGATTAAGTAGGAATAAGATTATGTATTACAAGAAATACAAGATGTAGAAATAATAAAAACACCAATAAGATTTATAAATCACAAAAAATGAGAGAGAGAGAGAGAGAGAGAGAGAGAGAATATACGGGAAAATCACAGAGCTCTAGTAGGGAGATAAAAAATATTTCCAATAAGAGAGAGAGGCAGTACTTGTAAAAATAGGAGAACTCTAGAAGCAGAAGTTGAAAATTTTCGAGAGGGAGAGAAAATTTCGAGAGGAGTGGTTTTGCTTTGGTTTTTTGGGAATTTTCTTAATCAAGCCTATTACTTAGGCAAATGAATAGGGATTACAAGCTTTTGATAAGTAATAGCTATTCTTCATTGAGTCCGAATTTGGTAAGGACGAGGTGTAAAATTCATATTTTACATCATTCAATAAGAGATTGACACATCAGCTTTTTACTTAAAACTCAATATATTATATCACACATAATAACATCTTAATAAACTCACAATTAACTTGTATTTTCAAATTAGTATTAAAATTGATTAGGTGTGGTTGTGTCTATTCTTTAATATTTAATATGATAATATGACATGTTGAAATTAGAGGATGTAAAATTTAGGTTTTACACCACATCTTTGTAGAATTTGATCTCTTCTTCATTTTAAAAAATAGCTATTCATAAGGAATGATTATTCTTGTAATGAAAATATAACCAAACAACTATATCTCAAAACCATAAGAATAGCTATTACAATATGATGTCCATTGCAATCTACCAAAAGTTATCTAAATGCTACATTTCAACATATTATGTAAATATAGATGAATATGCCGCATGGAAATAAATTGATTCATTGTGTCAAAACTAATTGATTTAGTGTAAGGCCATTTAGTGTTATTTTTGGGAACTCCAAGGGCATTTTACATTGAAAAAATATTCTTATTATTATATAGAAAAGCGGGGGAAAATGTACACACATCCCCCTAAACTTTAGAGTAGAGGCCATTACACCCCTTGAACTTTTATTTTGGCGTATTTACTCCTTCAACTTTACATCAGCCAAATCACTACCTTGTTAGTTTGCTGTCAAAATTTTAACAGAAAATACACGTGAGACACACGTGATGCTTAAAATACCATAATAAAAAAGATGAGAAGAAGAGAGAGATCAATGGTTAGAACACCACTGTGGCATCCCTACCTTCGAGGCTGGAAGTCTTTATCCTGCTGTTTATGGTCCCACTGCACTGTCCAGCTGCAAATATGGATTTCCTGTTCAATAGCCACCATTTTACTGATATTTTCATTCTAAATATTTCCCATGATGCCTTAGTTGCAAGACCCTATTTTCCTACAATGAAGCGTGGTTTACAAGGATGGAATGTTGGACTTTCAATTCTTTTACCCTTTAAGCATTCTCTGGACAAACTCTTTGGGAGCAGTAATCAGTATAAAATCTGGAACTCTCTCTCTAAATAGAAGATCAGAGTTTTATTGAATCAGAAAAATGAATTGATACAAGCAACTAATCCCTATACAGTAAAGCTATTCTATATATACACGTCAAAGACTAAGTCCCTTAAAATCAGTAAATCAGTTACTAACTATGCTAACTGTACAATAGTGTTTTCATTATATACATAACAACCTAATTATTACAAGCTATGTGTATCATAGTCTCCAAAGCTATGTATGAAGACTTCATGATAAGGTATTGTCTCAATGGTTTCTAGCACATCCCATTGGTGCTCTGTATCTGATGCTTCTGCTGCACGTTTGCTCATCAATTGTTTATTGTTGTGGCTGTCCTTGTCTGCTAGTGATGATGCTACTGTGCTTGTACTTGCATCAGTATAGCTACCAACTATCTCTTTGCTTTGTTGGCTTGCTCCACCATTGGATTGCTACCCTGCACTAGTCCCAGCAGATAATTCCTTAAGCCTTGAGCAAATTGTATCAATTTTAACACCCCCCCCCCCCCTAAAGAGCAAGGCTCTTGAAGTTTGTGTTTCTGACACTGGTTCTGGAAATTCAACACTAGCAGCAAAGATATTAATCAAACCCAACTTCTTGATCAATCTTAGATAGTTGTCTACACCTAAAGCCTTGGTGAAAACATCAGCTAGCTGATTTTTAGAAGCCACATGAAAGGTTTTAATTGTTCCATCTAGAACCCTGTTTCTAACAATGTGGCAATCAGCTTCTATATGCTTTGGTCTCTCATGGAATACCGGATTTACAGCTATATGCAGTGCTGCCTGGTTGTCACAGTATAATAAAACTGGTTTGTCATGCTTCACATGTAAATCTTTCAATAGAAACAACAACCATGTCACTTCACATGTTGTTGTTGCCATGGATCTATACTCTGCCTCGGCTGAAGATCTTGAAAGCATTGACTGTTTCTTTGATCTCCATGATATTAATGAGTCCCCAAGGAAGACATAATACCCTGTAAGAGACTTTCTGGTGTCTTGACATCCAGCCCAGTTAGCATCACAGTATGCTTTCAGCTGCAAGTCTGAATCACAAGGAAAAAATACCCCTTGGCCTGGAGTTCCTTTTATATTCTATAATATCCTATTAGTTGCCTGCATGTGAGGAACTCTAGGCTAAGCTAGAAACTGACTTAACCTATTTACAGCATAGGTAATGTCAAGCCTACTCAAAGTCAAATACATCAATTTCCCTATAAGCCTCCTATATTGACTTGAATCTTTTAGAAGCTCTCCATTACCCTTTGATAGCTTAAGTTGCTACTCCATGGGTGACTTCAAAGGCTTACAACCCATCATTCCTGTTTCTTTTAGAATCTCAAGTGCAAACTTCCTTTGATTCAAGCTAATTCCCTTATCACTCCTTGCAATCTCAAGTCCCAAGAAATACTTGAGTGACCCTAAGTCCTTTATTCCAAACTTAGCATCTAGAACTGACTTTAAAAGTGCCACACAATTTTGGATCATTTCCTGTAATCACCATGTCATCCACATACACAAGCAGTGCAGTAAACAAAGGACCCTTGGCAAACACAAATAATGAGTGATCAGCTTGGGATTGAACAAAACCAAGTTGCTAAATGGTTGAAGACAACTTAGTGTACCATTGTCTAGAGACCTATTTTAACCCATAAAGTGACTTAACAAGCTTGCAAACAATAGGTGCAGTAGATGTAGATGCAAATGGAGAATGAAAATTTGAAGTTGAACACCCCCCCTTACTGTGAAAACCAAGAGGCAGTGACATGTATGCTTCTTCAAGAAAATCACCATGCAAGAAAGCATTGTTAATGTCTAATTGATGAAGGGGCCAAGATTTAGCTGCTGCCAAAGTAAGAACCACCCTGACAAAAACAGTTTTAGCTACAGGGGAAAAGGTTTCAATGAAATCTAGACCTTCCCTTTGAGTATAACCCTTGGGAACTAGTCTTGCCTTGTATCTATCAATAGTCCAATCTAACTTCAATTTAATTCTATATACCCATTTACAGCCAATAGGAGTTTTACCTGGAGGCAAGGTAGTGAGATCCCAAGTATGATTTTGTTCAAGAACTTGGATTTCCTTATCCATAGCTTCTTTCCAAAGTGGATCTTTGACTGCTTGGAAGAAGCTTTGAGGCTCTTGAGGAGTAGAACTAACTGCTAAGACATAAGATTGATAGCTGGGAATAAGATGTGCATAGGTAAGACTATGACCAATATCATAAGGACCACCAGAAGCAGGAGAGCAAGCTTAAGCACAAGAGTAATCTTGCAAGTAAGCTGGAGGTTTTGAAGTCTTAACTGACTTTCTGATAGGTGTAGGTGGTACTTCTGGTGTTGATGCACATGTCTGATCTGGTAAGGCAACTGAAGGAACTAAAGGAAACTGAGAAGGGAGACAATCAGCAGTAGGTGCATCAGCAAGTAAGGTGTTAGAAGTTTTAATAGAATGATTAACAAAATTAGGGGCAGAAGGTGAAACTGAAGAATCAGAACAATCAAAAAGTGAATCCGGTATAAAGACAGGAGTAACAAAAGGATCAATACCTGTGCTGGAAGGAGTAGTACTTGGAAAGGCAAAATTTGAAAGAAAAGGATCAACAAGAGCAGCATGTGTACCATCAAAAGGAAAAATATTCTCATGAAAAATTACATCCCTAGAGATGAAAATTGACTTACTAGAAAGATCATAGACCTTATAACCTTTTACCCCAAAAATACACATTTTTTGGCTCTAGGGCCAAATTTAGATCTAGTATGAGAAAGAGTAGATGCATAACATAGGCAACCAAACACTCTTAAGTGATCATAGGTTGGCTCATGACCAAAAAGGACTTCATAAGGTGTTTTGTGAGACGATGGTGAACTAGAGATTCTGTTAATCAAGTAGACTGCAGTTAAAACACTATGCCCCCATAGATATAAAGGTAATTTAGATTGAAACATGAGAGATCTTGCAACATTTAAGATGTGTTGATGCTTCCTCTCAACAATAACATTTGGTTGAGGGGTTTCAACACAACTTAATTGATGCAAGATACCCATTTGTGCAAAGAAATCCTTCATGAGGAACTCAGTTCCATTATCTGTCCTCACAACCTTAATCCTTCTACCAATCTGAGTCTCAACCAGACTGTAAAATTGCTCTAAAACAGTCTGTGTTTGTGACTTGTGCTTCAACAAATAGACCCAAGTAGACTTAGAACAATCATTTACAATGGTTACAAAGTACTTGCAATTGTCAATAGTAACAACTGAAAAAGGACCCCACAAGTCACAATGCACCAAATCAAAACAATTTTCAGATATATGAACACTTTCATTGAAAGGTAATCGTTTTTGTTTTGCTAGAGGACAAATGTCACAATGAAAATTATTTACAAAACCATGAAGAGGCACTTTATTAACCATGAAGAGGCACTTTATTAATCTTCATCAAAGCCAATTTAGCATTTGATAGATGCCCCAATCTGAGATGCCAAACATGTGGCTAAACAAAATTGACAGAAAACACTACAGAAGCTAAAGTAGAAATGGATTTGCTTTCTTCCAGTAGGTAAAGACCATTGTACTCTCTGCCCAGACCAATTGTGCTCCAATGAGCAAGGTCTTGGATGAAGCAGAAAGTACCAAGAAAAATGAGGCAACATAGAACATATTTGGCTAACTTGTTGACAGATATGAGATTAAAACTAAAAGCTGGAACACAAAGTACATCATATAGAATAAGAGTTTTAGAAATTCTGACAGTTCCTATATGGGTTACTAAGGCAATTTCACCATTAGGCAAGTTCACATGTGTGTTTAGAGTAGAAGCTATAGAAGTAAAGAAAGAAACTGAATGCACCATATGGTCAGTAGCACCTGTGTCTATGACCCAATCAGTGGATGAAAACATATCTTTATTGACTAGTTTTGCAGAGAAAACTGAATGCTTTAAGTTGGAATTAAAGGACAAACCAGAAGCCATACTTGCCATAGTCTCAAGATAGGAATTAGATGTTGATGGATGTGAAATGGTGGCTGCCAAACCAGTACTAGCAGGAACACCAAAGGAAGAAGCCACACCAGTAACTACAGTCATCACGCTTGGCACTCCATCACCACTACTTACAATAGCTGCTCGATGCTTATCACCAGAATTAGTGCTAGTGTTGAAGAAAGCCAACAATTGCTCACATTGAGCCTTTGTAATTGGACATTGAACTGATCCAATTGAAGAATGCTCAATCATAGCTCCTTGATCATAAGAAACTTGATTAGCATTAGATTTTCCCTTTGGTTTATAACCGGGTGGATATCCATGAAGTTTATAGCACTTATCAAGGTGTGCCCAAGCATATTGCAATGTGTGCATAAAGGCCTTTCCCTTTTGTTGTTTCCCTTAGTCCAATTTGCATTCCTAGAACTATTGCCTTTTGAATTAACATACATAGCAACAGAATCTAGTTTTGCTGCAAAGGATCCTCCATGTCCAATGTTCTTATGAGACTCCTCTTGAAGAACTAAGCCATAGACTTTGCTAATTGAAGGAAAAGGCTCATACATCAGAATCTGAGTCCTTATAGTCTCAAAATTCTCATTCAAACCCATCAAAAATCGCATTACATAGGCTGTATCATGAGTAGCACTTAGGGTTTTCATTGCTCCATGTAGGGGGTTCTTTTAACGTTTCTTTTTCTAAGAAGGAAGTCAAGCTTGGCGCTTCGTGGAATGGGCTCCAAAGTACCATTCTGCCGCTACCAGGTTGTGCGCAAATGTTGAGTCCAAGTCCAAGGGAAGACGCTGTAAAGTGGGCTTATCCTCTGTTTCTGCCGCAAAAGGAACTTTTCTCCAGTTTCTGCCGCAGGATTGACTTTTCTATTTTTGCCACTGCCAGTTTCTGCCGCAGGATTGACGTTTCTGCCGCAGAATGAACTTTTCTCCGATTTCTGCCGCAGAAGGAACTTTTCTCTAGTTTCTGCTGCAAGATTGACGTTTCTGCTGCAGAAGGGACCTTTCTCCAGTTTCTGCCGTAAGATTGACTTTTTTGTTCTGCAGTAAAGTTTTCTGTTGTGCAGTAAAGCTTTCTGCTGTAAAGCCTTCTGCTATGCAATGAAGTTGTCTGCTGTGCATTAGAGCTGTTTGCTGTGTTTTAAAGTTGTCTGCTGTGCTTTAAAGCTATCTGCCGTGCTTCAAAGCCTTCTGCAATGTGAATGACCACTCTTCGTTTTTAATGCAGAAACACTTTTCTACTTCCTGCGCATAAACAAATCTAAAACCCAAAGAAAATACCCATCAAGCAAATGTTAGTTTAAATGGGTTAGCATATTCTCAAATATATACATACATATATGAGTATATATACTTATACGTATTCACATGTACATATATAAAATATATTTTTCCAGAACATGAGAAACAATGTATATGTATATATATACTTATGGCAGGATAATGATTAGTTTGTGTCAAAAGTAAAACACGTAATAATAAATAAAGAAGAAAGTTTCGGCAGAAAAGATTTAGCTAGTACAATAGTTAACACGGTAAATATAATAAAAAGGTGCTATGGTAGAATAACTAGTACAGTAAGTAAAAACACCACAGCAGGACAACTGATGCGGCAGACATGATAAAAATGTGTTACGGCAGAATAACTAAATACAGCAGATATAAGTTATAATGAGTAAAATCAAATATATTTGTAATCAAAATCAAGTATTAAATATTTCCCATAGGATAAGTAAACCAAGAAGGAACCCAAACCCCAACTTGAACAACCTTGTCATAGGATCCTGCCGTAAAAGTTGTGCATTTTGGAGAATAGGCCTAAATGGCTACTAGCTATTACTTTTGGAGACTTCAAAGAATGGGTTTGCTAAGAGGGAGGGAAAAGATGGTCTATTGATGCATGCCCCTATTCCTGCCGCGTTTTCTCTCTTTTTTTCTTTTTTTTTTTACCATTCCCTTTTTTTCTTTCATTCTCTCCGTTCCTTTTTTTTTTTTTTACTCTTAATTTCTTACTACTCTCTTGCCGTGGGTTGTTCCCCCTTTAGTCTTTTCTTTTCTTGGGTCTTTCTCTCTAGGTGACTCTCTCTTTCTAAGTGCCTCCCTTAGGTGCTTCTCGCTATTCGGGTCCCCTCCCTGGGATAATGCTAATGTGATGAAGTCTGTTGGAGCTCTTATTGAAGGTGAGTATCCTAAAATATTTTGGACACCCTGTGTTGTCCACACTCTCAATCTAGCTTTGAAGAATATTTGTGCAGCAAAAAACACTGAAAAGAATGAAGTTACATATGAGGAATGTAGTTGGATTACACGTATTGCGGATGATGCATCCTTCATATGTGTTTTTATCATGAACCATTCAATGAGGTTGGCAATGTTTAATGAATTTTGTCCATTAAAACTGCTCCAAGTTGTTGATACTAGATTTGCTTTGGTTGTTGTAATGCTGAAAAGGTTGAAGTTGATAAAAAGATGCCTTCAAGCCATGGCTATTAGTGACCAATGGGCTTCTTATAGGGAGGATGATGTTGGAAAAGCTCAAAAGGTGAAAGATATTATTATAAGTGATCTTTGGTGGGATAATATTGATTATATTCTTGAATTCACAGCACCCATTTATGATATGCGACAAATAGCTAACACAGATAAGCCTTGTCTTCATCTTGTGTATGAGATGTGGGATTTAATGATAGAGAAGGTGAAGGCAGTAATATATCGGCATGAAGGCTTGGAAGATGATCAGTATAGCTCATTTTGGGGTGTGGTGTATGATATACTTATTGATCAATGGACTAAAAATTGTACACCACTACATTGCTTAACTCATTCCTTAAATCCTAAGTAAGTACATTTATTTTCTATTTTCCTTAGTTCACCCTTTTAGTAAAACACACATTTCATCTATATTTGTTTTTTAATCTTTAACTAGGTATTACTCTATTGAATGGCTTTCGGGGAATCCAAAACGCATTCCTCCACATCGGGATCATGAAATTTCTATGGAAAGAAGCAAGTGTTTGGATCGATACTTTGAAGATGAGAATGAAAAAACGGTGGTGAAGTTTGAGTTTGCTACATTTTCAAGAGGGAGGTTTCCTTCACCAGATGCCGAAAGATAGGTGGGCCTTACAACCTTTGGTTTGGTGGCAATACCATGGCTCCGTATTTCCAACTCTTCAAACCCTTGCCCTTAAACTTCTTGGAAAACCTTGTTCATCCTCATGTGCTGAGAGAAATTGGAGCACAAACAAATTCATTCATTCCTTAAAAAGAAATAAAATGGCTCCTGCATGCGCTGAGGATTTGGTATATGTGCATTCTAATCTTCGACTCTTGTCAAGGCGCAATGAGGAGTACATACATATAGCAACAAAGATGTGGGATATTACAGGAGACTCTTGGAATGAAAGCGACATACATGGAGGTGCTAGAATTCTTGAAAATGCAGCCCTTACACTTGATGAGCCAAAGTTGGAGGCCATGGTTATTGGAAATGCTAACACTAGTGCTACTACTAGTGAAAGTGAAGTTCCAAGTCAAGCTATTGATATTGAGGATGATGATGTTGGTGTATGATTGTCTTGTTGATTATCTTTTATTTTATTTCAGTTTCAAACTTATGAGTTGTATTCTAATTTCCGAACATCATGGAATGTTTTAGTTTCAATCTTGTGGGTTGTATTTAATTTATGAACATCATGTTTTAGTTATTATCTAATATTGCTCTTAAATTTGGTATATGTTTATATAATGTGAAAAATTATGCTTAGCAATATATTAAAAATATAAATAAAAATATTTTTAATTATTTTTTAATCGCCAAGTCCCACCGCACCCACACCCACCTTTTTCAAAAATTGCCGAGTCCCGAAACGCACCCATGCTTCATAGGATATAAAACAACAAACCAAAGTGAATAATCCAACCTCTGCAGCTGTTATCACCTTTGTAAATTTGAAAATCTACAAGAGCATTACCAACATTTTCAAAGAACTTCATCTCTAGGTTGACTGCTATGTAGATGACGTCATTCTACAACTTGAGTAAGGCACACCAAAATGCCTCCAAAGTTTCCACTAACACATTTACTCTACAACTTTGGCTACACAAACCAAGGCATAGGATAAACTAAACTACCTAATAGAAAATATCATCGCATCTTTTATTTGTAAAGAACATGTAAGGTTGAAATTAATCAACGATCATATTGGCTTTATTCCGTGCCAAATTTGCTTGTATTTTAGCAATTAGTAACCCTGTATTTAGGTGGGATTCATGTAAGGGTAGTGTGTGAGAGAGTGTAAAGAAATGTTCCTCATTGTGCAAAAAAGCAGGGACTCGCGACTGGAACTCGCAGGTGGCTCGCGGGTGGTAAGCTGCCAAAAAAGGGTCACGTGTCAAGCATGCGGGAAGCTGAAGCGTTATGCCAGCTGGTGCACTACAGGACAAAATATCCAAACTGGCAATGCAATTAACTCCCAACTTGAACTTGCGACTCAGTCAAGTCGCGAGGCCAAGCCGCCAGCCAGCACTGTTTGGGAAAAACTGTCTCTTCGTATTCCTAACACACACCACTATATATAGACCCTTATACCCACGAAATGTAGAAAACTTCCAGAGAGAATTTTGAGAGAGAAACCCTAGAGAAAAACAAGATTGATTCATCCATAATCTTCATCTAAGAGACTCTTCAAATTCCTCTACTCTCTTCCTCTCCATTGTTACATCCTTGAGAGGTTCTTGACCAAATCATTTTCTCACCATACCCATATCAGTAAGAAGGTTTATTTGGTGCTTTTGGAATCAGTTATGAAGGGACCAATTCACATTGGTTGATGCTATGGTTTATAGCGGAATCCGGTAAGCTAAAAAAGAAATAGGTTCGGCGCAACCTCATTGGAGCAAGAAGCTTGGAGGGCTTAGGTACATTGGGTAGATTAGGCTTGGAGGGTCTTCTGCTGTTCATGTATCCCAACTACATTCTTTAGTGGATTATTTACCGCTTGGAGGGCGGCGGAGAGGTTTTACGCCCAGGGCTTCGGTTTCCTCTTCGATAACACATCGCGTGTTGTCCTTGTGTTTGGATCTCTCTTCCCTTTATCTTTTTCCTTTTATTTTCTGTTGTGGATGTGATTATAATTGGCTTAAATTGTTTATCAATTCTGTGTTTGGCTTATGTTCATGTTTCGCACATTAATTGTTTGATATTAAGCTTGAATTGATAATTTGTAATTTGGGGTCTAAACGTTCAAGGGTGTTTTACAAACATATTGAACATTCAGAACAGGCAAGGAAAAAGGGAAAATTTTGAAATTTGGAATCTTAAACATAATTAGATTGTTTTTTAGCCCCAAAACATTTCAAACTTTTGCGATCCAAGAAACCATGAACCCCCATCGATTAATCTTAACACAAATTATCTACCTATTACTCAACTCAGCTTCCCACTGAAATCCAAACCACAAAATAAAATTTTCAATTTCTTGTTAGGTGATGACTTGAGACTGTAACAAGAACAACGAAATCCAAATTTCAAAACTGTGAACCTCACATACAAAGCGGATCAATTTACTGAAACTCTAAAGTAAACAAAATGGGAAAACCTTGAGCTTCAAAATGTACATATTCCATTTCTTTCACTAAGCTCTCCAACTCCTAAGTGAGAGGGACCGGTGGTGAGCTACGACGACGGTGAGCTGAGTAAGTGAGAGTGGTGAGCTGAAGAGATGAGAGAGATTGTGAGTGTGAAGCGGCTGAAGAGATTGTGAGTGTGACGTGAGGTAAAAATTTTAGTGTTATAACTATATATATATATATATATATATATATATATATATATATATATATGAGGGTATTTTAGTAACTATATATAACCGGGTCGGCCCAGATCCGCTTTGGTTTTTTTTTAACCCAAACATGACCCTATTTCTTATCAGGCCGGGCCGGGTATCCGCAGGTCGGGCATAAATTGTCATTCCTACTCTAATTGCCTTTTGAATCACCTTATTTTTGTAAAATAAGTTTTTGATTAAGTGACAACGTTTTATAATTTGTTATTGATCTATCAATGAAATCTATATTCAAACGTTGACTCACCTGATTTGGCCATTAAAAAAAAAAAAAAAAAGAATGTTATCACTTAACCAAGGACAGTAAAGGGTAAGATATGGATTTTATTGTATCTACCCTGCTTATCACAAAGTAAAACTGAACGAAGATGTAACACGACTAGATGTCATTCCAGCTTAAGAACAAATACTTTGAATTTAAAGGGAAAAAATGTGGAAACCATCAGAAATTTTAGAAAGTTTCGAAGAAGTATTTATTTCAATATGATAAAACCATTTTAAACAATACATTTTCTTCAAAATTCATTGGGGCTCCTGACCGCCTTCTCTAAAAGTAAGAATTACAAAAAAATAACTTTGAACTCTTATAAATAAATAAAAATTTTGGCTAAGTTGTGATTTTTTGTAGTGATTTTATTTGCTTTATTTCGTGCCAAATTTGTTGTAATTTCATGCTTATTTTCCTTGCGTTTTGTGGGAGTTTAATGTATTTAGGTTGGGTTAGAGTTGATGAAGAATTTCAAGATCAGTGGAACTCTGATTGACTCTCAAGTGGCTCGTGATTGCCGTACCCATGAGTTTACATGTAAAGAGTTCAAAAGTCAGTTAGAGGTAGAGTACTCACAAGTGAGCCCACTTGCGAGGGATTTGCGAGTTACAATAACAGCTCATTTTTTAGAGATATTTGTGCTTCCTTTTTCCTCCTCTTTATATACCCTTATTTCCTATAAGGAGAGTTTCTAAGAGAAAACCCTAGAAACACCATTGGAGAGTTAGTGAATTTGAGTTTACAAATTCCTACCCAATTCCCTTAGTTTGTCTCTACTCTCTTCCCACTCCAATTGATTTACCTTGAGAGGAGATTCAACCAAACACAATCTCCACATCATTTGAGTGTTGAGAGTGTATTGGTCCATTGGGAAGTATTGAAGCTTAGCCAAATTTAGCCAATAAGGCTTGGCAATGCAACTGAGCGATGTTGCAGGAGTCAGAAAGTTAGAGAAGAAACAATTCTGAGAAGTCTATTGGTAGTTGAAGATTGAAGGACTTAAGTGCAATAGGTAGATTAGGCTTGGAGGGTCTTCTTGTTATTCTTGTACTCTAATTCATTCTTTTAGTGGATCATTTCAGCTTGTTGGGTTGCGGAGAGGTTTTTCCGTTGAATTCTCTAGTTTTCATCTTCGATAACATATACAGTATTGTTGATACCGTATTTTGTCCGCCCTCAATTTGCATGCTGAACCCTAAAAATTTGAAAAATAGTATTTTCTCTCCATGGGGCCAAAGGAACATCTAGAGTGATGTGGCACAACCTATTCGGGCAGTGGAGCACTCAAAGTGCCTTTTTTGGTCAAAATGCCCAAAATGCCTTAGTCAACCCTGGGTTAACCAAAAGTTAAACAAGGCCAAAATCATCGTAAAACAACATTTTTTTTTCATGGTTTTACATCAAACTCGAGCTACTCGGAGACTTTTGTCAAGTTTGACCAAGTTTAACCTGAAGTTGATCCTCGGTGGGCCCCAGAAACCCTAATTTTGATCCGACTGTTAGAACAGGTTGAGACCAACGTCATTGCAAATATTATCAGATTCTCATTCCAATAACTATTCATGGGTCAAAATCGAAGTTAAAATGATTGAGATATCGAGAAAACCATGAAAAGCTCATCATCACGCTTCCCGAGGTCATAACTTTTAATCCGAGCGTTGGATTTCCTTCTAGAAACTAAACATTCAAAGATTTCCAGGAATACCAAGATCAGCCCAATTTAAGTCCGAGAAGACCTTCAAATACGCGATCAAAGTCAAGACCGAAAAGTGGAAAAAGACGAAGTTGCTAGCGTTAGCCAGATCCAATCCGGCACACATTCATTGGCCGCCGGCCCAACCCGACGCACATACAATGTGCACCGTGCCTCAGAAATCACGATAGGGTATATAAATGACCCCTGACCCCTCATTTTTGCACCAGAATCTTCTGAGGGGCAGCTGGAGCAATTTCTGTGCATTTTTCTCTCTCGTTTTTCTCTACATTTCTCCACCTAAAACACATCAAAGCTTCTTTGATTCTTCTTTTTTTCACCAAAATTACCAGGTAGTGTTCTTGCACCCAATCTTTCTCTCCTTGGTTCCATACCTTCAATTTGAGGTTTAGGGGTGTGGATTGTAGCTTTTTAGCTACAAACCACACCCCTTTCTTTACTAAGCCTCATTAAGCTTTTTTCTAGCCTTTTTTTTTTTTTTTTTGCTTAAATAACATGATTTAATACTTTTCTTAGCATGTCTTTTGTATTATTTTGCTTTTAGCATGCTCTTAGTTTAAATCCATATGCTTCTATGCTTGTTTTCATGTTATTTGTTTAGATCTACATGTTTCCATGCTTTATGCCATTTGTTTATGTTTAGATCTATCCTTCCCATGTGTTGTTTGTTTAGTTTATGGTTAGATCTATAAGTTTCTATGCTTTCTTTTATGTTCTTGGCTATGCTTATGGCTAGATCTACATGTTTTCCATGCTTATCTCTATGCTTGTGTCTAGATCTACAAGTTTCTATGCTAGCTTTCATGTTCTTGGCCATGTTTAGAGCTAGATCTACATGTTACATGCTTATTTATAGGCTTATATCTAGATCCACTTGCCTATGTCTAGATCTATGTGTTTACGTGCTTCATGCCATGTTTTTGTGCTTAGATCTATGTGTTGGTTGCTATGTCATGTGCTATTATAGCCCTTTTGTTCCTTGTTATCTCTCTTTCTTGTGTTTTGGCCCTTAATGGTGGGGTGTAGATCTAGATCTTGTGGTCTAGGCTTACATCCACACACCTAGGCCTATATTAAAGGGTTTGGATCATCCTTGTTTGCATGTGTATGCTTACTTGCTTCTATGCTTTATGTCTATGCTAGCCTCTCTAGTTCTAGGCTTTGCCATGCTTGGCGCCTTCCGTGGGCTTGATCTTGTGAGGTTACATCCAACTCCTGTGTGGCTTTGTTTGGATATAACCACTTCTGAGAGGCATCTCCGTGATGTTGATTTGCTATGCCTACCATTTCTCCGCTCCATGTGATGATATGCTTGCCATGCTTGCTTGTGCCACCCATTGGCTTTCCTTGCCTCTATGCATATTTACACGCTTGCTTCATGTTCATGCATGAGTCTTGCTTGCTCATGTGTCGTCCATGCTCCAATACAATGGAATTATGGACATTCGATCCAACCTACATTTGTCCTTCAAGGACGCCCCCTTTTTGTTTGATAACATGCTTGTTTGCCTTATCCTATGTTTATCACGCTTGTTGCCTTATGCTATGCTTGTTATGCTTGTTTGCTTTATGCTATGCTTGCTTGCCTCCATTAGGCTCTCTTCCTTTACATTTTCTCTACATTCCTTTTCTATCTTCCTTGTTTCTTTCTTTGCTTGTCTACTGACTTGTTTGTCTTTGCCTTTGCATGTACCCACATGAAGCAAGGATGCTTGGAGCGAGGGCACGACCTCCTAAATGCAAGCAAGAAGGGCAAGGATGCAAGCATGAAGGCACAAACCCAAAAAGGACAATGTTCAGTAGATTAGAGGCCTAGCCTCCCCAAGTGATTATGTACTTTTATCCCTTTCTCTAAGCCCCTTCTCTGGATTTTTTGTATTAGGCTCATCATCCATATACCATTCTTAGGCCTCATTTCTAGGGTATGGCGACCCTTATTTATTTTGCTTGGTGGGCCATACTCTAGGGATGTAGGCATGTATCCCTTTACTTTCCTGCTCTGTGTGCTAGTATTGTGCATGATATATGTATATATATACCTGCTTGTGCATGTGTGTGTGGGTGATTATGTACTTTGTATGACGGACTCTCATGGTTATGCGAGCAACCCTGGCTGACCATGAGCACTCCTGACTTGTAGTGTAAGTATGTACTCAAGGCAAATTCTGTAGGTGCATATTTGTGCTAAACTGTGGGCATAATCATTATGGTGTGATTTTTTTGATCCATGTTACCTAAGGCAAAGCGTTGCCGAATTTTTGCCACGAAAATAAGGCAAAATACTACCGAATTTTCATCGTGGAAATCTGGCACCTATCCTGAATGCACTAGGAAAGCATTGATTGGGACCACACCCATTCCAAAGCCAAAGCTCAAAGCCCAACGCGTTCAAAGCCCTGAAAGTTAATGTCAATATTCCGTTTTCAATTACTAATGTTTGAAAATTAAGGTTTTACTAAAACAAAGGATTGTCCTTAGACAGGCGTTGTGGGGGGCCTAACACCTTCCCCACACGTAACCAAAATTCCGAACTCAAGAATCATGATTTTTTGCCATTGGTATTAGATTAGGAAAAATGACCTTTTTCCTTAGCCTAAGATCGATAATAAAATCAAATAGAGTCAAGTAACCAATCACACCTTAGAAAAACCCAATGATGGGTGGCGACTTCACGTACCTTTAGTAATCCCTTAAAATTGACCAATATTCTTGTCATACACCTAAAGGTAACGACCCTTTGTAGACACTGCATTTTGTACCCAGTACAACTCGAGCCCCCGTTCCCTAATGATGTTTAAACTCTGAGGCCTAAGGCTAGTTTAGAGCCCGATTAAATATTAGATTGACTTGAAAGGTGTTAAAATGAGAAAAATAAATTTTCGATTGAGCAAAAATCTACTTTTGGAAGTAAAAATGCCAAATAGAAAACCTAGCTCACGTACGTGAGAAGAGGCCCACGTACGTGAATAGGGTTTCAGAAACAAAATAAGGCAAGTTTTTTGCAATAGTGGCTAAGGTTTGGAATGAATCCCACATCGTTTGGGAGTCATTCCAAACCTTATTTCTTCCACTATAAAATGCCTTACATAGTATATTTTCAAAACACATAGAATACATACAAAAAACCTATGATTCACTAGAAAATAGTGAATCAGAAAGAGAGTTTTTTACAAAACACCCTAAGTCCATCTTTTTCTTATTAGGACCTATTCTGGTCCTAATCCTTTTAGTTTAACATTACTAATCACCTTCTTATTGGTTTGTGATAGATTTGATTAAGGGGAATGGTCAAAATCAAGCTTAGATAGCTTTGTTTGAAGTATCTTTCTTTTCCTTTCTTCTTCCATTTCCTTTTCAGTTATGTTTCCATTTCTTGTTTTGATCTGTTTTTCTTGCTTAGTTTAGGTTTTTAGATGTTTATTTAGTTTAGTTCCATGCTTGTTTGATGTTTAGAAGCATGTTTGTGTGTTAGAATTAGGTTTACATTTCCTGCTCTGTTTTTGTCTTGTGTTGAGTTTTTGGGCAAGTCCCCACGTATGTGTGGCCTTGCTCACGTACGTGGGTCACACTCACACATACGTGGGCCTGTTCTCATGTATGTGTGAGTCTTCCTAGAAACGTCTCATTTTGCCTGTTTTGTCTGCTTCACGCGTTTCCTTTCTGTTTAAACCTTTCCTCTGTGTATGATTTATGTTCTGGTGCCTTTGTTTCATATGATCTTTAGGGTTTTGTTATCAAGCCAAAATGGGCAATTTCCCTTTTTGCCTAAACTTTCTAGCAAAATGCCCCATGTCTGAAATTATTTAGGGAAATGCCGCTATTTTAAAACTCGATTTTCTAAAAATCGAGTTTCAATTTAAAACTTGATTTTTGGACAATCAAGTTATAGCGAACTGAAAATTAAAAAAAAAAAAAAAAAATTGTGAAACTCAAGTTCATGGAAATCAAGTTCCATTCAAGGTACTTGAGTTTCATGAACTCGAGTTCCATTCAAAGAACTCGAGTTCCTTGAAAATATTCAAGTGGAACTCAAGTTCCATGAACTTGAGTTCTTTGAATGGAACTCGAGCTCCATGAACTCGAGTTCCAGAAAAAAAAATAAAAAAATAAAAAAATCTAAGTTCAATTTCGCTATAACTCAATTGTCCGAAAATCGAGTTTTATATGTGAAACTCGATTTTCCAAAAATCAAGTTTCAAAACAGGGGCATATCCCTAAATAGTTTCAAATAGGAGGCATTTTGCTAGAAAGTTTGTGAGAAAAGGGTAAAACCCCACTTTGGCCTTTGTTATCATATGCTTAGATTAGGGTTCTTTTATGCTTCCTTTGATTCCAATGTCATGTTCATGCATTCACATGTTCATGCATTGATGCCATAGGTGCTGTGTTGCTACAAGGTAAGTGAAGGTAAGTCATGCATATCACTATGAACATGCATTTGTTTGATTCAACCTTTTCTCAATGTATATATGCAAGTTTGTTTTGCTTTTAATTAATAACATGTTCTTGATGCTTTTAGGTGACAACATGATGTGGTTGCTGCCTTGGCTAGTTGAGATGTTGTAATTAGGGTTTTCATATGTTAGGAGCATGCTAGGGTTTTCTCATATAAGTGTGGTTGTTTGTTTAGCTTTATGGATAGATATGTGTGTGTGTGTGTGTGCGCGCGCGCGTGTGCGTGTGAGTGTGTGTGTGTGTGTTTTAGGATGATATATGCCATGATGTATGCTAGATGTATACTTAAAGTGTGTGTGTGTGAGTTAGGACCAAGTTTTGAATTTGTTTTTATTTCGGTTAAGGCCATAAGATACAATGATAGGAGGCCAACCTTATGGTTGGGTGGTCTTGAGTGCCTAACACCTTCCCAAGCTGTACCTAAACTCCAAACCCAAAATCTCTGGTAGTAAGATCAATGGTCCTTCTGTGAAAGGATACTATAGATATGGTTCCTAGGCCATTACAAAAACTAGGTGGCGACTCCTCCGTTGTGCCCACAATGGCAACTCCCCTGGAGATGAGTTAATTCCTATGTGTCTGGTTTCTTAACCTTAATAAAAACTTGTTCAATTCTTGTTTGCACACACATCACTTGGTTACTTTTGTCCCTCAACCTCAGTTGTGGATGAGTAGGAAGATGGAAGGCTCCACGCGAGCCCAATTTTTCCAGAGTTCATCCCGCCAACTCACAATTGGTACCATCGCCTATAATGGGCTTTGAGTATGTTAATGGTCTGCTACCAATCCACTATGGGGTCCATTTATTCCCTCGGTTGGCATCATAACCTACCTAGTTGTGAGTGACCTACTTATCTACCCTTTAGCCTTAAAGAACCTAACCACACTAGAAAGATTCTAGATCCTCAAATGTAGGATACCCTATATATATATATATATATATATATATAAACACAGTTAGAAAGATCTAGTTGTGTTTATTTTCAAGCATATATATTATAAATGGGCTAGTTTTACTACCTTAATATTATGTCTCCTATTCCATTTATCTTACTTTATGTCTATTTCATGTTAACACTGCCCCTTCCTTTTTATGTTCTTATCTTGTTATATATTCTCTTGATAACTCTCTATAATTACCTGTTCTAATTATTACTTCTCTTTACCCTAACCACCTTAATTACATTATATGTCCCCTATCCCCTTTATCTTACTTTACATTTATTTCATTCTCCCCCTCCCTTTTATTATCTTTTATACCTATTATATCTTCTATGTTCTTATCTTTCACTATATAGAATCATTTCTAGTTTTATTCTTTTGATCTCCACCTTGGTATCAAAGCCATAAGTATTGTCATTTCCTTCTATATTTATCTTCCCATCAACTCTCGTTTCATTTTCCAAGCTTCTTTAAGGTAGGTGTGATTTTGACCTGTAAGTCCCATCCCTAACGAAGTTACCAAGTAGCCAGGAGATTAGGTGAAATGAACTTAGTTGGTAGTCATTGTCAGGGAATACACCACCCACAGCAAGCTTAGAGCTACAAATCAAGCTTAAGGATACAGGTATTTAGGATTTGTATAATCCTTACATTTTGAATATGAATAGGCGATTTAGATCAAACTCTTCCATTAGTTCTAGGTCCTCTATGCCAGATATCCTAGAGGAATCTGGAGTTATCAATTTTGAATCCTATCAGGTTTGTGATGTTGATTTAGGATTAGGAGATTGGAATATCCCTAAAGTACCCACCAACCAGATTTATAAGTCTTCCTGGTCTATCAAAACCTTCAGTCAGGATTACAATGTGAAAACAGTAGAAAAAGTTTATGGTCTAAACAGAGAATATGAAACATGTTATTTGTTTACCTCATTAGCCATCAAAGCCCACAAAAAGAAAGGATTCAATTTCCTTCACATAGGGTTAGTCCAAGTAGGAATCAAACCCCTAGTAAGGGAAGGATTAAATTCATCGGTTTACATGGCCCTTAGAGATACACGTCATCTAAATTTTGATGATAGCCTCTTAGGAGTTGTCTAGCCCAGCTTAAGTAGTGGACCAATCCATTTTGACTGTTTCCCTAATTTTACAGTAAGTCTCCATGATTCTCATGTTTTGAAAGCTCTGACTCTAAATATTAAGACTTCTAGTGCCTCTATGATAGAATGAACCAAACAATTAGCCTTGATATACAGAGTTTATTACAAGTGCATTAAAACAAATCTTAATGTACAAGCCCTAAAAAAGAATCCTGATGGAGAAACTACCCTCATCCAGACCAGAGCCCCTGGATCCCAGATAAGAGTCCCCAAAACTATCAAATGGAACGAGTTAAATTTTCCAAAAAATTGGTACCTGGAAAATGAAAATCATTCTAGTCAAATAAATACCCAAGCCATAAACTTAGATTTTGTTCAACAACTAGCAGATGGAATTGTTAGGTTAAGTTTTGATCAATCTAGGTTTCCAGCCCCTCCAAACATTATCCCACCAAGGCTTAGTTCACCCATGCTCCTTAGAGATAGGTCAGCAAACCAGTCAATAGATAGCTCCTCCAAATCTATACCAATTAGGAGAGATTTGAACCTAGAATTACAAGGAATTAAAACAGCATCCCAAGTTAGCACTCCATGTTACACAGCTAAGCCATAGTCAGTAGAGTATGAGGAAGAAAACCAATCTCAGACCTCCCCAACTCCAACAGATTTTGAGCAACCAGAGCATAGCCACCAGCTTAACACTAATATATATATATATATATATATATATATATATATATATATATATATATATATATTTACCCCAAATATGAGAATTTTAAGTGATGAGTTTGAATCTAAAGAAAACAGAGTCAAACGAGAACTTTGTAGGAAAAACCACTCAAGAGAAGAGAAAATTGAAGTTCTCACTAGATGGAAAGATTTGATGGAAGAAATATCAGCAGAAATACCTTTCTTTGAATATCGTGAAAATCATTTTCAGTGGCACAAGAAATCCTGTGTTCTCCCAAAAACCAATTGGACTAAAGAAAATAGGGAAGTAGTCCAATCTAGTCATCCACCCCAAGAAACTATCACTATCAAACATCAAAATGTTAAAGTGGTAGCTTCCCCTTTTAAGATTTCAACTGATGAAGAAAAGCCAGTCAGAAAAGTCATCGAGCAAAATAACTATACCAACCAGTGTCTAGATGTAATAGGAAAACAACTAGATAGAATAGAAAACAAGGCTGGCATTCAGCCTAGCAGTCTAATCCAAACTTTAGAAAAACCTTTATTCAGGTTACCAGCCAATAGGCAAGCCAGCCTTAAGTCTAAAGATAAGACAGCTCTAGAAATTGTTAATCAGAGATTAGAAAATTTAGTAAAATAAGAACTTGGTAGTTCTTCAAACCCTAAAGTTACTGAAGAAAGTCCCCTAAGGAGGACCATCATAACCTTAGGCAAAACTTCAACCTCTAGCCAAAACTCCTTAGAATCTAAAAAAGATGATGAACACATAGAAACCCAATTTGAGAGTTTGCAAATAAATAAACTTCACAAATCCAGGGTTACCCTAACCAGTCTTACTAAGAATTGGTACCCTAGACCCATACCTCCTGGCCTCCAATTTGAAGAGAGGAACCTCAGCAACCAATTTTCAGTATCATCGGATAAGCTTTATGAGTGGAATATAGATGGTTTGTTAGAACAAGAAATACTAAATAAGATCCAACACATATCTATGGTAGCCAACAACTACCTAAATAATGGCTATACCCATACTGAAGTTGTAGAACTCTTGGTCCTAGGATTCATTGGAAAGTTGTTATCCTGGTGGGATAAGTACCTCACTGAGGATTCTAGAGAACTCATTAAACATGCAGTAAAGCAAGATGATGATGGTAATCCCATATTTGATGAGCGTTTAGGAAGAGGGACCCCTGATGGAGTTAATACCCTAATCTATACAATCATGGATCACTTCATAGGAACCCTCAGTAACATCACAACTAGGATACATGACCAACTGAGCAATCTTAGGTGCCCTACTCTTAGTGATTTCAAATGGTATGAAGATGTCTTCACTACTAGAGTCATGCTTAGAGACAATTGCAACTCTCCCTTTTGGAAAGAAAAATTTATCAATGGCCTCCCCAGTCTTTCTGCCCATAAGATTAGAGAAACACTTAGTAGCCCAACTGGAGTCATAGAATATGACAAACTAACCTACAAGAATATATCCAGTGTCATTTGAAGAGAAGGTTTGAAGATGTGCATTGATATGAAGATTAGCAACCAAGCTACTAAGAATAAGAAGAGAACCAAATATGAAATAGGAGATTTCTGTATACAGTACGGCTTACCATCCATTGCTCTTTCCAATAGAAAAACCAAAGATAGACACCCCAGTAACCAGGCTTACTCTAGGAATCATAAAAGATTCAAGAAGTCCAATAACTTAGGCAAAGATGACTTCTATAAGAGGAAGACTAGAAAAACCCATAGAACTAGTCCTAAAGGAAAGGATATTACCAAAATAGCACCTGACAAGAAAAATGTCAAAGGCTACAAATGTGGCAAGAATGGACATTTCAAGTCTGAATGTAGAGTAAAAGCTCTAATCAATACTCTCCAGGGCGACCAGCAAGATAAAGAAGAGTTGATTAAGATCTTAGAACTTAAAGGCACTGATAGTGAGTCAGATAGTTCTAGTGACAATGATATCTTTTGGATTAACCAATCATCCTCTAGTGATTATCAGTCTACCTCCGTAGAATCTTCCAGTAGTCCAGAGATAAAACTTGGATGCAAGGATAGTTGATGCTAGAATAAGGCAATAAATGTTCTTAGCAAATAAGAGGAACTTCTTCTTGATCTAGTAGAAAAAGTAAAAGATCCCATAGATAAAGCACAATACCTTAGCAAACTTCAGAATGTTTTAGTTAGAGAGAATAAAGAGGATAAACCTAGAGTCTTTGAACCCCCAGTCAACCTTGAGAAAATCCTGATTAGGTTCACCAAATCCAAGAAGGATGTCACAGTCAAGGATCTCCAACAAGAGATAAAAGAGACCAAGTCTGAGGTTAAAACCCTTAAGGAAGAAGTTATGAAATTTAGCCAAGATCTAAATATTCTTAAAATTGACCATAGTTTCCTTGACCAGAAGATGGTGCACCAAAGTGGATCTTCACATCACAGTGATGGTGAAGATGACCTCCAGGATCTTCCAGGCAAGGAAGAAGAACCTGCTAACCTAGAAGCTTCAGAAGCATTCCTTAAAACCATTAGTAGGATTAATTTCCAAAAATTGCACTCTAAAGTCAAGATTGTCATTAGCAAAGAATTTGAGTTCGAAGTTGTAGCCCTTATAGACTTAGGAGCAGATCTTAATTGCATACAAGAAGGTGTAATTCCTATAAAATATTTTGTTAAAACCAAGGAAAGACTATCTTCTGCAAATGGCAGCAAAATGAAGATTAAATACAAGTTTCCTAAAGCACATGTATGCCAAAACAACAAGTGTTAAGTTCTAAAGACTTAGGATTTAATGTATTTAAAACTCTAATATGTATTGTTTGCAAACCATGATCAAAACAGGTTGTTTAGTCTTGTTTAGACTTGCTCAAAGTTGTATTATTTATGTAAAGTTGGAACAAGATGATGCAGGAATTAATAGTGCTTCTCGGCCTGGTTCGATCGATCGAAGCTAAGGCTCAATCAATCGAAAATCGGGTTAGATGCGTTTTTTTTGCAGAATTCCAACTCAGCCCTAACTCCTAAAAAGTTTAGGGTTTTATGTTTTTGCCCTAGGTATATAAGGCAAACCCTAGCCATGTTTTAGAGGTTACTCATGTTGCTGTTTTGTGTAAATCTCTTGTGAGATCTAAAGGAGCTTTCCTTTACACAAAGCTTAGGGTTTTCAAGGAGGAGATGTTATCTACACCTTGATGATCAACTCAGTTGCTGCCATTGGAGCTTAAAGATACACAAGCGGATGTGCTTGTAATTGCTGGAAGAATTCAAGAAAGAAGGAGTCTGTGGTCTCGGAGCTTGCACGTGGTTGTGTCAGTAAAGTTCTACTGGTGGGTAGCAATAAGAAGTTGAGCGTGGGGGCTTGTAAGTCTTATTGTATGAACTTCGATTCTTTCATATAGTGGATTCAAGTTTACCTTGAGGATAGCTAGGTCAAATCCTCCCCAGGTTTTTACCGTGTGGTTTCCTGGGTCATCATATTTTTGTGTTATTTACTTTTCCGTTGCTATATACTTGATATGATTATTTGATTGTGATAACCTAGAATTGCATAATTTGACTAAGTAACAACTTAGCTAATTCACTAGGTTAATCCAATTGTGTTTTAAGGGGTCTAAAAATCGTTCAAGTGGTATCAGAGCAGGTAGCTCTCTGTTTGTGGATCTTTTGATCTCTGAGCTGATCCTTGACCTTTGTTGTCATGGATTCTTGGAAAATCTTTTTGCTTATATGTCAACTAGTCTACTTGTTGTCTTTGCCCTTTGTTAAATCTGTTAAATCTGTCCTTGAGTATCTTGGTATAATCACATGTGATAAGAGTTATGTATGTTATATTACTTTAACCGCCTTAAAGGCACGTGATTCTTGTATTTGGTATTTGGATAGTGGTTGTTCCAGGCATATGACAGGAAACAAAGGTTTATTCAAGACTCTCTTTGAAGGGAAGATTGGGACAGTCACTTTTGGAGATGGAAGCAAATCTGTGATCAGAGGCATTGGAAATGTGGACATTCCAGGGTTACCAGTTTTCGAAGATGTTTGGTATGTTGATGGATTGAAGGTCAACCTACTCAGCATCAGTCAGATTTGTGACAATGGTTTGAATGTTCTCTTCACTAAGTATGAATGTGAGATACTCGATGGAGGAGGTGACTGTATGTGTGTTGGTGTAAGGACAGCTGACAACTGTTATGGTATAACACCAAGCATAAACAACAAGTGTTTTAGTGCAAAAATAGATCAAGTTGATTTGTGGCATCAACGGTTGGGGCATGCAAGTCATAAGCAATTAGAGAAGATTTCCAAGTGTGATGCAGTTATTGGTTTACCTAAGTTTGAAAAGATAGACAAGTGCATTTGTGGACCATGTTAGATAGGTAAACAAGTGAAATCCAAGCATCCGTCTGTAGCTAGTGTTCAAACTTCAAGACCTCTAGATCTATTACACATTGATCTTATGGGTCCTGCCAGAGTTCAGAGTTTAGGTGGAAAGAAGTATATTCTAGTCGTTGTGGATGACTTTACTAGATATACTTGGGTTGTGCTTTTGAAAGATAAAGTTGAGGCTCCTGAGAAGATGATACATCTGTGCAAGAAATTGCAAGTTGAGAAAGATACTGTAATAGCCAGAATTAGAAGTGATCATGGAAGAGAATTTGAGAATACCAAGCTGGCTAATTTCTACAATGATCAAGGCACACATCAAGAGTTTTCTTCACCCAAGACACCTCAACAGAATGGGATAGTGGAAAGAAAGAATAGGGTCATTCAGGAGATAGCATGTGTCATGCTACATAACAAAAAGTTGCCAAAATCCTTCTTGGGAGAAGTAGTTAACACTGCTTGCCATACACTCAATCAGGTGTACTTTAGACCTAATTCCAAGAAAACTCCTTATGAACTCTGGAGAGGGAAGAAGCCTGTTGTCAAATATTTCATGATATTTGGCAGTGACTATTACATTCTACGTGACAGAGAGAACCTAGAAAAGTTTGATGCAAAAAGTGATAAAGGATACTTTCTAGGATACTCTTCCACTAGTAGAGCTTATAGAGTGTACAACCTGAGAACCAAAACAGTCATGGAATCTTCAAATGTTGTGATCAATGATGAAGTGTGTTCAAAAACACATTCAGAAAGCACTACTCCTGCTCAAGATAAGTCTATAGAAGTTGGCGATGCACTTCCTGCTAATTATGTGGGAAAACATAGTGAGGAAGAGCTGTTGTTGTTGAATGATACAGTTCCAGTACCATCGAGTTCAGAACCATCCACTCCGGTTCATGACACTCAACAAGCACAAAGTGAGTTCAGTCCTCCATATGAACAGAAAGGTACCTCCATATCTCTAGTTAAAGGTCCATCCTCTAGAGTTAAATTGACTCATGCTGCCACAAACATATTGGGTAGTCTGAATGATAACATGAGATTGAGATCAAAAGCCTTGAATGTGATTACTCACTCATGCTATCTGTCCCAATTTGAATCGAAGAACGTGGATGAAGCACTTCAAGATGCTGATTAGGTAAATTCCATACATGAAGAACTTCATCAATTCGTTCAGAATGAAGTGTGGGAATTAGTTCCTAGACCAAAAGGAGTAATTGTGATTGGAACTAAATGGATCTTTAAGAACAAGTCAGATGAACATGGCACTGTTATCAGAAATAAATCAAGACTTGTTGCTCAAGGGTACACACAAGTGGAAGGAATTGATTTTGATGAGACCTTTGCACCAGTAGCAAGACTGGAATCCATTCGGATACTTTTGGCCATAGCAAGTCATCTAAACTTCAAGTTGTATCAAATGGATGTCAAGAGTGCTTTCTTGAATGGGATGCTACAAGAAGAGGTATATGTTGAACAACCTAAGGGCTTTGTTGATCCTCACAGACCGGATGATGTCTACAAGTTGAAGAGAGCCCTCTATGGTTTGAAACAAGCTCCTTGGGCTTGGTATGACAGATTGATTGCATATCTCACTAAGCATGGGTTCAAAAGGGGTTCTGCAGATACTACTCTCTTCATAAGAAAGGATAATAATGGTTTTGTTGTAGCTCAAATTTATGTTGATAACATTGTTTTTGGTGCTACTAATGATTCTCTTGCTCATTCTTTTGCAGATGAAATGAAGGCGATGTTTGAAATGAGTATGGTTGGTGAACTAACTTATTTCTTGGGATTGCAGGTAAAGCAAATGGAGTCAGGAATCTACATCAATCAAGCAAAATATGCAAGAAATCTAGTTAAAAGATTTGAATTGGACAAGGCTGCTCATGCTAGAACACCGATGGCTGCAAATGCAAAATTAACAATTGATCCATCAGGTGAGTCTGTTGATGTTACTCTGTAGAGAAGCATGATTGGATGTCTCTTGTATTTGACTGCCAGTCAGCCTGACATCTCCTTTAGTGTTGGTGTCTATTCTAAATTTCAGTCTAATCCTAAGGTTTCACATTTAAATGTTGTTAAGAGAATCATAAAATATGTTAGTGGAACTTGTGATTATGGATTATTTTATAGCAAAGAGTCTAATCTGTCTCTTACTGGTTTTTCTGATTCTGATTGGGCTGGCAATGCTGATGACAGAAAAAGCACCACTGGTGGGTGTTTTTATGTTGGAGCCAATCTTGTGGCTTGGATGAGTAAGAAGCAAAATTCTGTTTCTTTATCTACTGCTAAGGCAGAATATATTGTTGCTAGGAGTTGTTGTTCTCAGCTTATTTGGATGAAAAAGCTTTTGAGTGATTATGGGATATCACAAGACACCATGGTTGTTTACTGTGATAATTCTAGTGCTATAGATATCTCTAAGAATCATGTTCAGCATTCTAAGACCAAACACATAGAACTTAGGTATCACTTCATTAGGGATTTGGTTAAAAAGAAGATTGTGGTTCTTGAGTACATCCCTATTGAACGTCAAAACGCTGACATCTTCACCAAACCTCTTGATGGAAGTAAGTTTGAGACACTTCGTCAAGTAATTGGTGTGCTTCAATGTCCCTAGTCTCTTTTGGCTTTCTTGGTCCTTGTGCTTCAATGCTCTATCCTTATGTGACCATTGTTCTTTGGTTTATGTTTGTTTCTAGGATTTGCATTGCATATCATTCATGCATTTCATTCTAGGTTTGCTTTTATTTCTTCTTTTCAAGAAATATATATATATATATATATATATATATATATATATAAAATAAAAAAATAAAAAATAAAAGGAGAAAAAGGAATGCAATTTGTGTTTTGTATTCATTCTCTTGGTTTTTTGAAAACAAGGTTGGTCAATTTATTTTCACATAACATGTCTTTGTACATTGCTTAGCTTTGATGAGCTTATTTATTGCACTTTACTAGTTGAAGTTTTGTAGTGCATGTTGTGTGGGAAAGGTGTTTATAGTTTTTGATCACTTTGTCTTGATCTTGAAGTCACATGTCTTTGACTGTCGGACTTGAACTTTTTGAGAAAGGCATAAATAACCATCTCACCACTATTCTCTAGCCAATCATTAACACCTTAGTGCATCTCGTAAGATTCTGTGCTCGAGAAAGTGTAGCACATGCACAAAAAGAACATAAAGTGTAGCCTCGGTTTAATTGCTTAATGCTTAAAATTGGTGTGTACCATTAGACTTGATGCCAAATCACATAATTAAAATTGGTGTGTACATTATCCCGGCTTTTAATAAGTTTCCGAACAACTAAAATTTGTGTGTACAATATGAGGAAAAATTCAAGAAACTTATATGATTGCAAGCTTATGATCTAGGAGATGTGGGAGTTATATGATGTAACTCTTTAGGTGATAGTCTCTTTTGAATTCTATGTAATGAATTTTGTAGACTTTGTGGTTGATTTCTATTCACATATCACCTCACATGTATTTCAAACTTTTGCTAATTGCACACAACTACACAAGTTACTCTTTGCTAAACATTGTACATGTTATTGTGTGTGTTTTTGGTCTGACCAACCAAGTTTGAAAAATACTTTGAGTTTTATGCAAAACCGATTCGTTGCTTGAGAATTAAAAAGGGAGTTTTGTTTGAAAATCTTAATTTTGGAAAACTGGGTTTAAAATCTTGGGTTTGTGAAAATCATTTCATCTCATACTCATGCATTTATTTCATATTTTTCAATGCTTTAAGGAGAGGTTGCATCAAATTCTATTGATTTTCAAAAAAATTCATTTTTTTTACAATTTCGATCGATCGAGTCTGTTTTTCGATCAATCAAAATTGTGATTAAAAATTTCAGTGCACCTCTGTCTGTTTCGATTGATCGAAACTATTTTTCGATCAACCGAATATCATGAATAAGGTTTTTAAAAAAATATGGTTTTGACTTGTTCAACTTCACTTTTCCAAAAGTTTTTCAACTTTTCTCTCTCTCCAACTCGGCAAAGCACAATCATCTAATTTTTGTCGTTTTCGACCTTTTTTTTTTGCAAGGTTTTCCTCTCCCATCACCGGTAAGACCTTTATACCCTTTCTTTTGCATTGTTTTTCATGATTTCATGCATTTTTTCATGGTTTTTGGGTAAATTTTTGGACTATGCATAAATTGGGATTTTTGTTTAATCAAGCCTTGTTTTGTGAAATTAATCAATGGGTTTTGTTGCTATATTGATATATTCATGATCTATGATGGTTAATTTGATCAATTTGGGGTTTTGTGAAAAATTAAAAATTCTAGGGCTTGTATTGAATCTGAATTAGGGATTTTGTTCAATTAGGTTAAAATTGATGAAATTGGCTTGTTGAATTGATGTCATTGATCATTCTAATCTGTTTTCGACCTTGTGTGATGATCAATTGGTCAAATTTTTTATAAAACAAACAAGTGGTTTTCAAATTTTGGGGGTTTTTGTTAGAAACTCTATGCTCAAGCCAATTTTGTGAATTTAAATTTACATCGAACTTAGTTCACTGCATTAGAACATGCATCATGACATTTAAACTGTTCATGCATCATATAGATTTTTGTTCTATATCTATTTTGTGCTAACTTGCAGTCTGCCCTTGGTTTTTTCTTTTTGTTCTTTTTTGGTTTTGCTTTGTGTCTTTGTCCTTTCCTTAGCACCATGCCTAGGAAAACTAGAGCTCATAAGACTCCCTCCTCTTCTTCTGAGTCACCCCCTAGGAGTGAGCTGTTTAAGGATGCCACAAGCAGAGAGGCCTTTGATAAGTTAAACAGTAAGAGGAAAATTTGGGCTGAGCATTCTGTGCTGCTAGATGAGTTAGATCCTGCCATTAGGGCAAATTTTAAGAGTCGAGGCTGGTTGTCCTTGTTGGAGATAGATCATCCACCCCCGACCGCCCTGATTAGAGAGTTCTACTCGAACCTCTCTTGCCACTTCTATGATTCCAACACCTTGGTTAGGATTTGGATACGAGGTGTTGAGTTCACCATTACCCCTAGGGTAGTGGCTGAAGCTCTTGGGGTTCCGGTCGTTAGGCAGCCTGTCTATCCTTATGAGGAGTCTCCACCCTTAGATGACGTCATGTCATACATCACTGGGTCTTCTATCCAGTAGGGTTCTGATCCTCGAATCACGTCCACTGAGCTTCCTGTGACTACCTATCTTTTTCTTAGGATAGCTTGTCATTCTTTGTGGCCTATCTCTCATCTCCACACCATCCCTATTGAGAGATGTGTGTTTCTGTATGCCCTTGTTTCTGGTGCTTCTATTTCTTTTCCTCATTTGTTTCTTCGTTCTTTGAACAAGATTCATAGGAGTACTGTTGTTGTTCACGCTCTTGTTTATTCTATCTTCATTCAGAAGATCTTGTTGTTTTTAGGTTTAGATGGTTTCCCCGCGTCTGAGCCCGTACATGTTACTGGTCCCATAGGTGCCTCTTTTCTTCGTCTGAGGGCTGCGCATTTGAGGCCTCCTCATGTTCCGTCTTCTGGTGCTGTACCCCCTCATCCCTCTTCTACAGGTGATGCACAGGTTGAGACGTCTGGTGCTGCTGTTGCTGCTGATGTTCCTCCACCGACTACTTCAGATGATTCAGACATTCGACGTACGTTGGATCATGTCTTGACCGTTTAGGCAGCTCATGGACAGATTTTGGTGGACTTGCTAGATGAGGTTCGTGCTTTGCATGCAGAGTTGGTGCATTTTAGACGATCTCCTTCGCCACCTCCTTTTCATGATGGATTATGATTGCCCTTTGGCATTCCACCACAAAAAGGGGGAGTAGATTTTGGATTAGCCTGTAGAGTTTTTGCTGATTGGGGGAGTTTTGTGATTCTTTGGAGCCTGTGGTGATTAGATTGTATCTAGGAGCTGCACCTTGTTTTTACTTTCATTTGGTTCTTGATGTATTTTTGTTGGGCTATTCATGTTAGGGGGAGATACATTTATTTTGTTTCTTGTTTCACTGCTTATTGATTTATATTTATGAGTTTTTCATTGATATATGTCTTTATTTTGTGTTGTGTGGAAAATACAAGAATACTTTGTTTAAAGGGGAGTTAACATTGTTTTTGATGTATCTAACTTAGGGGGAGAGTTAGTTTACATATTTGTTGATTTACTGTTTTTCTGCCACACATGTGTTTATGCATTTGTTGAGTATTTCAGGAAATACAGGTTGATTCAATTGAGCTGCTGTCTACACTTGCAACTGATGGATAGTAGTTAGGATTGGATTTGTTATGTAAAGGGCTTTATTTTGTAAACTTTGAGCTTTTAGTTGTATTTTGTCACGGATTGCCAAAGGGGGAGTTTGTTAGGTTCTAAAGACTTAGGATTTGATGTATTTAGAACTCTAATATGTATTATTGGCAAACCATGATCAAAACAGGTTATTTAGTCTTGTTTAGACTTGCTCAAAGTTGTATTATTTATGTAAAGTTGGAACAAGATGATGCAGGAATTAATAGTGCTTCTCGGCCTGGTTCGATCGATTGAAACTTAGGCTCGAACAATCGAAAATCGGGTCAGATGCGTTTTTTCTGCAGAATTCCAACTTAGCCCTAACTCCTAAAACGTTTAGGGTTTTATGTTTTTGCCCTAGGTATATAAGGCAAACCCTAGCCATGTTTTAGAGGTTGCTCATATTGCTGTTTTGTGTAAATCCCTTGTGAGATCTAGAGGAGCTTCCCTTTACACAAAGCTTAGGGTTTTCAAGGAGGAGATGTTATCTACACCTTGATGATCAACTCAGTTGCTACCATTGGAGCTTAAAGATACACAAGCGGGTGTGCTTGTAATTGCTGGAAGAATCCAAGAAAGAAGGAGTCCGTGGTCTCGGAGCTTGCACGTGGTTGTGTCAGTAAGTAACAACTTGGCTAATTAACTAGGTTAATCCAATTGTGTTTTAAGGGGTCTAAAAGCCATTCAACATGTTTTAAAACACCTTTTGTCCTTGTTAAAGACATGACAGATAAAGTTATCTTAGGGAACCCGTTTATATGTCTTCTATATCCCTTTACCATAGACAATGAAGGAATAACAACCCATCCTTTTAGGCAGCCAGTCAAGTTTAGTTTCCTAAGGAGTCCAGAACCCCGTGAGATAAATGTCCTCCAACATATCTCTATCTCAAAAACCTTAAATCTGATCAACAAGAAAATCCAACACCTTGAGTATCTAAAAGATGAACTCAATTATAGGAGGATTGAAAAGCAACTCAAAAATAAAACCCTCATCAAAAGGATAGCTCTCTTTGAAGAAAAACTTAAACAAGAAGTTTGTTCAGACCTCCCTACAGCCTTTTGGCATAGGAAAAGACATGTCGTCTCCCTTCCTTATGTCAAAGATTTTAAGGAAAAAGAAATCCCAACCAAAGCTAGACCTATCCAAATAAGTCAAGAGCTCATGGATTTTTGTAGAACTGAAATAGAAGACCTCCTTAGTAAAAATATCATCAGGAAGTCTAAATCACCATGGTCTTGCTCTGCATTCTATGTCCAAAAAAATGCTAAGATCGAAAGAGGTGTCCCTAGACAAGTCATTAATTACAAACCCCTCAACAAGGTCTTAGAATGGGCAAGGTACCCAATTCCTAATAAAAAGGATTTAGTCAACAGACTCAGTAAGACAGTAGTTTTCAGTAAGTTTGGCATGAAGAGTTGATTTTGGCAAGTACAAGTCAGAGAGTCTGATAGATATAAGACTGCTTTTACAACACCATTTGGTCATTATGAGTGGAATGTAATGCCTTTTGGTCTCAAGAATGCACCCAGTGAATTCCAGAACATCATGAATGAGATTTTTTAACCCTTTCTCCAGCCATTCTATTGTATATATTGATGATGTTCTTATCTACTCTGAGTCCATTGACCAACACTAGAAACATTTGAACTCATGTCTTAACACAGTCAAAATTAATGGGCTAGTTGTATCAGCTTCAAAGGTTAGATTTTTCCAAACACATGTTAGATTCTTAGGTTTTGATATTCATCATGGTTTAATCAAACCAATTGATAGGGCCATCCAGTTTGCAGATAAATTCCCAGATCAAATCCAAGATAAAACACAACTCCAAAGGTTTCTTAGGTCACTCAATTACATTTATGATTTCTACCAAGATCTCAGAAAACAATGCAAACCCCTTTTTGACAGACTTCGTAGCAATCCTCTAGCTTGGTCTTCTATTCATACTTTTGTCATCCAAGAAATAAAGAAAGATGTCAAGACCCTACCGTGTCTAGGCATTCCCTCACCCAACTCCTTTGAAATTGTCCAAACATATGCCTCTAACATAGGTTATGGAGGCATACTTCTTCAAAAGACCAGTCCAACCTTTCCGGAGCAAATAGTCTATTTCCATTCTGGAATATGGAATCAAACCCAGATTAATTACAGCACTATCAAAAAGGAAAATTTATCAATAGTTTTATGTATCAGTAAGTTTCAAAGTGATTTATTAAACCAAAAGTTTTTAATAAAAGTAGATTGCAAATCTACAAAACATGTTTTAGAAAAAAGATGTTAAAAATATTGCATCAAAATAAGTCTTTGCCAAATGGCAAGCCATTTTATCAGTTTTCGATTTTGAAATTAAGTTCAATGAGGGAAGTCAAAACAATATCCCTGATTTTCTCACGAGTGAATTCCTGCAGAACCAAAATGTTCGAGAAGAAGCCCTAGTTACAGTAGCTCCAACCCACAAAAGCCCCAAAACAGTCGCCCCCTAGCCAACCCAGTCGGCCAAAACCCTAGACTGGCTAGATGGTAGTCATCCGACCAGGGTCCTATGAAGCCCACTTAATTTCTCCAGCCAACCAAGTCAACCGTTTTATGGGTTCTACCACAATACCTAGGCCCAACTACGGAGAACCTAGTTATGTTTCAGCCTTAGTATCCCCTACACCGAGAGCAATTACCCTATGCATTCTCAGATCCCTTTGCCTCTAGTCAACCTCAGAGATCATCCCAGTCCCTACACAAAAAAGAAAAGACTCCTTACATTAAGAAGACTTTTTCCAGTTATTTGTTTTACATTGAGCCCCATATGGCTCACATCAAAGACCCCTTAGCCCTTGCCATGAATTTTATGCTGCCAAATTGGCACTTTATCCCTAAAGACCCCCCAAAGTCCATCAAGTTTTATTCCAACGTCCTCAAACAATAGCAATCTGTCTTGGTTGAGAATATCCGAGATAAAAAAAGACCCCTCAGTAGTTCTTTACCACAAGCTTATCATCAAAAAATTCATTAGTTGCAAAGAATGGGGACAGCACCCCTTTATCCTTAGGACACTTGAAGGCACAGTACTCCAGTATAGTTATTATGACTATGTGGACGCCTTTGAAAAAGTCTTATATTTCCAAAATAGAACATTTGACCATTCATGGTTTTTAATGTTTGACAATAATTTTGATAGTCAAATACCCACATGGTTTCTTAAATGGTAGGAAATGTTCGGATTAGTTCCACAAATCCTTCCACCAGCTTTACAAGATACCATCTAGTATTTCTCCATAGTCTTCATCGTGGATAACCACGCATCTCAATGCCTTGCCATACTGCACATGATGGCTAAGTACAAAATCCATTGGATAAGTAAGTGCTCTTGTGCTATCCAGCAAAATTTGGTGGTAAGAGAATACTCAGTCAAATGGTGGGATGCCCTTAAGATTGATCCAATCATTAGTTAGGTAAATAAAGATTTTCCTCCTCTAGTCCCCAAGTCCATTAAAACAAGATCTCAGATGAATTTGGAATCCATCTCAGTTACAGGAAAATCCAGAAAAGAAATCAATAATCTTGCCAACCAACTCAGGCTCTAGGCTTCACAAATGGAAGATGAAGAAATTTCACCAACCTCCACCAGCAGGGGCGAAGCCACATAGTGGCTTGGGGGGGGCCCCGACCCCTGCAAAAAAAAAAAAAAGAAAGAAATTTCCATTAGAGTAAGTAGAAAAAAAAATTGGGCCCCCCCAATATTGGACAATCGGCCCCTCCATGCCCAATTCTCAACTATTCTCCCAAGCCCAACTCAAATATTCTCCCAAGCCCAGCTTTAGTTTTAGGCCTTTTCACTTTATGTACTCTAAATAAAACAAGCTGGTCCGCTCAAGTCCAAACACTAAAAACAAAACTTCACTTTCTCTTCATCTCAAAAAATCCACCTACTGACCCACGAAATCCCTTTCTTTACTTCTTATTCTTTTGTTTTGTCTTCTTTGATACACTTTCATTTGCATTGGTACCGTTGCCTACCTACTAGCCCCCAAAACTCCAGTCTTCTGTACTCACAGTTTGGGGAAAAAAAAAAAAATCTTGACCAATTTTTTCTTTCTTCATCAGTTTTAGTTTTGAAACTTGGTGACTACTTGGTGACTAGCGAGTTTTCTTCTCTTTCTTAGGCATTAGACATTCATCTCTTTTTAGTGTCTTTTTTTTATTTTCTCAACTATCTACACCTAAATATTCACACGCTCTTTATATTTTCATAAATTTTTAGAGAAATACATGATTGAAGGCATGGGGAGTTGTTTGTGATGAGTCTTGAAGGGAAAATCTAAAGTTAGAGGCAGTCAGGCAGAGGCAGTAGGCATTGCCACACGGGTGACCCATCTTTGCAATTTGTGAAGACAAAGTTTCTAAGGTAAAATTGTTTTGATTTATTACCTATTTTTGATTAGTTGGATATCATGTGGTTGTGGATGTGGCTATGGGTGTTGTTAAATTGTTTGGTTTATGTCGTGTACCAATACTTGTGTGTTTAATTTTTGTTTTTATTTGAGGGGTTATTATTAATTAAAGTTGTATTAAAAATGGGTTGTATGTTTAAATTATAGTGGAAATTTTGTTTTTTCTTGAGTATGAACAACATCCATATAACTAAGTAAAAATTTCTAATTAAAATTTTATTTTTTAAACTTCTTTTCAGGTTAATTTTTGAGTCATATTCTTAAAGCTAAAAGAATTATGAGCAAACGAAAAATAATTGATGCATTCTTTAAGAAAAAATATGTTAGCAATTTAGAAATTAGGACACATGTGGCTGTAGAAACAAATGTTAATACTTCAATGCCTGATGAACACCCTGACCTCTCCAAATGTTCAAGAATTCAATCTGAAGAGATAGATCGTAATCCAGGATCATGTAAACAAATATGTGAATTCTCTGTCAACAAACAAGATGAAATCCGACGAGCTTATCTCAAAGAAGGTTCATATCAACCTAAAAATATAGACTATCCATACAACGATGATACTCATCATCGTCGATTTCAACCTTCATGGTTCGAATTAACCCCTCATGTAAAAATTCCTAGCTACGCCCCTGTCCACCAGCCATCCAGCCCTTAGTCCTTCCTAAGATGCTCAAGACCAATATGCTAACTATGACCTAGGTAGTGATTAGCCATTTTGTATAGTAAAAATTACTATACGAAATAGTCTCTGCCACTAAAAGACGAAAATATTCTCTACTGACACTAGAAGACAAAAATAGTTTCTGCCGACACAATAAGACAGAAAGTGAACAGTCCTACTAACACAAAAAAATGGAACTGAACAGTCCTATCGTGTATGCTACTTGTCTACCTCCCTTTTTCAGATTACCTCCCTTTTTCGGAATTTGGGCAAGACCTCCTCTAGTCTATTTAAGGAGGCCTAAGTTCCCCCCAGAGGACACCACCTTGGAGAATCCCTCTTAGTATATTTCAAAATCTTTGTAATCTTTTCCAGTTTTAAAATGTATCAAAGTTTTCAGCAAATCAAAATGGCTTCAATCAGCCATCAATAATAAGCATTGTAAGGTTTATTTTTACTTGTTAAGCACTGTAATAAACATTATCTAGTTGTGTTTATTTTCAAGCATATATATTATAAGTTGGTTGGTTTTACCGCCTTAATATTATGTCTCCTATTCCATTTATCTTACTTTATGTCTATTTCATGTTAACACTGCACCTTCCTTTTTATGTTCTTATCTTGTTATATATTCTCTTGATAACTCTCTATAATTGCATGTTCTAATTATTACTTCTCTTTACCCTGACCACCTTAATTACATTACATGCCCCCTATCCCCTTTATCTTACTTTACATTTATTTCACTCTCCCCCCCCCCCCCCCCCCCCACCCCTTTTATTATCTTTTATATATGTTATATCTTCTCTGTTCTTTTATATCTGTTATATATATATATATATATATATATCTTGTTTGTTCAACCATATATCATATGTTCACCTAATCCTAAAGAACAAATAAAAGACATAAAAAGGAAATGATGACCCTAAAGTTATGGTATATCTAAGATTGTTGTGGGATAAAAGAAAAGAAGTTCTCACATATAAAAGGTTTGTCCCTAAATCCCAAGGTATATCTTAACTTGAAAAGTTCATAAGACCATAGCCTAATTGTCATCCTAAGCCCAAGTGGAGAAAGCCCTTTTGGAAAAAGAGGACTTTAGGCCTAAGATGACAAGTATGCTATGAACTTAGTATCCAATATCCTACGAAGTCAATATGAAATTCCCTAATTTTGGGCCTCTTTGTTGTATGACTAGGCCCAAAATGATGAGAATCTCATGGACTTTGAGAGGAAGGCTACAATATATTCTAGCTAGAGGGCTATTTCAAAAAAAAAAAAAAAAAATGAAAAGCCCAAAGGTGAGGAATACATTATAAGCCCATGTTTGAGATAAAGGGTTGAAAATTCTAAGTACATTCTAATGAAAGCCCATGAAAATAAGATGAGAGCTTTGTTGTAAATGGACACAAGCCTAACGATACAAGGGACAAAGGTCCTTAAGAGCATTCACAGCAGTGGTGCTAAATAGCTATATTGCTATTTTTTAGCACCACTGCACATAAAAAAAGCTCACAGCAATGGAGCTATAAGCAAAAAATTTTGCTGCTCCGCTACAGTGCACATCTATATTTAGATGTGCACTGTAGCACACAGCTAAAAAAAAAAATATTTTTTTAATCCACTTCTCTCACTTCTCCCATTAAATAAACTTTTCTCTCTCTCTCTCTCTCTCTCTCTCTCCGGCTTCTCTTCTTTCTTTCTTTCTTCCTCAATTTTTTTTTCTCTCTAGCTCACCGGACAGTCCCTCATCTCCCTCATCCCTCATCGCCGGCCTGTTCCGCCGATTTGTTCCGCCTTCCATTCAACACCTCACTCACTCAACACCGCTTCCACCTCACTCACTCAACAGCTCGCCGGCCAGCTCCCTCTCTCTAGCTCGCCGATCTGTTCCGCCGGCCAGCTCCCTCATCCCTCATCGCCGGCCAGCTCTCTTTGTTGTGATTGAGTTTTTTTATTTTTATTTTTATTTTTATGTATTTTCATATGGGTTTGGTGGCTGTGGTGGTGGTGGTGGTGGTGGTTGATTTTGGCTATGGTAGTGGTGGTGGATGATTTTGATAGTGGGTTTGTAGATTTTGGTTGTGGTGGTGGTGGTGGTGGTGGATGATTTTGGCTTTGATAGTGGTTTTTGTGTATTTTGGCTTTGGCAGTAGCTTGTTCTTGGTTTTGTTTTTGTTTTTGTTTTTTTTTTTTCTATTTTGTGTTGTGGTTGCTAAAGTAGAGTGGTGGTTGTGGCCGGTGGCCGGTGGTGGTGGTGGTGATTGTGGTTGTGGTTGATGGTAGAGTCGATTGCGGTGGGTGCTGCAGATGTATTTTCAGTCGGTAGGATATATTTTTTTTTTAAGGAATATATTATTTTATTGTGATGTTTGTATTATTTTATTGTGTTGAAAGCTAAAATAGATTCACTGCTGTAGCATGTGTGTAGGTATAATAGATAAAGTAAGTTTTGGTGGAGCTAAAAAGCTAAATTTTTAGCTCCACTGCTGTGGATGCTCTAAGAGGCAAGAGAGTGATCTTGTAATTGGGCCTACAATAAAATGAAGTTAAAATTTTTCTAAGGACATGTAAAAAAGAAAAGAACCTTCAATTGAGACATGAACTTAATAAAATGGGGCTTCTTTTCAGGCATCATTGCACTGTCCAAGTCAAGAAAACACGTCCCCACTCCCATTTGGATTCAAGAGAAGGGAAAAAGCTTGATCAAAATTGAAGAAACACACCAAGAAGAGGAAGAAGCTCTGCAAACACCAATGTCTACCTCCACGGAAGTTCCAATGTCACATCAAATCCTCAAGGCTTTGAATGAACGTAGAGAAGCTCTTAGGAAGATTATGCGGCATCTCACTAAGTTGGAGGAGGCTAAACTTAAGAAGCCTTCACATATAGAGATCAACGATGAGGAAGATGACATGGAAGAATAGGATGAAAAGGACAAGGCTGAATATGAAAGAAACAAACAATTTGAGAAGCTCACCGGAGAAACCGTAGCTATGAGAGAGAAGATGGAAAAGATGTAACTTGCCTTCCGTAAGGCACAAGGGATGGATGATTACCTTTACAATATAGGGGGAGTGAGCTCCAAAGCTCCTATTGCACTACCTCCCAATTTCAAAATTTTCGATGTAGAAAAGTTTGATGGTACTGAGATCTGAAGTAACATGTAAGGAGATATTTGAGCCTTGCTGAAATGAAAGGGTTAGATGAGAAGCAAACCTTGAATGCATTTTCCCTCTCACTCATGGGAGGTGCATCAAGATGGTACTATAGCCTTGATCCAAGCAAAACTAAGGTGTGGAATGAGTTTGTAGAGTTGTTTGTGGATCAATTCATTTCAACACCATGATTGATGTGACCCTAAGAGACTTGAATACTACTACGCAAGGTGTAGGGGAGACCTTTACTGAATTCATGACTAGGTGGAAGACCAAAGCATCTAGGATGGTTAATAGGCCAAATGAGAAAGACCAAATCAACATGATCATCAAGACCTTGCTTCCGACCTATAATAGTAGGCTCTTGTCATCCCCTATTAGCTCATTTGGGGAACTTCATGATTGTGGGACAAGGATTGAAGATGCTATCAACAATGGGTAATTGGAGAAGGGAGAGAGTAAGCCTCCAACCAAGAAGACATATGGAGGAGGAGCAAGCACCACCAAAGCACCCAATTTTGCAAACGCAAGTGCCATCATACCCCAACCAACAATAACCTACCCAAAGAAAGCTCGCTATGATTTCTCCGACCTAGGAATGACCCTCACCCAAGCATATGAGAACCTATCCTCCAAGGGATTCCTCAAGCCCTTGGATCCTGCAGAGCCAAAAGGAAAGGAAGACAAAGAAGAGGAGGATAAGGTCTTGACACAATTGAAGAAGACCCAAGCCCATGTGTCCGTGTAGGGCTTACTCATGGCATCCCAAAAGCATCGCAAGGCTCTCTTAGACGCCTTGAATGGGAAAGAAGTGCCCATAGAAACTACACCCTAAGAAGTGCTATCTTTCATGGGGGTCGAGGGTGCCTCACATCCTTTCCTTGACTTTTCCAACGAAGATTCCCCTCCTGAATGAGCTACCTATACTAGACCTTTGCAAATCACCATAGAGTGCATGGGTGCCAAGGTTCCCATAGTGCTTATTGACAATGGGTCTGCATTGAATGTTTGTCCTTTTACGACCGCCCTCACCATTGGCTTAAACATGAAGACCATCACACCTTTTCCTTTGACTGTTAGGGCATATGACAACACTTCAAGGAAGGTCATGGCTCCTTGCAAGATTGGCCCAATCGAGACGATCGTGGAGTACCATGTCATGGATATCACCCCTACCTACAATCTTCTCTTGGGAAGAATTTTGGCTTCATCCTATTGGGGTAATTCCTCTTCCTACCCAAAAAATGAAGATCCCATGGAAAGGAGGAGTGGTTGTAGTACTTAGAGATAGTGAAATCCTAACACCGTTTTGTGGACTTGAAGAAGGAGCGAATGAGCTTCAAATGAGTGGCTTTGAGTTCGTGAACATGACTGACTATGGGTTGAGGATGAGAAGTACACCACTGATTTGTTCCCCTATTGTAGCCACGAGGTGATTGCAATGATGAAGAAAATGGGATACATGCCTAGCATGAGGCTTGGGAAGGAAGGAAGGAAGGGGAATGGTTGAGTACACAGACATCAAGGCTCAAGTGACTAGGAAAGGTTTAGGATAATGGTAGTATATACACATCCTTTGAAGAATACTTTGTCAATATCTCCTATCTCTACCTCAGCTAAAGAAAGCTAGGACTAGGATAAAAATAAAAATAACCAATCTATACTCACCCACATATGAACCCGTTTTGGAATTAACCTCAAAACCCAAATCAAAATACGAACAACAACACATCCACACACATCCAAAACCACAAATCTATCAGTAACCTTGCCCCAAATCCCATTTTTCAAACTCTACCAACCAAAAGAAACCCAATCCCTAACATTCCGTTTGGGAGTTTACAAATGAATAGATTGGAATGATCATATTGGCTCTGTTTGGGAGGAGGGAATGGAATAGAATGAAAAGAATATTTTTAGACTATTCTTCCCTCCCTCTTGTTTAGGAGTTTTAACTAAGGGTCGTCAATGGGCCGGGTCGGGCTGGCCCGGCCCATTTTTACTTGGCCCAAGGGCACAATGGGCTGGGCATAATGGGCTATTAACTAGTTAACGGGCCGGGTCGGGCTGGGCCGAAAGAGAAAACTCCAGCCCACGACCCTCCCCATGGGCAATGCCTATTTTGTCTTTAACGGGCTAGGCTACTAGGTTAGGCCTAATGGGCTACCCATGAGATTGCGTTAGCATATTATTTTTAGAAATAAATAATCAATTTTTAATAAGGGAATAATCAATCTAGTTTTTTTTAAAGGAAAGAATCAAAGAATTTAATACTTAATTACAATTTTTTTTATAGTCAAATCTATTTAATTTTTTATTTTGTTGATGGAAACTTATTTAATTTTTTTTTAAATAAGGGTTCAAATAGTTTTTTATTTTTATCTTTAATAAAAAAAAAATCAAATGGTTAATTCAAATTTGCTAGACTACTAGAAAAATATATATTTAATAAACTAAGTTTAGCACAATTACTTTAAGTATCTTAGTGGTTAGGAGAGTTCTCTTAAGAAATTCTATTACAATATCTCAAGATCAATCCTTCATACACTTCCTATATATTTTTGTTAAAAATTCTAAGTTATTGGACTGGGCAACGGGTTGGGCTACTAGGCTAGCCCACCGGGTGCCCATGGGCATAAAAACTAACCCACGGCCTAACCCACTGGGCTAGTGGGCTATCCATGGGCCTCAATAACAACGGGTCAGGCCACCCATTAGCCCGATGGGCTGCTGGGTTTTTGGGTCGGGCCGTGGGCCATGGGCTATTTGATGACCCTTAGTTTTAACGATGGAAATGGAAAGTCCATTCCCTTGTTTGCGAGTTTAGGTGGGAGGAAATTGAATGATTAGAAGGGAATACTCATTCCCTCCTTTTCCCTCAAAATCTCAAATTTTTGTTCTCCCAAAATTTGGAGGAATAGAAGGGAATAGATTTAGGTTTAATGAAAATTTTATTGAAATTCCTAAATTACCCCTTGAATCTTAGCCCTTTTTATTCTCAACCAGCCGTACCAATACTTTTGCTCTCTTTTTGATGCTCTTTCTTTCTCACGCTGCTGCTAATCTCAACCAACCATACCGAACTGAGAGTTTTTCAATTGTTTTGATTTCATTGATTTATTTACTATTAAAAAGTTTTTCAATTGTTTCAATTGTTTTGCTTTCATTGATTTTTTCTCAACTAGCCGTACTCAACTATATGTATTCTGCTTGTGCATGTGTTCTTAATTCCTATCATTGATGCACAAGTAGCATCGAGTCAACATAGTGTTGTTTGTTTCCTTTAAATGATACATGCAGTGTTTTTGTTTTTTTCCTTTCATTCCCCTGTTTTCGGTATGCTGGAATTATTCATGTGCTTTAATTTAATTTTGGTATGTTGGAACATGCTGGAACAGGCTTATATCAATAAAAACTTTGGGTTGACAATAGAGAACATGCTAGAACATGCAGGATCCTTATCAATATTACTTGTTGGTGGTTAAATTAAGTTCATTAGTTTTAATCAAATCGGTAGACGATAGAGTTGGGTACACGATAATGCTAAACTAAATTAAGTCCATTACGTGTGCTTTAATTCCTATCATTGTAGATTATCAAAAAAATACTCTATTATTGTCTTTTGTGTTAATGAATGCTAGTGTACCCAACTACCTGCTTGCCTCAAACATATTGGTCTACTGTGCAACAAATTAAATCATTAGACTATTAGTTTTTGAATTTAAAATTAAGTCCAAATACCTTAATAAAATGCATTTGAGTTATGGGTCTACTGTGCAACAAAATTATGAATGTGTTATTAGTCTTTGAGAGATAATGTTATAGTTTAACTTCTCTAATTGCTAGTGTACGTGTACTATAACAGATAATGTACTTTGAGGGATAGTGTTACAGTTTATCTCTCAAAGACATTAACATACGTGTACTTTGACAGATAATGTTATAATTTAACACTTTGAATCCCAACCAAAATTAATGTTTATAGTTTAACAGTTTTATTTTTAGATTAGTTGTAACACATTCATAATTAGTTAGACAAATAACGTAACTATATTTTTAGAACATGTGCCCATAATTTTCTAAGTTGGACTGATAACATAACTCTTTTTTTACTTAGATGGGTTTGAATGATGAGGTACTTAAGACCATAATTTTTTTGGACTTTATGCGGAAACTAGCCTTGGTTTATGCTGCATGCCATTATTTGTGTTACATTATCTATCGAAGGCAACAACTAAAAAGACGTGTTCCCCACATTCCTATACAATCAACCATAGATAGACAAAAAGTTCGTGATGAACTAATGTCTTGACTTAGGAATAGTGAAAAATGCAATGATGTAATATGTATGGGTCCATAAGCTTTTCAAGGTTTGTGGGACATTTTGCAGAGAGATGGTGATCTTCAAGACACACAGCATGCCACGGTTGAAGAGCAAGTTGGCAAGTTTCTTCACATGCTATCGCATAATGTGACGACTCGTACAATTTCCTTCTTTTTCTTTTCTTTTCTTTTTTTTTTTTTTTAATTTTATTTTGCAGCTAATTGAGAAGAAAAGTTGCCATGATGTGTAAAGGGTTGAGGGTATTTTGGGAGTTTTACCAAAAATTTCATTAAATCTAAATTTATTCTCTCCCATTCCTCCCAATTTTTAGGGAACAAAAAATTGAGGTTTTGAAGGAAAAACGATGAATGAGTGTTCCCTCCTAACCATTCTATTCCCTTTTATTTAAACTCTCAAACAAGGAAATAGACTTTCTATTCCCTCCTCTCAAACAAAGAAAGAAGAGGAAAAATAAGCAGAAAGGAAGAGAGAGAAACAACAAGCACCTTTAGTGGTGGTGCTGTCGTGTGCATTGTTGCCATTGGTGGGTGTCATAGAGCTTGGCCATGGCTGAGTCCACAAATCTGACTTCAAGTCACACCCAGAAATGAAGAAAGCAAGTTGACCACCTCTCCTTAGCTACCCTTTCCAGACCTCTCTAACTCTATGGACAAATCTTTCTCATTCCTTTTCTCTCCGTGCCCACGAAATAGAAAATGGACTAGAGGAAAATACGATTGCTAGAAAATATGGAAAGGTTGTATTTATTGGCTTGCTTAAATGGTTGTGCAAATTTATATGTTTGTGGTTAGGAAAATTATTGAGTACTCTTAGATTACCATAAATACATACTCCCCTATCTTACATGAATTATGGATCTCACTATGAATGTAATTAGTGAAACCCACAATTATGTGAAAATAAGAGTACAAATTTACAATACTCTGAAAGTACTCAATAATTTTCCTTCTTGTTGAGATAACAAGCATAAATGGAAGGTTGAGGATGTTAAGACATTGCATAAATTTTTTTATAAACCCCAGCTCTTTGATCTTCTTTCTTTTTTATTTTTTTTTCTTTTTATTTTATTTATTTATTTTTTTTTTTTAATGTTTTGGGGGATGAAGATATAAAAAGAGAGCAAAAAGACATATTTACCCCCTTATGTTTTAAGAGTGAGTTGAGGTGAGTTAAGGAGACCCGATGGAGAGTACCATAGGTGAATAAAGTAATAGAGTTAAAACCAAGGATATGCAACATTAAAATGTGTCTAATCCATGTTTACTATAATTACTCCAAAACTTTTACCTCGACCCATTAAGCTGGCCATATTTTAGCAAAAATATGACTCAAACTTACACATAGACTTGCCATAACCCAACTTCAATAGCTTTTAAGTTATAACACAAAAAATTGAGAGAAAATCTGAAGGGGGAAAAAGAGATATTCAAATAAGCAACAAAAATTATTAAAATTTGACACCTAATTTTAAGGACCAACAAAATTTGAAAATTGAAGGTTTACAAGCTTCTAATCACATGGAAAAAAAATCAAAGAACTCTGAGAATCACTAAGAAAGTTCTCTCATAACCTTCGATCAAACTCAATAAAAACCACATTTTCATCCTTCGAAGAACTAACGTCTTTTTACATTCAAGAAACCCTTGTCTCTAGCAACATTGAACGTTCATTCAAGTTAGAGAAACTTTGATTGTATATACACAGTGAGTTTAGCCATCAATGCTAGTTTTTTTTTTTTTTTTTTTTTAAAGAAGATTTTTTTTAAGATATAAATGAGTTTCTTTTAGGCATAAAATAAATAGAGTTTAAACGTTCCATTTATTAACAATATATAATCCAAAATTAAAGCATTATTGCTTTCGCCCTTGAGTTTCTATAGAAAATACGTGAACAACTTTCTCAATGAAAAATAAAATGAAAAATAATCACATTACATATTGAAATCATCAATAACAACAAAGTTTTAATCCCAAATTTTTGAGGTCAGCTATAGATCCTCAATATATTAATTACAGTCAGCCACATATATTTTTTTTCTCCATTCTATTCTATAAATAAATAAAAAATAAAAAATATTGATATACACATTAATCACAAACAACTTATTAAAGATTCATGAATCTTGAATCCAGACCATCACAGTTCTATCATGTTCAAAGCCTATGGTTTCTTAAAGAATCATGGATTTTGAACCCATACCTTAATAGTTATATCATGATCAAGGCTTGTAGAAGCATTGCTATTCTCACCCACGTAACAGAAATAACAAAATCAGAGTGGTTGTCATGAACCCTAATCTTCTGCTGAAGATCACACTTTTTCACCATGTTATCCTCCAACACACTAACAATATACTTGACATTTGTGACAGAAAATGTGGATGTTATGCAGTAAACACTGTTCACACGTCCTGTGTAAACCTTCAAAAACTTTCCAGTGGAGTAGTTTGACAATTTCTGCACAAAGAATTGGGAACATTAAAATGGTAGAAATGAAAAATAGAACCTCAGTCCACTAGAAATAAAATATTGGACTCCACATTCTAATTTCCTTTTCTTTTTTTTCTTTTTTTTTTTTAAATAAGAATTACCACAAAGAGCTATCAGCAAATGGACTGAATGCTCTGCACGGACTTGACCTCAAAAATTTAGTTACAGGATTTATAATATCAATACCTTTATCCTTAAAGATACAAAATCAAGCTACAATGCTAACTTAAAAGCAAAAAAACGATGCATGAAAGAATGCAATAATGTACAATAAGGGGAGGAGTGCTACTCTAGATTGGAAGAATTGAAAATAGAGGACACGAAAGGAAGACATTATGCCTAGGAATCCTTTCTCACCCACTAGCTTGAGTCTTGGTCTGGGAAAATGAAGAGGTGTGAGTCCTAGCACGTCTACCAGAAGACATAGAGGAAATAGCACTCCCCCAAACTAGATTACAAAGCTCAAGGCTTTTAATAACTCACCAAGCAAAGTTACATGGCCTTGAGATAGAGATGAAGATCTATTTGACACTAGCATCTAAGGATACAGTTTAAAACAGTTAGGATGAGTGTGACTAGGAACACCACAATGGTGGCAAACTTGAGTGGTCTTAGAACCACTGGGTTTCCATAGGAGGTCTAACAAAGGTCTTAGAACTAGACATATCACCTATGGGCCTCTTAACTTTATCTACGGGGGTTGTTCAGCCTTCTCAAATTGAGGCACAAACACAGTCTTCAATCCAAAAGCCGTGGAAGAGAAGGGTCAGAGGATCCTACATATCCTAAGCTAGTTTTATCATCCTAAGACAATTTTACATAACTAAGCTTTGGAACACCCAAAACCTCGTCCAAGTTAAAACTTGGCATCCTCTTTAACTGAGTTCTAGTCGGACTGAATTCTGTGACCCAATTCATCCTCAAGGGTCTTAACCTTGTCAACTAACAAGGTATTCTCTACAACTAGAGTATTAAGTAGTCTCATCTAGTTTAACTAACAGATCAACTTTCTCAGTTTTTACATCATTAAGTGCTTTTAGGCGGAGATGGGAAGTATTTTCAGATTTTATATATTCAGTATACAACTCCTCATAAACTTCTTGAAAGGTCAACTTCTTGGGTATTTCCTCTTCAAAATCATGCTCACACTCACTAGCACTCTCTACTGTCACCTCATTGGTCATAGCTGAAAAAGCTATATATTTACTACCTTTTCTCTCATACTCACCAGACAAATGACTCTCATAATCACTCAAGGTTGCAGCCAACACCTTACTTTTTGGTTCCTTAGTCTCTTTAGTCCCAAGGTAGTTTGGGCACTCTGTCCTCATGTGACAAAAACCTTGACACTCATGACATTGGATAGGGGGCTTCTCACTCTTGCTACTTGACTTCTCACTCTTGCTCTTCCTAGGAGCTCTGTTCTTATCCTTTTTCCTATACTTAAAAAACTTCCTAATTCTTTTAGCTATAAAAACTAAATCATCATCCTCATCCTCAGATTCATTATCTCCCTCCCTAATAGTTTTGAGGGCCATGAAACTACTCTTGGAGGTATGGGGTAAGGTCATCTCATAGGTCTGGAGGGATCCTACTAACTCATCCACTTTAAGGACATCCAGATCCTTGCTCTCCTCTATATAGCTATGACTTTGGGCCTAAAACTCTCAGGTAAAGATTTAAGGATTTTCTTCACAATTTTAGGCTAGGAATACTTCTTGCATAGGTTGAAGCAAGATTTGTCAATATCATCGAGCTTAGCATAAAATTCAACAAAATTTTCATCATCTTGCATCCTAAGTTCTTCAAAGTGCTTAATAGTTTGAGTTCCCTCGTGTGTAGTTTCTAGAAAAGTCTAGGCTTCCCTAGCAATTTCTACATTAATTTTCTTAAATTCCTCCTGAGAAACAACCATAAATATCGCATTCAGGCCTCTACTATTCAATTTGGCAACAATCACTTGTTCTTTTTTCCATTGTGCAAAGGGCTATAGAGGAAGAGTCTATCATGTCACAACAAATATCCACACTCTCATGTGCACCTTCCAATAGTTAATTACCACAATGGGGTTAAGGATCACACTCAGATATCCAATCAAAGTGTACCGCTCTAATACCAATTGTTAGGGTTTTATAGACCCTAATTGTACGAATAAACCAACTTTAAGCCAGGTAATTAACTAATCAAATTATGCTTGAGTATTCGATAAATGAAGAAAACAACAATATTGTGCAAAAGAAATAGGGGGAGAAATAAATGACGCACAGGATGGTAACCCAGGAAAAACCAATAGTGGAGTGTAGATTTACCAACAGCTCTTCTTAGCCTTGGAGCAATATCCCATTGGGGAAGAGGGACTCAATTGAGGTTAAGTCAGACTTGGGGATGGTATTAACATTCCAATTGACCATTTTCTTTGGGCTAGTTCCAGAGCTGAGAACAAGGGCATAGAGGCTGAGCAACTTGCGTGGCTGATCAGATGGACAAAACCTCTGGTAGTGGAATCAGCAACCAGTCTGTCCTTGTATGACACCTTTGTCAAACTCTATTCTGCAGCAGCCTTTCTCTAGATTTGGACAGCAGGATAGAATATTCTGGCATTACACTAATCAGGTTCTTATGAGGCTAGGATGGGATTTATTTAGATTCCAAGGTTTGGATGAATCTGAAAGCTTATAATTAAGATCCCCTGCAAGATTACGTTTTTTTCTTTAGAAAATCTTGGTGAATGCTGTGCCTCTTAGAGCTCAACTCAACAGAAGGGGCATTGTTGTTTCTTCCAGCTGTCCTCTGTGTAAGGCTCATGAGGAAACTTTTGATCATATTTGAATCAAATGTTCTTTGGCTCGGGTTGTGTGGTTTGGTTGTCTTAACAATCTAGTGGGCAACTTGGTTCCTAAACTTATTAGGGCATGGGTCTCTACCTGGTTGACTAGCAATCTATTGAAAGATATGTTTTGGATGGTTTTTCTATAATCTTTGTAGCTGTTCTCTGGTTTTTATGGAAATTAGGACGTTAAGAAGCCGTGGAAGGTGATTTGGTTTCATCAACTTTCTAACGTATTATCATGTAAGTCATCTACATGCAGCCACGGGATTGCTGTGTCGATGAGGCTTGAGCTCCAAACAAGCTGGCTTGCAATAGGCTCTCAATTAAAAAGACTGTTGGGTGGCAGCTGCTTATGCTGGAGGAAGCATGTAAGGTGAGTGGTGGTGCTTAGAAAAATTCCAGTTTTGTTGGGAAAGACAGGGAAGGCAGAAAGATGCTAGCTGGCTGCCACAGTTGGGTTGCTGTCTCCAAAACTGGCATTACGCTTGGTTGTCAGGGGAAGCATTAACTTTGGGTTTGAGGGAAGGCTTCACTCTGTGCCTCTCTTGACTACTTATACTGAAGGGAAGCAACTGCTATTTGTAATCAGAAGGTGCAGTTCAGAAACTGGGCATGCTGACATTATGATCCTACAAACACAGTTACAACAATGCCGGTTCAGATTCACCAGTCAATTGGTGTTGGTTTGAGTCAGATAGCACACAAGGCTTCTAGCTGGTTTATAAATAGAGTGTGAGCTAGAAGTAGTTTGATGTGATCTGAGTCCTCTGCTAAGTCTATTCTCCACTGCTATTTTGTTCTTCTTAGTTGGTCTTGTATATTTTGACTATTTTACCAAATGCACCCCCCCCCCCCCCACCACTCTCTCTCTCTCAATGCAACGTTCCAAGTACCAAGTAATATCCTAAATTCTATATGTCATCAATTTTAAGTTGATTCCTATTTCATAGTTATTACATTTAAAAATGCAATAAATCTAAAAGAATAAAACTTTTCCTCAAACATTAAAGTTCCCCTCACCCCACCCACCCAAAAAAAAAAAAAAACCATAATTTCACAAAGCAGCAAAATGTGAAACATAAGAAACTGAGCACAAAGAAAATTCATGACTCATGACAATTTCATTAGTATAGATGATGATATATTGATTTTGATTTCTAGTTCATAGTTTTTTCTTCCTGTGTGATTATGATGAGATTTTTTTATACAAGTTGAAGTCATAGACAAACGAATATATCTGATGGGTGATTATAGTGAAAATCTCAATATCAGTACATTTTGTGAAGATCAAAATTTAGATGTTATTGATGGATTGAAAATTTCAATTCAAGAAGTAGGGTTGGAAGAAAAATGAATTGAAAATTTCAATTGAAGACATAGGGTTGGAAGAAAAACAAATTGAAAAAAATAATTGTCTACTAAAGATGATATTTTAGAAGAAGTTCTTGAAAGGGCTCAAGAGGAATAAATGGAAAAGATTGGGGAGAACAGTAAACATCATGAGTTGGAAATTGTTAAAAATCCTATGGAGAATCCAAGCGAAGTGAAATATGATGGTGAGCCTATAAGCCTCAAGTCCCAAGATATATTAAAGCCTGTTGATTTTCTTGGAATAGAAAATTTTGATTTTGTTTTCAATCCTTTGTTGATTCATGTTGCAATCAATTCAAAGCCAATGAGAAGAAATTTTATGCCATAGTATATCAAGGATACAAGTTTCAAAACCGAATCAAGTTATTGAAGTATTTGAAGTATCTTTTTATTTGGAGCAAAAGATTTCAATTTTAAGACGAAAACTCGAGATCAAGTTTCATTCAAGTAGAGAGGTCTAATATAGGACAGGATATGAGATTTAATTTTTATCGTTTGTTATTTTTTAAAATTTTATATAATTTATTTTAGTTATTTTAGAGTTAAGGATTTTATTTCCTTAGATTTTAGGTGTTTTTAAGGTTTTCCTAGTCATATTAGGGTCATATTATGGTAGGCTATCAATTAGGATCGTTTATAAATATTTTGACTAGCAAAATAAGTTTTTTGGAGCTTTTAAATGGGCCTGCAATATGTAAAAAGAAATTTGAGACTTCAACATTTTCTAGAGAGGTTTTCTCTACCTTTTTTTTTTTTTTTTTTTTTTTTTTTTTCCTCTCGTGATTTTCCTTATGGATTCAAGTGACCCTTATGTATTTAGGGGTTTCATTATACTAGAACAAGATCTAGCATTTTGACATTTCTGTTCTGCGTTAAAAAGACAATACTAGGGCATTCAGGGTACATCTACAAAGTCAAATCAGAAATAATTCTAAATGAAAATATCCTGAATGATTTAAGTATTTTCGTAACATGGAACATTTTGCACTAAGGCTGGTACATTGTGTGAAATGTGAACCAAGCGGCAATATCGAATTTAGAGGGAACGAAAGAGGATACTCAAAATGTAAAGAAAGACATTCAAGTAGGTTTTCTTGCAAGCTTGTAGTTAAGAAAAAGTAATAAAGTAGCAAAAGACAAGGAAGAATAACAATTTAATTTATCTTTCTCTTCAATACTCATATCGTTATAAGGTAATGAAATGCCTTACATCATAGAATAGGAAAAAGAATTTAAATGCACAAGTATGTTTCATGATGAAAATATTTCATTTGATTTTTTTATCCACACTTAACACATTTAGGTTGCCAATTGAAAAATATTTTTCAAAGCCTTACTTGTGCATAACAATGGAGCATAGTTTCTAGTAAAGAAAGCATTATCAACTTGAAGAGAAAATTTTCTGAATTAAAATTATGCAAATTCAGAAAATTACTATTTGCGTCCTCTTTAAGCTTCCCATTCTCCACAAAAATAGAGGAGAGAAAATTTGTGAATATTTTTTTTTGATAAGTAATAAGACTTTTATTCAACAAGAAAAACACAAACAGCCATTACAAGTGTTCATGATGGTGAACACAAAAAACAGCAAACAAAAACAACTGAAAACAGAATAAGAGAAGCAACTTAAGTGGCACTACTAAGGGTAGAAAAGAACTCCAAAGCAGAAGAACAGTTTGAATAACCCCAGCGCTTAGCCCATTCAAAAAGAGTATTTCGGGAAGCAAAAATACATGCATCAACAAGTAAACAACAAAATTTACTAACATGAACATATATTTAATCGTCTCCCCTTTCAGCTTTTTTATAAAAGTTATCAAGTATTAAATAGTTCAACTAATATTTATCGAAATGACCGGTGCTACACATCTCACATGAGGTGACTCATTAGTATATCCTTTCATTTCAAACCAAACAGACCATCATTCAAACTTGACAGTACAAAAGTCCCAGATCTCAGGAAGTGAGAATAACTCAAAAGAGAAAAATAGCATACAGTATATAAATTCAAATGTAATGAATATATTAAACAATTCTTCTTATAGCTTTAAAGGAAAGATTGGGGCATCTTTTCAGTATGCTTAGCAAATACTTAACCAGAAATCCTACAATTACCAAGTGAATGTATAAATTTTCGCAACCTAAAATTTAAGGTACCTATAACCCTTCTAATCCTTTTAACCATTTAAATATCACACATACTCCATATAGGTACATACATACAAATGTGTGTATATACATATGTCATATTTATGTGTAAATATTAAATTTAATAAATTATGCAGAAAAGTATCACAAGACAATAAGAGAGGGAGTGTTGCCAAATATGCAAGTTGGTGGCAAACCGGCTAATTTTAGACTGGGCTTCATCTGTTGCCATGTACTGATTCAGCTTCTGGACTGGCATTGATTCTAACAGATTATTAATTGACCAAGTTGAGTTTTGATTGATTCAAGATCAACTTATTCTGTCTCTTGGGTTGTGTACTGGATTGTTCATTTCAACCTTGAACTAAACTCGGCATTTATTAATGGAAATGATCACATATATTCCCACTGTAAAATGCCAAATTTCTGCACTGGTAGTTTTGAGAAGGATTTTACACCTATTAACTAGTGATGAAACCAAATTTGATATCATTTAAAAGCATGAACTAAGTTTTATTTGAGGGAGGAATCGAGAGAATAGCAAGAGACAAACCTCTTTTTTCAACAAAACTTTCATTAAAAATGGGTCCCACGGCATTATTCACACATTTAAAAATTATTTTGCTACAATGTTTTCAGTTTTCAGCAAAATAAACAGTATCCAAACAGACTCATAATCATCCAAAAGGAAAGCTGGTTATCAACAAAAAAAGAATAGAGATGCTAGGAAAAGATCATGGTTACATCTTGGTGGATCACCCACCCCCCCCCCCCCCCACCACTCTCTCTCTCTCAATGCAACGTTCCAATTACCAAGTAATATCCTAAATTCTATATGTCATCAATTTTAAGTTGATTTCTATTTCATAGTTATTACATTTAAAAATGCAATAAATCTAAAAGAATAAAACTTTTCCTCAAACATTAAAGTTCCCCTCACCCCACCCACCAAAAAAAAAAACCATAATTTCACAAAGCAACAAAATGTGAGACATAAGAAACTGAGCACAAAGAAAATTCATGACTCATGACAATTTCATTAGTATAGATGATGATATATTGATTTTGATTTCTAGTTCATAGTTTTTTCTTCCCATGTGATTATGATGAGATTTTTTTTATACAAGTTGTAGTCATAGACAAACGAATTTATCTGATGGGGGATTATAGTGAAAATCTCAATATCAGTACATTTTGTGAAGATCAAAATTTAGATGTTATTGATGGATTGAAAATTTCAATTCAAGAAGTAGGGTTGGAAGAAAAATGAATTGAAAATTTCAATTGAAGACATAGGGTTGGAAGAAAGACAAATTGAAAAAAAATAATTGTCTGTTAAAGATGATATTTTAGAAGAAGTTCTTGAAATGGCTCAAGAGGAATAAATGGAAAAGATTGGGGAGAACAGTAAAAATCATGAGTTGGAAATTGTTAAAAATCCTATGGAGAATCCAAGTGAAGTGAAATATGATGGTGAGCCAATAAGCCTCAAGTTCCAAGATATATTAAAGCCTGTTGATTTTCTTGGAATAGAAAATTTTGATTTTGTTTTCAATCCTTTGTTAATTTATGTTGCAATCAATTCAAAGCCAATGAGAAGAAATTTTATGCCATAGTATATCAAGGATACAAGTTTCAAAACCAAGTCAAGTTATTGAAGTATTCGAAGTATCTTTTTATTTGGAGCAAAAGATTTCAATTTTAAGAGGAAAACTCGAGATCAAGTTTCATTCAAGTAGAGGGGTCTAATATATGACAGGATATGAGGTTTAATTTTTATCGTTTGTTATTTTTCAAAATTTTATTTAATTTTTTTTCGTTATTTTAGAATTAAGGATTTTATTTCCTTAGATTTTAGGTGTTTTTAAGGTTTTCCTAGACATATTAGGGTCATATTATGGTAGGCTATCAATTAGGATCGTATATAAATATTTTGACTAGTAAAATAAGTTTTTTGGAGCTTTTAAGTGGGCCTGCAATATGTAAAACGAAATTTGAGACTTCAATAATATTTTCTAGAGAGGTTTGTTTTCTCTCTCTCTTTTTTTTTTTTTTTTTTTTTGGGTGATTTTCCTTATGGATTCAAGTGACCCTTATGTATTTAGGGGTTTCATTATACTAGAACAAGATCTAGCATTTTCACATTTCTGTTCTGCATTAAAATGACTATACTAGGTTATTCAGGGTACATCTACAGAGTCAAATCAGAAATAATTCTAAATGAAAATATCCTGAACGATTTAAGTATTTTCGTAACATATATAGCATGTTGCACTACAGCTGGTACATTGTGTGAAATGTGAACCAAGCAGCAATATCAGATTTAGAGGGAACAAAAGAGGATACTCAAAATGTAAAGAAAGACATTCAAGTAGGTTTTCTTGCAAGCTTGTAGTTAAGAAAAAGTAATAAAGTAGCAAAAGACAAGGAAGAATAACAATTTATTTTTTTGATAGGTCAAGGAAGAATAACAATTTAATTGATCTTTCTCTTCAATACTCACATTGTTATAAGGTAATGAAATGCCTTACATCATATAATAGGAAAAAGAATTTCCTTACATCATATAATAGGAAAAAGAATTTAAACACAGAGTATGTTTCAAGATGAAAATATTTCATTTGATTTTTTTATCCACACTTAACACATTTAGGTTGCCAATTGAAAAATATTTTTCAAAGCCTTATCTTGTGCATAACAATGGAGCATAGTTTCTAGTAAAGAAAGTATGATCAACTTGAAGAGCAAATTTTCTGAATTAAAATTATGCAAAGTCAGAAAATTACTATTTGCGTCCTCTTTAAGCTTCCCATTCTCCACAAAAATAGAGGAGAGAAAATTTGTGAATATATGGGGAGCAAAAATACATGCATCAACAAGTAAATAACAAAATTTACCAACATGAACATATATTTAATCATCTCCCATTTCAGCTTTTTTATAAAATTTGTCAAGTATTAAAATAGTTCAACTAATATTTATCGAAATGACCGGTGCTACACATCTCACATGAGGTGACTCATTAGTATATCCTTTCATTTCAAACCAAACAGACCATCATTCAAACTTTTCCAAACTTGACAGTACAAAAGTCCCAGATCTCAGGAAGTGAGAATAACTCAATAGAGAAAAATAGCATACAGTATATAAATTCAAATGTAATGAATATATTAAACAATTCTTCTTATAGCTTTAAAGGAAAGATTGGGGCATCTTTTCAGTATGCTTAGCAAATACTTAACCAGAAATCCTACAATTCCCAAGTGAATGTATAAATTTTCGCAACCTAAAATTTAAGGTACCTATAACCCTTCTAATCCTTTTAACCATTTAAATATCACACATACTCCATATAGGTACATACATACAAATGTGTGTATATACATATGTCATATTTATGTGTAAATATTAAATTTAATAAATTATGTAGAAAAGTATCACAAGACAATAAGAAAGGGAGGGTTGCCAAATATGCAAGTTGGTGGCAAACCAGCCAATCTTAGACTGGGCTTCATCTGTTGCCATGTACTGATTCAGCTACTGGGCTGGCATTGATTCTAACAGATTATTAATTGGCCAAGTTGAGTTTTGATTGCTTCAAGATCAACTTATTCTGTCTCTTGGGTTGTCTACTGGATTGTTCATTTCAACCTTGAACTAAACTCATATGGCATTTATTAATGGAAATGATCATATATATTCTCACTGTAAAATGCCAAATTTCTGCGCTGGTAGTTTTGAGAATGATTTTACACCTATTAACTAGTGATGAAACCAAATTTGATATCATTTAAAAGCATGAACTAAGTTTTATTTGAGGGAGGAATCGAGAGAATAGCAAGGAACAAACCTCTTTTTTTAACAAAACTTTCATTAAAAATGGGTCCTACGGTACTATTCACACATTTAAAAATTATTTTGTTACTGTGTTTTCAATTTTCAATTTTCAGCAAAATAAGCGGTATCCAAATGGATCCTTAATCATCCAAAAGGAAAGCTGGTTATCGACAAAAAAAGAATAGAGATGCCAGGAAAAGATCATGGTTACATCTTGGTGGATCACCTAAGACAGCTCAAGTGATTAACCCCCACTTCCCCCACCCCACCCCACCCCCCCCCCCCCCCAAAAAAAAATGCAAAAAAGTATGCAAATTGATGATCAAAGATACTTGCATCATAAGCAAACTAGTTCCCAGGTTATCAAACCACCCAAATAGAACATATCGATAGGCATGGTTACAAAGGATATTGACAAGATGTGCACCGATTTTGTACATTGAGAACAGGTTATATAGAGGAATCCAAGATTTGACATTCCACAGTAAAAATCACAAATTAGATCAATTGGAACTATGATCTCTATGAAAGCAATGTTTCAAGATATCCAAAGAAGATCAATCATCTTCACCTAATTTAAGTGCAAAAGATTAATTAGGGACTAAATGCACTGAGCATAAAAAAATTATCTCTATCTTTTTTTTCTTCTTCTTCTTATCCACAATCCAACAGAGAGGACAATAAATAAATAGAGAAAGAAGATAAAAGAGAATGTGGAAAGCATAAATAAAAAGTGACTGTCAAAACAACTTAGGGAGAGGACCAATTATTACAGAAGACTGTCACACTTAGTCAAAGAGGAACAGGCATTCATAACACAGCAAAGTTTATAATAATTAGCAAGTGAGGAAAAGAAAAAAAGAACAAGAATAAAATGATACATAAATACGTTTAAGAGTGAAATTCTCTTTGCTCACACACCACAAAAACATTTCGTGTTAGCTTCAACTGGGCCACATATCAGATCAAATCAGAAAAAGAAACCACCCGTGAAAACAATTTTACAAGTATAGAGCATATGTCCGTGGATTACCTGATACATAGTTTTGGTGGGTGCAGATCATGTATCTATGGTTTACTCCCCAATCCCTAAGGGTGGACATGGGTCCCAAGGGCCTTACCTTGGCGAGGTTTCACATCATTAAAAAAATAATAATAATAATAAAAAAGCATATACCTTACAATTTATTAGTACAAGTACAAAACATATTACATCTTTGGTCTTACTTACAGGGAAGATGTGATTACTAGCTGGTTAATCCAATCCAAATTGGGGCATCAAAGGGATTTTAAGAAAGATATTAGAGAGATATCAAGGAGATGAAAGTAGGTAAACTACAAATTGACGGATCAGACCAAGGAATTAAGCTTTTGAAACATTAAAAGATAAACCAAGGATGTGAGAGGAAGAGAGAGACATACCCATGCTTAAAATCTACACAAGAAGGGTTTAAGGACATCCTTAGTGTTGCGATGGTCAAACTCCAGCGATTCCCACCATTCTTCACTTGTTTCAATCTTTTGAAGATGAGGGTGGGGTTGTCCATAAGGAAAGAGAGGGAGTCTCTTGAGATTCGGACATCCATGTATCTCAATCTTTTCAAGAGAATCACAAACAATTTCTTTACTGCAGATGGTCTTCAGTTCCCGGAGGCCAGACAAATGCAAAATCCTCAATCTGCGGAGAGTGATTTGGATAGTGTCCCTTTCTTCCTCATCTTCTTCTGCTATTTCCTCTAACTTCTCACAAAAACTGACCCAAATCTCTTCTAGATTGTGCAAGTGTCGAAGCAACCCAAGCGGAAGCAGCTTCTTTATCTTCGAACAATTACATATTAAAATTCTCTTGAGACAGGAAAAGGTGTCACGTGGGACACGTGACGATCCAGCTTCCTCTATCCTAAACAGTAATTCGAAGTTATCCAAATTATAAAGCTCTAAAATCTCGAGAGTTTGAAGAGAGTGAGTAAAAGAAGCGAAAGAAAGTATGTGCTTTATTCCTTTGCAGAGAAAAAGCCCTATATGCTTAATTTCACTTGTGTCATTCAAAGATAGAACATCGCATAAACTTGTTATATAGTGACATCTTTTAATTTCTAGGTATTGAACATCTTTCGGTAGCACAAAGGACTTGTCTAAGCAGTCTCCCAAAATTACACTTTTGCCAGAGATTTCACCTATTAGATAGTTGCCATCCCCTGACATTCCCACTCGAATTTCGTAACATGCAAGTGGCCTATTCTCCAAGCATTTTATATACATTCTGAACTCGTCCATGTCCTCAAAATGGCCCCCAAAAGTCTCCAATTTCTTCAAGCTTTCTATCTCCTTTTCTTTCACTATTACAGACTTTGAATGCCAGAAAACTGTGAGGTACTGAAGACGAGAAAGTTTTGGTAAAATCCCAAGTGGCATGATTTTTAGTTCCGGTGCATTCAGACTGAGGTATCTCAAGTCAACCAACATTTCTAAACCATGAGGCACTTCCGTAATTCCTGTTTGCCCTAGGTCTAACTTGTTTAATGTTATAAGCTTTTCTAACGAAGGCACCAACTTTAAGTTTCTACATCCTCTAAGCGTTAATGCAGTAAGATTGTCCAAGCTAAGGACAGAATCCGGCAAAGATTCAATAGCGGAATTCGATAGATCAAGAAGCTTGAGTCCGCAGAAACCCCCAAGCGAAGATTCTGGGACATCAGTACCTCCCACTCCGTAAACATGTGCACCAATCTTTCTGAGCTTGCGTTTAGACTTTCTCCCAGGTATCATCATCGTTGAATACCTGCATATGTACCAGATGTGTACATCAGACATTTTGCACATTTACAAACTAAAAATTAAAAACAAAATGGACTAAATAATGGACGAAAAAAGAAGAAGAGATTGTTAATAAATTCAAATTTTTACATAAAAAGAATTTGCTCAAATTAAAATTTCAAAATAGAATTAAAGCATACCTAATAATTTTAGAGACATTAAAATGAATATTTAATTTAAAATAATAAAATCTAGACAAACCAATGAGAAGCAAATAGTCTCATGTTGTTTAAGAGAATGTGTCGTAGTATAACTTGTTCCACCATTTCTTAAAAATTACCGTGACTTTCGAGTGGAACGTGTGTTTACTTCTCTCAAAAAAAAAAAAAAAAATGAGAAGCAAATAGTAATAATTCAGTTAAGCTATTAATAATTCAAACTATGTTTGAACTTTAAATGACCTATTTCATCAATAATAGGCCCCCATCGTAATCAATATTGAATCTTTATACAGGGATCCGCTTGTATAAGCAACCATCGTACTCAATATCTGATTGTTTTGGACAGGGATCTGCTCCTTGACTTTTTTAGATGTAACATATTCGAAGCAAGTCCATTTTGTATCTTCTTAAATGTTTTTGCTTGTATTTTCTAAAATCTTTCGGTTGCTCATAAAAGAAAAATGGAATCTTTATTTTTCCCTTGAGCTTATCAATACATATTCATATCAAAGTTGGGAAATGGAATGGAATGATTAGATGACAATTATATGATGTTAAGTCCATTGTATAATTGAGAGACAGAATGAGGAAGTGCCTACATTAGCCAACACCTTAGTTTATTTTCTTGGATTTACATGTTTGCTATTAATTTGTTTTCTTGACATCAAAGCACTAGCCAACACCTTTTGCTCTCTTGACCTTTACATGTTGGCTATTAATTTGCTTTGTTGACATCTACAAATTCGCATTTACACGTTTTGTAATAAAATTATATATTGTTGAGTATAAATGTATAATAAAAATTAAATAAATCATTAAAATTTTTGCTTAGGTGGAAGGTTAAATGATACATTCATTTAATGCTTTGCTTAGTTGGAAGGCACTTATACACATTTTCGCAACACATTTACTATAAGCCCAATTCGACCGAGCCTGATTTTCTTGTGAGCCCAAGTCCATGTTACATATTGGGGAAATTGAAAGAGTGGTTTGAAGGGTATGGGTCATTCCTTTTTGACCTTTTGCATAAGTTCAGCCTACACGTGCTACCAAGCAGGCTAGGGATGCAGGTAGCACCTTAAGCTCATGAAAGAGGTCTTGTGTCTAAAATTTCCACCCTAAAAGAGGTCTTATGCTCTTGCTGTATGTGGCCCAAGTTTGTTGCCATACTTTCTTTTCTACCCAAAAAACATAACTGACTCTAAACTAATTAGTTAGTCTATTGTAGCCACCTAATGAAGCTGCCTAAAGCCTACAATAAAACGGAAACAATAGCTAATAGGGTAACAATAGCTAATAGGGTCAGCCACTTTATTTCCAAAACTATGAAGAAAGAAAGCCAACCCTTTTATCCAAACAAATGGCAAACTATACCAAACATCAATTTAGCAACTTGGAGGTCCATTGCCTCATCTTTTAGCCTAAAAACCAGTACTATATAAAAGACCATAATCAAATTCAAAAGAGGCCAACCACATTTCCCCATATATTTGAAACTTTAGAGCAAAAGTCCATTCAGCCAGCAATGATTCTCACGATATCGAAGCTTGAGGGCAGAAATATGGTTACAAGGGAACCTTCCCTCCTTTTCTCACAACCTCTCTCAGTTTTCTCTTCTCGCTAATTGTGAGTAGAAGTTTCGGACCTATTGTTTTTATACATTTTTCTGCATTTTTATTACTAAACTTTAGAACAAAAGCCCATTTAGCCAGAATTGATTCTCATAATTCCGAAGTATGGGGGCGGAAATATAGGTACAAGGGAACCTTCTCTCTCTTCCTCACAACATTTCTCAATTTCCTCCTTGCTAACTATGGGTTGAAGTTTTGGACCTATTGCGTTTTTATGCATTTTTATTATTGGCATTTTGATTTCTCTCTTGTTAAAGCATCATAGCTTCTATTCGCTAAATATTGGAATTTTGGGCTTGATACTCTCCACAAATAATCACTTTCTAAAGAACCCAATGGGAGATTTGGGTCGTTTTTGCATTTTTGGCTCGTCACAAAACGTCCCCAACAAAAGCTAAAGAGTGTAAAAAGCATTTAGTATTAAATGGTACCATATTAGACGTATCAAAATCCAATAATTAAAATGCATGCTTAAAAAATAACTATTTCAATATTCCACCACTATCTTAGAGGTATTATTGGGTAATTATTTTTGCACACATATCTCTCATTTATTAGATTCTAATATGGTTGACGTGATATCCTTTTTTTTTTCTTTTTTTTTTTTGAGATAGTTACAATATGTTGCTATCTTTACAACTTGAAGCCTTTCTCCTCTAAACTCGCAAGCACTTCGTGCATGTGGATGTGCCAATTAAGCTATAAACCTCTTGACGTTGTATCATTTGATACCAAATATCCAAATACCTTCTCAAATGAGTGAGGAGGAAGGCTAAATAAAAAGGCTCTCTAAGAATGTGCCACATGAGTCATGACATAGCAGCACCTAATGTTCTTACTTGAGGATTTTGCTTTTATGATATAGACTAGATACTTTGGCCTTCCTTTGTAAATAGCATCTCTCTATACAATCTCACGTATTTAGTTATACGTATAAAATTTCACAATTCCAAAAACATCCATGGCATTCAAAAACTTGGTAACGACTAGGGGTGCATCAAATCCACCAACTTGATGAAGTCACGAAATTGACCCAACCCAACCCAACCCAACCTCTTACGTTGGTTTTCGTGGATTGGGGAGTTGGGTTGAAATTTCATTTTTAGCCAAATTGGGTTAGGTTCAGGTTGATATTTTTTCAAACTATCTAACCCACACTTATGCTTATAGAGTGTAGGGGATAAGGGCCGGGATTTAAGTCTCTAGAAAGAAACTTCACACACATATACACTTAGATTAAGTTAGAGTAGAATTCTATCTTGTATAAAAGATTAAAAAAAAAAAGTTTGATTGATTTTGGAACTTTGAGAATTAGTTTGAATGAATTTGGAATACAATTTAAGCATATTATATGAATTGTAATATTTATTGAAAAAAGTATTTAAATAATTGATGAAAACCCAATTTTTACAAAGCATAAGACATGTATGCACAACTTATCAACCCAGCCTAACCCAACCCATTTCTACAGATGACATGATGGGTTTGAGTTAGTGTAAATATCCCAAACAAACTTTATGATTTATCTTCGTGTTTATGTTCTTATTTCTTGAGTAATTTTTTTCCTATAATTAATAGAACAATATTTATGTAACATGTTATTTTATAATGCAATTGAATAATTATGGTAACTAATAAAGTCTAATTTTGGGTGTTATAAATCAATATTTGTGTATTAGAACTACTGTTTGAAAGCCAGTAAAAACAGAACTGAAATTTTTATGAAATTATCTCCCTGCAAGATTATGTTGTGGATAGTATAGTGTATCACGAAGTAGATTGGACCTTCTCCCTTGTTCTATTACTTTCTGGATGATGTATTGTCTGCATGACTTGGTTGCTATATTCCTAACTTATATCATATATGTTTAAAGTTAATTGGATGCATAGAAACTTCAAAGGGGTAAAATAGTTACTAAGCTTAAAGGTAATATATTACTCACCCCTCTTTTCCAATGGAACAACACGTGGATTACCCCCCTCTCTATTGTTAGACACGTTAAGCCCCTTCCCCGCCACCTTAGATCATTCTACTCACTTCCCCAAGCTCATACTTCTCTCTCATATAGTTTCTCTTCTCTATTTTCTTATTTTCTCCTCCCATGGCGGAAAGTTACTGTTTTTTTTTTTGTGGTAATTCAGCTTTTATTTATTGAAACAAAACACAGTTTACAAAAGAAAACCCAAAATAAACCAGTACAGGGAAACCTCCCTGAAAGTCACTGTTTTCCTTCACTACAAACAGAAAACAAAACCCACCAACTATACACTTCATCTTCTCCAAAAGTCTCTCTCTCCCTCTCTCTAAAGAACAAATCAAATACCAAGTTTCAGCTTCAAAGTTTGTGGGTACGTAAGTGAAATGAATTCTTTGTCATGGGTATTTTAATGGTATAACCGTTTGCTTTATTTTCCCCTCTATATTCTCTTGTTTGATCATAGAAGTTGGAACTTGTTGTATTACGTTAGCAATTTGAAAAAGATTAAAGATATTATGGTTAATTATGATGACATGGAAAACTTGTGCGTTGAGATAATTGATTACGAATTTGCAAAGGTTATTCTGTATGTGAGTTTACTATGTAAAGGTGCTGTTTCATTATGAAAAATATTTATTAGTTGATTTTCTTATTGGCATATAAGTATAATGTGAATAACAAGTTGCTATAAGAATTTTTTGTTATGTTGCTTGGCAAGGCAGAAGCATCATAAATAAAAACTTAGTCTATGGGTTTTACTGTTTCAGCAAAATAACGATTAAGTGCAATTTTACAAGGGGCAAATTTTATTAATTAAGGAGTTAGCTAAGTGTGTCAAAGAAAGGGACTCACCTTTAGGACTTGTCTTTTGATACAGTATTGTTTGATATGAATAATGGATTCTTTTGATTATGTGAATCAAATATTTTTATATATATGTATGTATTTGTATTGTTGCGGAGAACCTCTTTGAGATGGGATTAAGATTTTCTTGAGTTTCAGAATTAGGTTGTGATTCATGTGCAAGTTTATATACTTAGAAAGAATTGTCAGCAATAAGTTTTGGTCCTTCGTTGAGGTGACGAGAATCTGGACACTTGAGCTCTTCTTATTAATATCTCTTGCATTTTCTACTTTCAGGTAAAGGATATGTGATATAGGTGTTTGACAAACATGAGGTTTGTTTAGAAACATTATTATGCATTAAAAAATTTTAATTAGAGATATTACATATAATCCTGATTTAAGTAAAGATATATGTTCGTGAATTTTTGAATCCTATATATGATTTTTTTTTTTTTTGGCATATTGATGCTATTACTCATACCATGAACATAATATCTAAGAATGAAGTGGATATGCAATTATTATGATTTCATATGCTACTATTACGATATATTTATGTAAAAGCATAATTTTTAGAAAGATGCAAAGGGACTTCCTGTGGGGGGATTCGAAGGCTCATTTGGTGGGGTGGGATAAGGTGTGTGCTCCAAAGGCGAATGGTGGATTGGGAGTAAGGACAATTACGACTTTCAATAAAGCCTTATTAGGAAAATGGTTATGGCGGTTTGGAGTGGAGGAGACTCGTCTTTGGAGGAGGGTTGTAGCTCTGAAGTTTGGGGAAGAGTGGGGGGGTTGGTCTTCCAAGTTGGGTAGGGGTGTCCACGGGTGTGGTTTATGGAGAAGCATCCGAAAAGGTTGGAAGGTGTTTTGTAAATGCATTCACTTTGAGGTAGGGATGGGAGATAGAGTGAAATTCTGGACGGATCGGTGGTGTGGGGAGTTACCACTCCATCTATCCTTCCCAATGGTGTATGGGATTGCTTACAATAGAGAGGCATTTGTGGCCTCGTCTCTTGAAAGGTTGGGGACTGGGGCTTAGAGAAGCTGGAATGTTCGTTTACTCAGGGAGCCAAATGATTGGGAGTCGGGAGAGGTGGAGGATTTCCTCCGTACCTTAGGCTCAAATTTACCTCGATCTGAGCACGGAGACCGTATGAGGTGGAAGTTGTCAAAGAAGGGGAATTTTAACACTCGCTCTTTCTATAATAAGCTTCGTTGTCCCTCATCTTTTATCTTTCCTTGGAAAGGTGTTTGGAAGGTTAAGGCTCCTCCGCGCGTCTCTTTCTTTGTTTGGAGTGCTGCTTGGGAGAAGATTCTTACTAGGGATAATCTGTAGGGTAGAGGCTTTGATTTTGTTAACTGGTGCATTATGTGTCGTTGTAGTGGGGAGACGGTAAATCATTTACTACTCCATTGCGACAAAGCTTATCAGCTGTGGAGCTAGGTTTTCAGATCTTTTGGGATCAATTGGGTATTGCCAAGCTCGGTTGCAGATACGCTTTTTGGTTGGTGGAACTGGCTGGGAAAGCACTCTTCTAGTATTTGGAATTTAGTTCCTCCATGCCTAATGTGGTGTATTTGGAGGAAGCGAAACTGGCGCACTTTTGAGGACTTGGACAAATCCGATGACCAGCTGCTCGCTTTTTTAAGTGGCTCCCTTTTTGATTGGTCTAGGGCCTGGAGACTCACCTCTAGTGATTCTCTCCCTATGTTCCTTAATTCCCTTCTTTGTACTTAGTTTTTTGTTGTTTGTTGTTTGTTTTGTTGTTTTTTCTTGTTTGTTTCCTTCTCTGTACACTTTGTTCTGCCTTATGTTGTTTGCATGAGGTAGCTTCTTGAATATACTTCTCTCTTACTTATCAAAAAAAAAAAAATTTTAGAAAGAGTTAGTTTTTGGGTTATGTTTATTGTTATGAACAATGATTTGAACTCAACCAATAGAGATTAAATTACTGGCATTTCCATGGAAATATTGATTAATTACCCATTAAAAGTGGTGAGGACTTTGCTCTACCCACCATTCTTGGAAAATACTAAGAAAATACCAACTTGTGAAGGATGCCAACCAACTCCATGGTTGATTATCTTATCACACCGAAAGGGGTATGATATTTTCTGATATGATCCTAGGATTTCTTAGCATTATGGGGGATGCTAGATGCCAGCATAATGTGCTAGATAACAACTTGTGGAGGATGTCAACCAATCCCATGGTTGATTATCTGATCACACCGAAAGGGGTATGATATTTTCTGATATGATCTTAGGATTTTTTAGCATTATGGGGGATGTATGTGCTGGAAGCCTCCCAAAAGTTGTGATAGACTTACAATTGGACTCACTAATTTATTATTTAGGAGCTATTAAGCTAGTAAGAATTATAAGAAAAGTTTGATTATAAGAAAAGTATACTGAATTATGTTAAAGTGACAAATGTTATTTAATGTAAGTTCCTCATTCTATCCTTTTATTATTACATGAAAGGGAAAATGTTGTATTTTCATATGAAAGTTAATAAGTTATTTTAAGAATAGTATGAAGACTATTTATCAAATATTCATAAGATATTTGATTTACATATATTCTTATTAAATTCTCGTGGAACTCAAACCTTACTGGGCTTCGCAGTTCACCCTAGAAACAGCGAGAGTATTAGAGGTGGCAAGGGATCTATGTAATGGCGGAGTCAAGATTTGACTTGAGAGGGAGCAAAAATTACGTTTGACATCAAATTTACGCACGTACATGCGAACATGCAAACGTAGTATTTGAGAACAATTTGCAAAATAAAAATTCATTCATGTGTATGCTAAGCAATATTTGAATGCAAGAACATTCAAAATAAAATAACATATTCATTATATTATATTTATCTATTAGGGGTTTATTTACATAAAAAAAATCATTTTGAAATTGTATTTATAAAAAATATTATAATTCTACTTTCGAAATGCCAGTTTTTAGTTGTCAGATAGACATAAAGTACAACTTACAAAAATTTCTATTATTTTTGTTAACCTATATGTATAGGTCTATTTATTTTAGCTTAACATGCCAACTTATTTTTAATAAACATATAAGAGGCTATGCTTTCAATCCTCCCATGAAAGCAGCTGCTTGTATTGTGTATACGATTTTATAGCTTTTCATCATTAATAACAGTATTATATTTATATTTTTATCTAAAATACGTCCAGACTAGCTAGTAAGTAAATATTAACAAATATTTTGGGTGTGGGGAGGGGGGCACTTGCCCCCCTCGACCCCCTAGCTCTGCCCTTGGATCTATGGTTCACGTTTGTTAGGCTATATGTTTCTTTTCTTATATAGAAGATGTATAGTTCTTTTTTTGTATAGAAGATGTAGCTCTTTTGTTGTATAGGACTGACAGTATTTTGTATAGAAGATGTATAGCTCTTTTGTTGTATGGGCCTCTCTTCAAATCCAAAGCTGTTTGTTAAGCATGTTTTGAAACCCTAGTTGTATGTCTTTGGGGTCAAGTTTGTAAATAATGGTTTTTTTAAGCTTGTTTTGAAATTCCAGTTGTATGTCTTTGGGGTTAAGTTTGTAAATAATGGTTTTTGTGAATTTTTTTTTTTTAAATATTAAGTATTTTAACACACACATAATTAAATATTTAGTTATGTAATATTTACATGAAAACCTTAAGTTTCAATCAAGTTGTTAAACTTGCAAGTTTGAAAGTAATGAAGTTTTAAGTTTTATGAAATTTTGTATATTATGGCTTTTATACAAGGAAATAAAAAGGAAAGACAAGAAATGAAATTTTGATAATCACCTTCTACTTTAGCTGCTATAAAAATCTGATTTGATCTGACATGACCTAAAATCTGATCTGAAGTACTGGTATGGGTTGTGACAGTTGGGTTGGAAAATTTTTAACCTGACAAGGTGTTAGGAGCTTTAGTTGTTGATGATGATGGCATGAGAAATGGTAGTGCTTGGGCAATGTTGGGCCAGTCACTTGGCTTTATGTTTTTTCAACACACCAATGGCTCCTCATGCCAATCTAGTGGAGCTCTTAGCTCCTCTACAAGGAGGACAAGCCCGGTCTCCTTACTTGATTCAAACTGATGAGCATGATGAGGAGGCAGTATATGGAGGCACCTTGTTCCACATGATGCCCCAAGGCCAAGGCCATGGTAGAGGAGGGCCATGGTGGGCAATGATGGTTTGTGACGATGGGTAGCAACAGGTGGTGCTGACCTAATGTGGTAGTGCATGGCATGGGTGGCTTAGTGTTGGTTGCTTTGTGTGTGGACTTGGTGGCTTGAGTGCAAGGTAGTGCTGGGCTACTGTGATGATATGATGCTGTGTGCAAGGCATTGGGCTGGTGGGTGCTGGCTGAATGCATGGATTTGTGCAAGTGGGCTAATGGCAGTTACTTGGTGTGCTGCAAATGGACATGCTATGTGGGCTGTGATGCTGATGAGGAGGGCGTGGGCAGGGGCCAAACCTCCCAAAATGTGTGGAAACACATTGTGTGGGCTGCTGGAGCATTGGGCAGAGGCCCCATGATCTGCTGAGACATGGGTTGGCATGTGCAGAGTGTGCAGTGGCAGTTACCAAACAGTTCCTGGCTTTGCTGAGTATCAGACCTGCTGTGTAAGGGCTGGAAACGTGGAGAACAGGCCAAGACAACATCAGGTGAAGGTGTTCTAAGTTAGACCATATGTGGCAGCAAGTCCAGAACAAGGGTAGTTACTTGGCAGTAACTGCCATGACAATTATTTCTGCGTATTTACCCTAAGGCTGTTGGGGGTGTCAACAGCAGAATGTGTATTCTGGTTTAAAGAATTTCGTGTGTATTTTCCAAGCTTCTTTTGTACTTGAAATTGAGTAATAAAGGTTGGGGTTGGTACCCTGTAAACACTGTGTGTGCTGTGTGTGTGAATTCTCTTTATAATTCTGTGCTACATGTTCCTACAGTGTGTGTGGTGTGTTGGCTAAGACTAAGCCAGGGGCTTAGTGCCATCATAGGCAGAAAATTTTAAGTGAAAAATTGACCTGTGACACAAGTTTGTCAAAGCTTGAAGGAAAATGAGAGCATTTCAAGATGAGGTTTCAGATTAGGTAGAGAGGCAGAGTATTGGGGCAGAGTATACATGTATTGATGAGGTTTGCCCAAGGCCATTAAACGACAGTTGCCTCAGCTGCAAAGCAAACGACCTGTAGCTTTCTGCAGTAGTGTAATCAGTTTATGTTGTAGTTTTCTGTTGTAGTGTAGTTAGTTTATTTGTATTGACACGTGTAAGGTGATGATCATTTGAATGTTGTCATGATCAAATGGTGGGAAGTTAATCCGTGTAACTTGGAATTGGTTAGAGGTGGTTAGATTATTTTCTTTGTTCTTTAGGCTATATATATGATCTTTCTGTAATGATTTTGTTGGATCAATCAATTCAGATATTTCTCACAGAGCTTCAATTCTTGATTCTCTTTCTCTCTCTCTCTCTCTCTCTCTCTAGTTTCACTGTGTTTGTTACACTCTATTTTCTTATATGGTATCAGAGCTCTTTTGCTTCCATTAATGGCGAATCAAGATCAAGCTCCTTCTTCCACTGCTTCTCAATCTAATGCTCATCGTGAGCTTTCTCCAATGGAGGATCCGAGAAGCCCTTTCTTTTTGCACCATGGAGAGTCACCAAGTGCGATTCTTGTTACTCAGCTCTTGACTGAGGACAATTATCCCAATTGGGCTAGGGCTATGCTTATGGCACTAGATGCGAAGAGCAAGCTCTGTTTCATTGATGGCTCTGTCACGATTTCTATGGCTATCACGCCCCTGGAGAAAATTGCTTGGTCGAAGAACAACTCCATGATTTCCTCATGGATTTTGAATTCCATTTCACCTCATATCACTGCAAGTGTGATCTGCAGAAACACTACAATGGAGGTTTGGAATTCACTCAGAAACCGTTTTTCTCAAGCTAATGGTCCAAGAATTTCACAGCTTCAGAAGATGATCTCAACAATTATGCAAGGAGATGCAACCGTGACTACCTACTTCACTAATCTTCAAGCATCATGGGATCAATTACTCAATCTCAGGCCTTCACCATCTTGTTCATGTGGCTGATGCATTTGTGGAGTGAATGACAAAATCACACTCTTCAATCATCAAGATGCATTGATGCAATTCCTCAATGGCTTGAATGAAGCTTTCTCACAAGTCAGAACTCAGATCCTAATGATGGAGCCAAGTCCTTCAATTGACAAAGCCTTCTCTTTGGTGCTACAAGAAGAAAGGCAGAGGGCTTTAGGTTTCAATGGAGGTGGTGTGTCAGTTAATTCAACAGCTCTGGCAGTCAAGACTCAAGGGTTCAATCAAGGAGGAAAGAACAAAGGCAAGGGCAGACCTGTTTGTAGTCATTGTGGAAAACTTGGCCATTTCATGGAAAAATGCTACAAACTAGTAGGATTTCCACCAGGATACAAGCAGAAAGGAAAAATTTCTGTGGCAAATCAAGTGATTTTTGATGGTGAAAATGGTCAATCCGAGGCTACATCAAGCTCCTTCCCATTCACAACTGAGCAATGCCAGCAATTACTGTTAATGCTGAACTCTCATGCTTCTTCCTCTACCACTCAAGATGTTGTTCATGCAGCCAATTCTGCTCTCTCAGGTATTTCTTGTGCCTCTTTCCAAGATTCTATTTGCCTTAATTTGAAGAATTCAATTTTTTCTGAAAATCCTTCAAATAAAATAGCTCATGATGCTGAAACTTGGGTTATAGACACAGGAGCCACTGATCACATCATTCATTCTATATCCCTTTTCACTAGCATAACTAGCTCATTGTCATCCTTTGTACATTTGCCTAATGGTGAAAGGGTTCTTGTCACACACATAGGCACAGTCCAACTTACCCCAACTTTGATTCTTGAAAATGTGATTTGTGTTCCAGCCTTTTCATTTAGTCTGATATCAGTGAGCAAATTAACCAAATCATTATCATGTTGTTTGGTTTTTCTTTCAAACTATTGTTTTATACAGGACCTTACTTGTTGGAGAGTGATTGGATTGGGTAAGCTTCACAACAATCTTTATCTGCTGCAAACCTCAGAAAATTGCAAAACTGCTTTAGAAGCAACTACTGTCCTAGAGCCAGTTTTCAAATCTTTTGTTCATTCTGTTTCTAATGATTCTATTGTCAATAAGTCATACTTATGGCATCTTAGATTAGGACATGTGTCTGATGACAAACTTCCTTATTGTGTATCAGATGTACCTTCTTTTCATTCCAATAAAGAATGTGTTGTTTGTCCAATTGTCAAGTTTAAAAGATTACCCTTTCCTAATTCTAATCATATATCTGAGCATGCTTTTGATTTAATACATTGTGATGTATGGGGACCCTTTGCTAAAGCAACTCATGATGGTTTTAAATATTTTCTTACAATTGTGGATGATGCTACAAGATCCACTTGGGTTTATCTGATGAAATCCAAAACAGAAACTAGGCCTCTGTTAATCTCTTTTTATAACATGATCTTTACTCAATTTCAATCTCATATCAAAGTAATTAGGACTGACAATGCTCAAGAATTTTTTCTCAAGGATTTTTATGCTCAACATGGGATTGTACATCAACACTCCTATGTTGCTACTCTACAACAAAATTCAGTTATGGAGAGAAAGCATCAACACATTTTAAACATTGCTAGAGCATTGAAATTTCAGTCAAATATACCACTTTGCTATTGGGGGGATTGTGTTTTAACAGCTGTTCACATTATTAACAGGCTGCCTACTACTATTTTGGATCATAAAACTCCATTTGAGAAATTTTATTGCAAAACTCCTTCTTATAATCACTTAAAAGTGTTTGGATGTCTATGTTTTGCATCTACCTTAGCTCACAATAGATCAAAATTTGCTCCTAGATCTATTCCTTGTGTCTTTCTTAGATACCCTTTTGGTGTCAAGGGTTACAAACTATTGAATTTGATAACCAAACAAATTTTCATTTCAAGGGATGTATATTTTCACGAACATGTGTTTCCTTTCATCTCTTCTATCACTTCACAACAAGCATCCATATCTTTTCCTCATATATGTTCGAATGTGGCAACCCCAGTTGATGCCATATTCCTTGATCCTGTCCTTCCTTCTTCACACACTTTTCCTTCTCCTTGAAATCCTACTCAAGTTCCACATCAAGCAGTAGATCCTATCAATACTACCATCCCTGATTCTGTGATACCCGAATCTGTCACATCAGATTCTAGTCATTCCACTTATGCAGAATCTGTTCCCATTCCTTTAGTTGCTCAAAATCCTATAAATGATCCATCTGCATCTATTCCTTCCTTAAGAAGATCCTCTAGACCTTCTAAGGCTCCTAAATACTTAAGGGATTACAAATGCAGCACCATTACTTCAAATGAACTTACACAGTCCACTCATCTCAGCAGCAACAAGTCAGGTTCTATTCACCCATCAGGTACCAAATATCCTCTCTCTAATTACATTGATTCTTCCCTACTCTCTCCTTCCTATGCACATTTTTGCTCCCTTATTAGTTCAATCCCTGAACCAAGATTCTTTCATGAGGCTATTAAGGATACTAAATGGAAAGATGCCATGAATGCTGAGATTACAGCTTTGGTTTCTAACAATACTTGGACACTTACTCCTTTGCCTTCCAACAAAAAGGCAATTGGATGCAAGTGGGTCTATAGGGTCAAATACAAAGCCGATGGATCTATAGAGAGGTATAAAGCAAGACTAGTTGCAAAGGGATTTACTCAGCAAGAGGGATTAGATTTTACTGACACTTTTTCACCTGTTGCCAAGTTAACTACTGTTAAAACTCTTCTTGCTATCTCTGCTATGAAAGGGTGGCACTTGGTACAATTAGATGTCAACAATGCATTCTTGAATGAGGATTTACATGAGGAAGTGTATATGCAACTCCCTCAAGGCTTTCACAGCAAAAGGGGGAATGTTGTTTGCAAGTTAAACAAGTCTTTGTATGGACTCAAACAGGCCTCAAGACAATGAAATGCAAAATTTTGTTCTGTTGTCAAACAGCTTGGTTTTAAGCAATCCAAGGCTGATTATTCACTGTTTACAAGGAGGCTTGATGGTTCTTTCATAGCATTGGTGGTCTATGTTGATGACATTCTCATAGCCAGCAACAATGTCCAAGAGGTTGAAGCACTCAAAGTCTCCTTAGATCAACACTTCAAGCTTAAAGACCTTGGAGGTTTGAAATACTTTCTTGGCCTTGAAATAGCCAGATCAGCCAAAGGGATCAGCTTATGCCAAAGAAAATATGCTTTGGAGATTCTCAAGGATGCTGGTGTGTCAGCTTGTAAGCCGAGTAAAGTACCAATGGAGCAGAATTTAAAGTTGAGCAAGCTACAAGGTACTTTGCTACCTGATCCTGGAGTCTACAGAAGGTTAGTTGGTAGATTGATATACCTAACCATCACTAGACCAGACATAGCCTACCCGGTTCACAAATTGAGTCAATTCATGTCCAAGCCAAGGAAGCCTCACTTAGATGCAGCTTACAAGATTTTGCAGTACATAAAGGGGTGTCCAGGTCAAGGAGTTTTCTTGTCTGCATCCTCGGATTTTCATTTGAAGGCTTATACAGATGCTGATTGGGCATCTTGTATAGACACCAGAAGATCAACCACAGGCTATTGCATATTTTTAGGTGATTCCTTAATCTCTTGGAAGTCTAAGAAACAATCTATAGTGTCTAGATCTTCTGCTGAGGCAGAATACAGAGCTATGGCTGTAACTGTATGTGAACTGACTTGGCTGCTATCATTGTTGAAGGATTTGGAAATTTGGCATCCTCAGCCTGCTCTTCTGTTTTGTGACAATCAAGCAGCTATTTATATTGGAGAAAACCTTGTGTTTCATGAGAGAACCAAACACATAGAGGTTGATTGTCATGTTGTTAGAGATAAGGTGCAAAACAATGTGATTAGGCTGTTTTTCACTCCCACACACACTCAGCTGGCAGATTTACTCACTAAGGCTCTTAACAGTTCACAGTTGAGACATTTGTTAAGTAAAATGAATGTTATGAACATCCATGTTTCAGCTTCTCTTCCTCAAGGGGAATGTATAATCTTAGATGGTGATAGATCAGTTGCAAAGAAAGCAGATGCAGATGCAAGCAACAGATTAGATTCTCATCTTGAGGGGGAATGTCAAAGCTTGAAGGAAAATGAGAGCATTTCAATATGAGGTTTCAGATTAGGTAGAGAGGCAGAGTATTGGGGCAGAGTATACATGTATTGATGAGGTTTGCCCAAGGCCATTAAACGACAGTTGCCTCAGCTGCAAAGCAAACGACCTGTAGCTTTCTGCAGTAGTGTAATCAGTTTATGTTGTAGTTTTCTGTTGTAGTGTAGTTAGTTTATTTGTATTGACACGTGTAAGGTGATGATCATTTGAATGTTGTCATGATCAGATGGTGGGAAGTTAATCCGTGTAACTTGGAATTGGTTAGAGGTGGTCAGATTATTTTCTTTGTTCTTTAGGCTATATATATAATCTTTCTGTAATGATTTTGTTGGATCAATCAATTCAGATATTTCTCACAGAGCTTCAATTCTTGATTCTCTTTCTTTCTCTCTCTCTCTCTCTCTAGTTTCACTGTGTTTGTTACACTCTGTTTTCTTATAAAGTTGGGTTGGATTGAATACGTACCCCTATCACCCCAAAAGCTAAGGCATGTCCGGACATTAGATACTTGGATTAAGTAGAAGAGACGGTGGCTACTATTAAAAAGAGAAATAAAAGTCATGAGGATCAGTTACCTTTTGGATTATGAGAAAATGCACATGAGGAGCCACAAGAGTCTTTGAAACTACCGAGAACACACTTTGGGGGCACAAAATGCGCGCAGGGTGATCAACTGATCATATGGTGCAAGTAAAGAAACGACACAAAACAGACGAGCCTCAGAATTTGGACAGTTCTCATTCACGACCTTGATCAGATATTTTGTAGAAGAACCTGAAAGAAGGACATATAGCAACGAAATTAAAGAACGAAAGGCCCATGGGTGTCTTTCTAAATTCTAAGCCCAATATGAAATAGATCAAACAAGGATACGACTATGGGAAAGATTTATGGAAGTGTGGAAAGTACTGACTACCAACAACAACAAAAAAGAGTGAAAAGTACTACTACAAGGAAAATCACATGGAAGAGTGAAAAGAAAAAGATAGCTTTGAAAGAAAGAGAAAATAATTTATACGCACAATCGTATAAATATTCATCAAATAATAATAATAATAATTTCATACGCACAATCCCAACAAAGATCTTACCAGTCCTCTCTCCAAAAGAATGCCAGATCTACATATTAGCAACAACCGTGTAGAAATTAGAGGAGAAGTTTAGAAACATGACTGCTTGGCTGTTGCTGCTCAAACATCATACAAAAGAACATAAATAAATGTTAAAGAAAACACACAGAAGCTAAGAAGATGCCACAGAGCAACACTTCTTGCTAAATGCTAATCTCTTGGAAGAAAATAAGTGAGTGAAGGTATTCAAAGTGAAGAAGATAAGAGCGGAATCATGTGGACTTACTGTTCAGGTCAATCCGCTACAGGACAAAGGGACATCACTGGAGTCACGTGATACTCACGTTATTGTGAGGAAAAAGTTGTGCGACAAAAGTCGAGCTTCTGTCTCACTTTTTCTGGTTTACTCAATATTGCACTAATAAATATTTGTCACGTGTTCATCTAATTATTAGTGATAAGTATTTATTGGTGGAGTATAAAATACAGCAAGAAAAGTTAAACAAAAAATTTAGACTCATAAAAGTCATAAAGGCAACCTATAAAGGCAGACAAGAGCATCTCCCCCATATTTTTATTCAGATTTACCTTTTATCTACTCATTTTTTTAAATATGCTTTTCAACCAATCTTTTATTTATTCTCTATCTCATTTAATTATTATTTCTTTATTTATTTTTTATTCTTTTTTTATTCTTTTTTTAACCATTCTTTTAATATAATAGTAGTTGGTGTAATTTTTTAATTAAAAAAAATGAGTAAATGCACTTTTAGTCCCTACATTTTGATTTTTTTTTCATTTTGGTCCCTACATTTTAATTTTACCACTTTTAGTCCCTAAACTAATTAACGCGTATTATTTTCGTCATTTCCGTCAGTCAACCGACAGAAATATCTGAGATGACTAACGGAGGAATTAAAATATTATAAAAAATACCACATCAGCATCTAATTTTTTTAAAATAATTTATCAATTTTAACTAAATAAAAAAAGAAAAAACAGAATTAAAAAAAATAAAATACATAAATTTAGATTTAATTCATTTTGAACAAGAACACACAAGAACATGATCACAAATTTAAACATCAACACAAGAACATAAGAGCACAAACCCAGAATCGAACACAAACTCAAATTTAAAAACACAAAGAACACAATAACAAACTAAATCTTTCCTCTCCTTTGTGCCGAAGCTCCATGGCCACCATGGCCGAAGCTTCCTCCACCTCCAATCTCTCTATCACTCAAACTAAATCTCACACACCTCAAACACTTGAGTCATTGCAAACAAAAACAACTAAACAAAACTAAAACCATTCATTCATTCCCTTGATTTTTACATTCTCTCTCAAAACGTGAACACCAAAATAGGAGCACTCGACATGTGCCCACACACCAGCACAGACCTCTGTGCCATACCATCAAACGACGTCGTCTCCACCTTCCAAAGCTCAACCCCTTCCACCATTGTCACCCCCTCGGGCGCCACACTGGGTCACCACCTCGCTTACCAACTCGTCCAAATCGGTGTCACAGAAATATTCTCTGTCTCGAGTGACTTTAACCTCACTCTTCTCGACCACCTCATCACTGAGCCTAGACTCACCAACGTTGGCTACTGTAATGAACTCAATGCTGGCTATGCCGCTGATGGCTACGCATGGTCCTGTGGCGTTGGCGCGTGCGTTGTTACTTTCACCGTCAGTGGGCTCAGCTTGCTCAACGTGATCGCCGGTGCTTATAGTGAAAACCTCCCTCTCAATTGCATTGTTGGTGGGCCCAACTCCAATGACTATGGAACCAATAGGATTTTGCACCATACAATTGGATTGCCTGACTTTAGTCAAGAGCTTCATTGTTTTCAGACTGTCACTTGCTATCAGGTAAATATATATATATATATGATTGGACCTAGTTGGTTTTTTAGTTTTTACTGTGAAAATGTGATTTTGATATGGAAATTTGGTTAAAGTTGTGATTTTTTTGCTTAATTTTGTTGTTGTAGGCTGTGGTGAATAATTTGGAAAATGCACATGAGTTGAGTGTGTGAGATTTAGTTTGAGTGGTAGAGAGATTGGAGGTGGAGGAAGCTCCAGCCATGGTGGCCATGGAGCTTCGACACAGAGGAGAGGAAAGATTTAGTTTGTTATTGTGTTCTTTGTGTTTTTAAATTTGAGTTTGTGATTGGTTCTGGGTTTGTGCTCTTATGTTCTTGTGTTGATATTTAAATCTGTGATCATGTTTTTGTGTGTTCTTATTCAAAATGAATTAGATCTAAATTTATGTATTTTATTGTTTTTAATTCAGTTTTTTTTTTTTTTAGTTAAAATTCATAAAATTTTTTTTTTTTAAAAATTAGATACTGATGTGGCATTTTTTATAATATTTTAATTCTTCTGTCAACCACCTCAGATATTTCTATCGATTGACTGATAAAAATGACGAAAATAATATGCGTTAATTGGTTTAGGGACTAACAGTGGTAAAATTAAAATGTAGAGACCAAAATGGAAAAAAGCCAAAATATAAGAACTAAAAGTGCATTTACGCCTTAAAAAAATCCAATTGCTAATGTAAAGTAGCTCATCAAGTCTGATAGGCTATTGTTCATGAGCCAAAAAAAAATTTGTGATTCAGAGAATCCATTGGAGACCTTTTTTTGGTCTCATTCTCTATTATAGAGATAATTTTGCTTTTACATAAGTTATTGGAGATGCTCTAAGGTGGCTTTAAAACAATTACAACAATTAGAGCAATTGTATCAGCCAGTCTAAAATTTTCTATCTATTTTAGCACAAAAACTCACTTTTTTTTATTTTATACAAACACTTTACGAAAACACACATCAAGTTATCTATTATACACAATTTTTTATTTAAATAATATTTTTCCTCGCTTTTTTTATGTCCCACCTACCCCCACCTAACACTTACTTCTTTTTTCTCTGAATACACTCCCTCTTCTTCTTCTTCTTGTCCTTATCTCTATCTCCACCTCTCTTTTCTTTTTTTTTTTTCTTTTTTTGAGAATCTTTGGGGTTGTTTGGTATATGTATTTAAAAATTGAAAATATGTGTTTGAAAACATGTGTTAAAATACGTGTGGGCGAAAAAGCGTGTGGAAATACGTGTAATGTTGTTTAAAAACTGAAAACATGTGTTTGAGTAGATGTACCAAACGGGTTTTCTTTCCTCTTCTTCTTTTACAATTTGGGTTTTATACTTTTATTATAGATGATGATTTTGGATTGGGTTTGATTAAGGGCAGTGATTATGGGCGGAGAAAGCAAAAACTTTTGGGCGGAGAAAATGGTGATTTTGGGCGGATCTGTAATTTCTGCTTCTATTCAGCATCTTCTTCTTTCTTTCTTCTTCTTCTTCTTTTATCAATTTCGGTTTGATTATTTTATATGAATTTGTATATGGGTTTGATTAATTTGAATCTAGATTTAGAATGATTTTGATGATTTTGTGGTGTGTTCGTGTTGTTGTGGTGGTGGTTGGCAGTACTGGGTTGCAATGGTGGTGGTTCGCGGTGCTGGGTTGTGGTGATGTGGGTGGTGGTGTAGGGAAAGAAATTTTCAAGTTTTGCTAGGAAAAGGGCTGAGAGGATTGACAGGGCATTTATTGTTGTTCCGAATAAAGTAATATGCCAACTACAAGAAAGCTTGCTGAAGATTGATAAAGATAAAATTTATCAAGATGATTTAGTCGTATTCACAAAGAGGAGAAAAAGTTGAAGATCCCATTGTTATAATGGAAAAATTATTAGGTACTCCTGACTACCATAAATGCGTAGTCTCCTCTCTCATATGAATGGTGAGTCTCATCATGAATTTAATTAGTGAGACCCACCATTCATGTGAAAAGAGGGAGTATGCATTTATGATACGGAACACACAATAATTTCCCGTTATAATGTTATGGTGGAATGTATTTGTAATTATTGTGACTGTTATGGTTTGGTGCAATAGGACTGGAGCACTATAAGAATTTGCCATAAGTATAGCTAATTTGGACCAAATTTATTGCCATTTTAATGTTATTGTTATGGTTTGTAATGTACTTTGTCATCATTGAATGGATTGTATGTTTGGAAAGATTAAAATAAATAAACATGACACTTTGTTCCTAAAATTTTAAATTGTAACATCCTTGACTAAAGAAACAATGGGCTCTACTATTAACAGTGAGTGAAATGAAAATGGATTAGCTTAAAACATGTTAGATTAAATGGAAATTCGTGATAAATTCATATTTTGTAAGTGCAAGTTGTTCCTAAAACCAAAATATTATAATATAGTATAAATTAATTTATAATTTATAATAATAATAAAACTTTCTTTTAAGGTCCGTTTGAATATAACTTATTTTGCTAAAAATTAAAAACTGATAACTGAAAACACTGTTGCAAAATAATTTTTAAATGTATGAATAGTATCGTAGGACGCATTTTTAATATTTATTTTGAATAAAGTAGTTATTTTACTGAAAATTAAAAACTGATAACTGAAAATACTGTAACAAAATAATTTTTAAATGTGTGAATAATACCGTGAAACTCATTTTTAATATATATTTTTGAATAAAGTGATTATGGCCCAATAAACAGTACGTGAACCATATATAAACAATACATAAACAGTGCTCAACAATGCACTTTGTTGGGTAAAAGCTGTAATGCCTGCCCAAAAAAAAAAAAAAAAAACGCAAAACACCAGATTTTGAAACGCAAAACGCCAGATCCAAATACATACTTGAAGATATTCACACAAAAAGATCCAAATACATACTTGAAGATCCAAAACGCCAGATTTTGAAACGCAAAACGCCAGATCCAAATAATGTCTTTGAAACTTTTTTTAATTGAATTCTAATATTTCTTTTTATGTAAAAAGAAAAAAGATTTGAAGATGACGTTGTTGTGAAGCTATATCTATATGATCATATCAATAGTAGCAAAATTAGTGTTGTGACTTTTTGTCAAGTGTGTCAGTGTGCTTTGACACCCCACCCACGAGAAATTGACAATGCAAACCGGCCTTTTCTTTTTCTTTTTTGTTTTTAAATCAATGGTTAAAAAACGAACAGCCTTTTGTTAGTTGGGAAAAAGTATCAACGCTCACTTCACACCCAGATCTCTCCCGATCCTATTTTCCCAAGCTCTCCTTCAGTCCTTCGTATTAGAACTTACTTCATTGGGGATTGACAAGAAATACGGAAAATTGGGATGTTTTAGCAGAGCGAAAGACGGAAAAACGGCTACAAATGGTGTATTTGCAATTAAATCAATCCATTGTTCCCAGCACAGCTAAAGTTTAGGTCGGAGCTGAAGCAAATTGTATGCGTTTATGTGAAGATACCAGAAAGCTCCACACCAATGATACCTACTAGTATGTAACTCAACTTCCACTCTTTTCTAATTCAATAAGTCTTTCTTTCCTTTCTTATTTTATTTTATTTTATATTTTTTGGGATAATGGATGATTGAGATTCTTGTTCAACTATGCAAAGAAATGAACTATAAAATCTGCAAAGAAAAACAACTAGAAACACTAGCTTCGAACAGAGAATAAAATGAGAAAACATAAAAAATTGCTCAAGGACGTGGAAGTTTTGTTAGAGCTTGTTGCAACAAACATCACATCCTGTTGTCATATTCAATTCCGAGTAAAATCTTGTTTTAATTTGATTTTTTTACTGTAAAGTCGAGATTTACAGCTATGTTTTATGCTGGCTTTATTCCATGACAAAAAGTATTGTAATTGCTTTAATTTTGTTCATTGTATTTTGTGGGATTTTATTGTATTAGGTTTAGTATTAAGTTAGTGAAAAATCGAGCATGAAATGAAAATTAGTGCATTTTGCGACTAGCTCGCGAGAAGGTTCTTGCGAAAAGTGCATGTGAGAAGCACATGACTGGAAGTTGAAGAGTCGTGTTAGACTGTCAATTTCGCGAGTAAAGCCTTCCTGCGAGATACCCGCAAAACTTTCTGCTTTTAGGATTTTTAAGAGTGACTTTCTTACCCTTCACCCATACTATATATATATATATATATATATATCTTTATTACCCACAGAAATTGTAAGAAGACCATTCAGAGAGAAAAACCCTAAATAGGTTTTCTACAATACACGCACTCATCTTTTAAGAGAGAGCTACTCATTCTTAGCGAGAAATTATTCTAGCATCTTCTCCTTCCCTTTCCCATTGTCATACCTTGAGAGGAGATTTGTACCCAAATACAAACCCACACTTATTTAGAGTGTAGAGAGTGTTTTGGAGCTTGGGAAGTTTAGGAGATTTGCCAAAGGAAGCCGGTGAGTCTTGGCGGATGCAATTGGGCGTATTGCGGGATCTAGAAAGTTAGACAAAACACGGTTCCGAGAAACCTTGTTGGGGTAGGAGCTTAGAGGGCTTAGGTACATTGGGTAAATTAGGCTTAGAGTGTATCTTGCTATTCGTGTATCCCAACTTATTATCTAGTGGATTGATTTATCGCTTGGAGGGCGGAAGATAGATTTTTTGCTGAGTTCTTCGATTTTCTCTTCGACAACATATCGCCGTGTTATCTTGTGGTTGTATCTCTCTTCCCTTACTTTTGTACTTTACATTTATTGTTTGTTGTTCATGATTATGCACTAGAGTAGTATCGGTTGATTGCGTTTCATTTACTCTTGTTTTTGCACTTAGATAAGTTAGAATAAAATCAACCGAGCCGTAATCTTTTATTGGAGGTCTAAATAAACTCGTGTTTTTACACAAATTTCGATCTTTCAGTTACTGTTTTCAGGTTTTTTTTTTTGGTTGAAGTTTTTAGTGGCGTTTTAGTTTCCTGGGGCTATAATCAGGTATAAGAAACAAATCAACAACTTTTCAACATATATAATGTTGAAGTATAAAATTCTAACAAAACATAATTATGAATGCCTTCCGCTCTCTACATAAACCATCATGACAAGATTACTCCTTATGTGGGAAAGAGGATCTAAGTCATCTTAAGCATTCAAAACTCCAACCACCATGAGTTCTGATAGGATAACTGTTGCATTAACATATGAAAATTCACATTTTTCAGTGGCTCCTCCTAATTCAATATAATTTTTAAGTTAATTGGTTTTCTTTTCATTAAAAAATTTTCTTTTAAATCTTTCAAAATTGATAAGAGATGTTTTTGAGATTATATATATAAAAAAAGATGCGAATGAAATTACAGGAAGTTTGATTTTGATAAAGTATATAATTTCAAAGTAGAGGTGGAGCCTTGGTGGATGGTAAGTGCCTTCCACCAAAAGTGAGGGGATATTTGCAGACTAGTATTGTGAAGGGATAGAATATAGTAAGTTAATACAGGTTAAATGGAAAATTCTTCTAATAATAATAAGGTTAAATGGAAAAAAAAAATTCCCAAAAGTGACAGGTTGTGGGTTTAAGTATGGAAATCAACATCTCCAATTAATTGGGAGTAAGGCTGCCTACCATGACTTCTCCCAGATACCGCAAAAGTGAGAACTTTGTGCTCTAGGTATGACCTCCATGTAATTTCCAAATAAAGAAATAATACACACTCATATATCTTGAAGGTCAATGTAAATCATGGAGATTGGTCATGAGAACTTAGAGTTGCATAAAAAGTGATATATTATTTTCTCAGCCCAGTGAAGAAATAGGTCATTGTGATAATGTAAATCAAGTTGAAAACATGATTAGCCAATAGACATTATTCTACTTCAGCCCCCTTAAAAAAGTTATTGATCTAGGACATGGACTTTTTGCCTTGTTACTCACTCTCAAACCAAAATGAAGTTATTATTATTATTAAAAAAAAAAAAGATTAGCTAAATAAGAATATTTTAAAATGCCAAATGAATAATTTAAGAAAACCAGAGCAAAGACTAGCATATATATATATATATATATTCGCATATAGCAAATACAATTAGCCAGCCAAAACTTATAAGACCATGAAGAGTGGTCAAAACTGGCTTCTTGGACTTTCAGCTACATGTTGATGGTTGTTGGGACCTTTTCGTTGATGGCCACGTATTAGTTGCTCAAGGGATGGTCTGGAACTCAAGTTCATTTAGGGTGTCAAGCATGGAACTCACATTGACCTAAGGATGATTGGTAGCTATTGTTGCATTTTAAGTCTGAAAACAAAGCTCAAAAACCGAAAGAAAGTGTGATTGTGTGAATAGTAAAAGGAATACTGATTTATATTCAGCAGTAAAACAACACAAGTTCAACGATAAAGTAACACGAATTCAACAGTAATTTTCCAATTAAATGAGGAAAAGTGTGTGTGTGTGTGTGTGTGAGAGAGAGAGAGAGAGAGAGAGAGAGAGAGAGTGCAACTCAATGGTGCATGAGAGCAACTCAATCTAATCCACATGTAAAATCATCAGACAAAGCTTTTCTTATTCTCATTGTCTCAAAGGTATTGGAGATGTGAAGAAAATGAAGGTTCATGTGCATTGAAAAGAGTTTTGGTTTCTCTCTTTGTTCTTAAAAGGGAAATAATGGGTAAATGAATGATCTGGTATTTTTTTTTGGGTGTGATAATGTTTTATTGGTTGTTCTTTTGTTCTTGTGTGTGTTTTCTATTGGGTCTATCACAATTCTAGAAGAAAGTTTAGAGAGTAAACTAGAGAGAATCTTAAAAAAATTTTGTATTACTCACTTAGAATGAATCTGTGCACATAAAACTGTTATATACATTGCAGAATGAAGGAAAAAGAATCATAACTAATTTTCCCTCTATTTCCACATTATGTGCTAAGTTAGTTACTGAACATGTGTGATTAGCCATGTGTATTTTACATGTGTAAATAAATAAAACTACTAAACTACTTGTAGCTTTGTATTAGCACTATCATTTATCTTCACTTTTAAAATCCCAGCTTCTTTCTTCTGTTGCTTCTTGTCCTTTTTTCTTTTAATCTTGGAACTTTGACAGGGTTTTTGTCCTCCTTAAATAAAGTAAAAAAAAAGAAAAAGAAATAAAAATCCATTCAAAACAGGATAGAAACTAAAATGAAGGGGAAAAACGAGGGAGGAGTGGCGTGTAAAGGGGTGGACTTCTTTTGGTTGTGGGGAGGGCTTGTCATTAGTCCTTGGTGAGCATCAATGCTGATCAATTATCTCTTATATCAGCTTTCTTTTTTATCATGCGTTTGTTTGTTTGTTTTTTTTCTTCAAGATGTATTACTTGAAACTTGAATCATGTCTGTGATCAGTAACCTTTATTGACACTTCCTTTCTTATCACGTTCCTTTATCATCTTCGAGCAAAATATTTCAAACCAGCCCTCTAATCAGTATCCTTCATAGTTATGCCATGTATTGTGCTCAACATTCAAGCCTTAGTCATTGTGCACATTTGGCTTTGTTCTAGCCAATCATATACACTTCATTTGGTCTAGCCTAATTGATGTGGGATGCATAAGGAGAATTTTATTTTAATTTTGTATTATTTATCTTTGCAAGTCAATTGTATTTTTTATGGCTTTCCAAACGACAGCTCATGGGTTTTCAAGAATTGGTTATTCTACATGGACCAATTACTTGCACTTGCAGTCTTGTCAAGTGCAGAGGTAAAGATGCAGTATGCCAAAACGAGTTGGTGATCAAGCTATAGAGTATTGGTACCATACGAGTACCTGCACTCTAGTTTTAGCCAGTCTCAAATCAATTGGGAGAAAATGAAAGAACACCTTTGTCTTGTATTTCACAAGAAACTATCCTGGTCTCCTCATGGCAATTTTCATGATTAAAGAGACCATGTGAGGCAATGGAATAGACAACAATTTGTACAAGTTGGGATCGATGCTTCAAATGCTCATGACAATCCTTTAGTGACCACAAATGTCACTTCAACATTCGTGCAACAAGAAGACCCTATTAAGGAGCCTGAACAAGGTGAAAATTCTTAACCATGTGTAGTGAATTAAATTCAACCTATTAAAGAATCAGATATATTACCTATTGTTGAGAAGGAAATTCCATTATACTTGATGAGGAGAAGGTCCAACTAGAGGGTGCACATAATATGAAAATTGAAGTTGTTGAATGTGCTATTAATCAACCCTCCATAGTGCTTGAAAATTTACAATATGGTGAAGTCCAAAAGGTTGATACCACAATGCTTCCTATGATTCATAAGGATCAAGATGAGATTGTGCTGATTCCACAAATTGATTTTGTGATTCTAGAAGAGTTTGATGTGGTGGAATGCAAGGTTTTTCATTTCTTTATGCTCCCAAAGATGATTCTAGACTTGATGCAAGAGTTACTAGCCAGACTTCTAATCCTATAGCATTTCAAAACTCGAGGATGAGTTTTCTCCAACCAGGGGAGAATGATGCGGATGCACAAGGGGATATTTTTTTAAGTCAATTGTATTTTTATGCTTTAGGTCCTAATAGTTTATTAAGCTATTAGTATTTTAATATCTGGAAGCAAGACTATTTTTTTAATAAGGCAATTAGGGTTTCCTATGCAAATTAGAATTAGGATTTAGTTTTCCATATATAAGCAAACTATTGTACTCTTTTTGTGGATCATCACAATTTGATGAATGAAAAAAATAGCATTTTGGTTTCTTTAGTCTAGTGTTGACTCCTAGTGGTTTTCTTAACTTAATGTTGACTCCAAGTCAGGCCTAGGTGCTGACTCCAAGTCAGGCCTAAGTGCTGACTCCTAGGTCATATCCCTTTATTTTCCTATCTTTCAATTTTAGTTTTGAATCTTCCGGTTGTCCTGCATCACTAATACACTTCAAATCCAATTCGGTCATGATTTCCTTCAAGGTCATATTTTTTCTCCAAACTTATGTTATCTTCAAGCTGCCACCTTGAATTTGAGAGGGGATGTTTAAAGATATCAAGGCCCAAGTCTATTCATGTTCATTGTATTATTTGTACCTAATCCTACTTGGAGTGTAAGCAAAATAATCTTATAAATAAAGTAATCTTAATCTTACTTAGAGTGCAAGTAAAGAAGTCTCTATCCTACTTGTAGTCCAAGTATTGTAAACCTAGTTTTTCTAGGAGAGATATAACTTCCTATATTATAAATTTTTTTATTTAATATCTATTTTTCTCTCTTTTTGAGATGCAAAATAAATAATTAAATTATTGTATTCAAGCTTTGCTAACATTTTTTTTTTCAATTGGTAATATGGCTAATTACTCAATTTTTCTTGTGACGGAGTCAATCATATGTACAACAACAAAAACCAAGCATTAGTCGCAAATATTTTGGGGTTAGATTTGGATTCTCAACAAATTAATCAAGCTTGGTCACATGTATTATTTTCCGCTATACTTTTCTTTTGGAACTCATACTGTCTGTTAATTCCTTAATTGACATCATTTTTTCCCTACTTCTACTAATGTTATTTTTAATCTTACTCTACCTTTTTTTATTCCCTCAACTTGAATCGAGTTTCTCTTTCTTATTGTTGCATTAATCACTTCTTTGCAAAAACCATCTCAAGCATCTCTCACTCATCTTTTCATCAATAAGGTCACTCCTATTTTTAAGCGAATTTCTTCATTTCAAATCCTATATGTCCATGTAATTTCATTTATCCATTTTAAAATTCTTATTTCAGCTACACTCATTTTATAAATATGTCTCTTCCCTACAGTCCCACATTTGATACCATAGAGCATATTTGGTTGAATAATAGTCTTATAAAATTTTCTCTTTAACTTAACAGGCCTTTTATGATCATGCAATAATCTTGATGTGTTTCTCCAAATCATCCTCCATGCTCTTATCATGTGATGTACATCCTCTTTATTCTCTCCATCTTTATGAATTATTGATTCAAAATGTTGAAATATCTCACTCTCTAGTGAGCTCATTCATCACTAGTGCAAAAAAATATGGACTCAATCATATATAATGCATACACCAGTGAGTTCCTTTTAGATCAATTTAGTGGGCTCATTCATTACTAGTGCAAAGAGATATGGACTCAATTGTATATAAAGCATGATATATATATATATGTATAAACTTATTTTTTTAAAATTTGACTCTTGAAAATAAATTTAGGGGTTGAAAAGAAAAGATTGGGTTTGATGGTGAATGATTGTCTAGAGATACTTCCAGAGAATGAGAGGAAAAAAAGTATGAGTTTCTTCCATTGTAAGCTATACATTGACTACTTTGCCTAACAAAAATGGAAAAGGATATGGGATATATCTTACTATAAAATATGATTGTATTAAGAACAATTTATGGGCCTTTTTCTCCGCTTGGTGCCTTAGGGAATTGCCTTAATCTCCATTAGATGGAGTCAGCCGTGGGCTAGACATGAGGTTGTTGGCATCAAGTCCGGAACGCTTGTCAATGAGTCACCAGTTGGTTGCTACCATTGTGTTTCCTCTAGGAAATGAAATAATATGATGTGTATTTGAAATGGGATAATCAATGATGTGGAAGACTTTCTTTCTTTATAAATATATATAAGCAAAAAATAAATATTTATACTTGAATATTAGGCATTAAAGACCCAAATATATAAGGTGAATAAATATTTAGTAATTCCTGAGACTTTTCTTGTAGTTTTTTGGGTTGCTTTTTAATTATTAAAGACCCAAATTAGGCATATTAGGCATGGAATAAAGGAATCAACGGATGATAGTCCAACAGTGGTTGGAAGCATTCAACAGCAACATAGGTTTTTCACCTTAGTGGGAAGCACTTAGCAGTGGCATCTTGAGGAATTTAGCAGCACACTGTGTGAGACATTCATCCGGAATAGTGAATAGGTTCAACGGCAAGGTCAAAGACATTTAGCTATGCTATTTTTCTCTATCATCATGCTATGAACATGACCTGTTCAACGATGGAAAATTTTCTTATTCAGCGGTATAACACTTGGTTATTCTATAGCAAGAAATTTTACTATTCTGTTGTGGGGGATAGCACATCTACAATAAACAAATTTAGCCAACATGTAACCAATAAAGCATGGGAAGAATAAGTTGAGAAGCAAGGGAGTAAGGTCTGAGTTGTGCATGATTATGATAATATGTCAATTTTTTGTTGTATTTGTGTTAAGGGCTTTGTTGGAAGTGTGAGAGGAGAACTTTTGGAGAACTTTGAGAGTTTAGTGATGAAGAAAGCTGAAGAAGAGTTGGAGAACAGTTCAAGAAGGATTGAAGAAGGATTAATGAAGGTTTTATGAAGAAAGTTTGGAGAACAGTTGATTTCAGAGTGATAAGAAGTCTCCATTTATAATGGATATACCTCTGGTTCTACTGAATGGAATGGAAAGCCTCATTCAAAGGCCTTTTGCATGGGGCAAGCACTCACCTTGATCTTTGTGACTAATTTCACTTTAGTTCCAAGTTAAAAAATTAGTAGGGTACACGAACATTTGGTTTTAGCCACAAGGGGAAGGATTCTTAGCTGCTAAATTAGCAAGTGTTATTGCACATCATTTAGTTTTAACATTAATGGCCTTGGAAAGAGAAAAGGTGGGTGAGGTGCATTTGAATGTTGTGGAATCCAACTGTCATGGCTTATATTGTTTAGACTTTAGAATACTAAGGAGAAATTTAAGGGGCAAGTCATGCACACCTGGACGAATAGAGCCACATTCCTTGCTTGGTGTGTTCCAAGCTGACAAGGGAATGATTTCCATGTTAGCAACTCAAATCCTACTCCCCTGCCTGCCAAACTACTTCTTCTCTTGTTGTTGAATTTAAAGTCCATTGGTTTGGATCAAATGTTAATTCAATGGGCCTAGTGCCCTAGTCCGTAGTGGAATAGGGTCACCTTTTCCCTGTCTTTCTCTAGTTGCCTTCTTTATATTTTCTCATTTACTTGATCATGTTGTCTAAGCTATGTCTTGTCTTGTCTTTATCATGTTTCTTAGTGCTTAAAAATAGCTAATGTTGACCTAAAGCCTTTGTACTTTCAGTTGTTGGCAGCTTGATCTACATAAAGGGAAGGGGACTCATGGAACTGTTTTCTCCAAGGCTGAGGAATTTGTGGACGGACTGGGAGCTACGAGTTTTGGTTTTACTAAGCCTCATACTACAGGTGGTACTCATCTTTTTTGGTAATCGCAGAAAGTATACAAGCAGAACATGGATCAGAATTGTCCTGTGGTGTGCCTATTTGATGGCTGACTGGGTAGCAACTGTTGCCCTAGGTGTAATTTCAAACAACCTTGGGGAAGCCATGAAAAGTACTGGCAAAGATGGATCTCTCAATGATGGCATTCAGCTAACTGCATTTTGGGCACCATTTCTTTTGTTACACTTGGGTGGCCCTGATACCATTACAGCTTATTCCTTGGAAGATAATGAGCTTTGGTTAAGGCACTTGCTTGGACTAAGTGTTCAAACAGGGGTGGCATTTTACATTTTCCTTGTAGCCTGGACAGGTTCTCAACTATCCATTCTGTCCATTTTGATGTTTTTCCCAGGAATTATCAAATATGGGGAGAGGACATGGGTCCTCAGGTCAGCAAGCAATGAGCAATTCAGAGAATCCATGCTCACTTCTCCTGACCCTGGTCCCAATTATTCCAAATTCATGAGGGAATATACTGTAAAGCAATCTGAGGGATTCTATGTGAGAGCAGCTGAGGTGACTGAGGCTCAGGTGGTAAATCACCCTTTTGAAAATAACACCATTCATGATGCAACAGAGTTGGTTATTGCCAATGACTTATTCAAAAGATTCAAATGCCTTTTTGTTGATCTTATTCTCGGTTTTGATGATAGGGACAACAGCCAATCTTTGTTTGGAGATAAAGATTTTTCTTCGGAAAAAGCTTTTAAAGTTATAGAGATGGAACTTGGCTTCGCGTATGACGTGCTCTACACCAAGGCAACAGTAATATATTCAACCAAAGGTTGGTGTCTACGCTTGATCAGTTTCTCTTTCACCAGTATTGTGTTTGCACTTTTCTCAGTCATTTACAAGAATAAGTACTCAATTGTTGATCTAGTCTTAACTTTCCTATTGCTGGCTATTGCTATACTATTAGAGGTATATGCATTTCTCTTATTGCTCTCTTCAGACTGGACCAATCTTTTGTTGAGTAAACATTCAACGAGTTCCGTACGTCGAGCCATTACTTGTTTACAACTACCTAAAAAACCTAGGTGGTCAAATTCTATGTCACAATTTAATTTATTGTGTTTTTCCCTCAAGGATAAGCACACAGTCTTTATTGGAATCCAAAAGCGCCTTTGTATAGATAAATTCCTAGAAAAATACAATTACACAACCTGTGAGGAAGTCCCTGGCGAATTGAAAAAATTGGTATTTGTCCATCTCAAAGATAAATTTGAAGATCTCAAAAACAATTCAAAAGATGCAAGTTATATCAGAACCTTGTGTTCCTGGAGAGGAGGTGAAGTACTTAAAAAGTATAGAAATCTTGGATCGGATCCAGGGGAAGGAATTGACCAGACAGTTCCAACTGGGGACAACAGGCCAAAACCCGACTGGAAAATTCTAAATTTGAATGTTCAGGTAGAGTTTGACCAAAGCATTCTTATCTGGCACATTGCTACAGATCTTTGCTACCACTCAGACTGTAAAGATCAAGACACTTCTATGTTAAATTGTGAATTGAGCAAGTGGCTGTCGCAATATATGCTATATATCTTAGTCAGGCGTCCTTTCATGTTGCCAATGGGAGTTGGGATGATAAGGTTTCGAGATACTTGTGCCGAGGTCACACAATTTTTTGAAGAACGCAAGTCTATAGCTTCTCCTAGTGATACGGTCACATTGGATAAATCAGAAGCTTGTAAGATACTACTTAAGGTGAACACTGAAGTTGCACCGAATAAAGTGAAAGGAGACAGAAGCAAATCTGTGCTATTTGATGCATGTAAGCTTGCATCTGAGTTGCAAGCTATATCTGATAAGAATCAGAAGTGGAAGATGATTAGTAATGTTTGGGTGGAGATGCTTGCTTATGCAGCCTGCCATTGCAGAGGCAATTATCATGCTCAACAGCTGAGACGGGGTGGAGAACTGCTCACACATGTGTGGCTTCTGATGGCACATTTTGGTTTAACCGAACAGTTCCAAATATCCCAGGGACATGCAAGAGCCCAGCTAGTCGTGAAGTAACACCGGGTAGCACAAGAATGTAGCTGCAGAGTTAAAAGTTGCTTTTGGTGGTTGTGCTGGTTTGTTTCCATTTTCACTCTGACCCTCTAAATGTAGGCTATTGTGGTTTGACGCTTCAACTTTCTGCAATATAATAAAAATCGTGTTTTGAGTGTTTGAAGGTCTATGTTGACTCTGCTGGATCTAGTTGTAGCTTGTTAATGTTGTATTCTTTCATACTGGTTTAGATAAAAACTGTGTCTAAAAAAATTAACCCCACTTTTGTTGCACATGATCAATCCATGATTTATACCTTTGTTTTTAAAACAAGGACCTACACACTACACAGACCCTCTAGATTCAAGCGAGCCTTTTACTATAGTCTTTCTTTTTAATTTGTCCTTTGAAATATTAAATTTTTTTTTGATGAACACCTTTGAAATATTAAATACCAACTTGATTTGACTTTATACAATGACCTGTTTTTTTGCCGAACTGGGCCACCATTAAGATCACATGTTCACATGACCAATCTCCATGGTTTACAATGAACGTTACATTTGATGCAAGCCTTTACTTTCTAGTCCTTTTATTTATTTATTTATTTATTTATTTATTTTATAATTTTTCCTTTTGAAATATTATGATATATTTATGATTACCTTTGTCTTTTTGTTGGGTTGAAACGACAATCCATTGGTATTGTTCTGATAGTAGGATTACCAGTTCTCATGATCAATATCCTTGATTTACATTAGGCTTCTACATTTATGTGAACCTTTACTCCTCCGTCTTTTTTAATTTATATTTTGAAGTATGAAATGAATTTCTATGAATATCACCCGCTTTGATGTGAATTTAAATTTGATTTGAACAATAACCTTCTACACATTAGATTTGTGATACGCCTAGCATTCTATAAATATTTTCGTTAAGATCTAATGAACTTAATCAAGTAATGCATAAATGATTTCTATCACAACACAACAAATGTTGTAAGATCAGTACGAATGGCTTCTGCTTCTCTCAGGCCGTGCCAGCCACACCTCCACAGCCACAGCATGGAAGAGCAGCTTTTTTCTCGGATTGAAAATGTTGACAACGGATAAATGTAGCTTTTGAGGTCAAAATTAACAAGAGCAGCAATTTTTCAGAAACCAAGTTATTAGCCCTTGGATAAAATAATTATAAATTTATGTCAATCCCACGGAAGGACCTTTGCTTTTAAATTTTGGTTGCATTAGCCATCTAGACTTGGATGATCTGATAGCAGGTACACACTGAAGCGAAGCAAAAACTACTATAAAGAACTGGTTTCAAAAGCCATGACACCGATTTGCTTTTGAGCAAACAGCTGTTTGGAGATTGTTAACAACCTATGTATCAACATTTTTTCCACAAAGTTATCACTGTAATCATAAACTTGGTAACCAGCTTTTCAACTTTCAAGCAACCAAAACATAGAAAGAAGTATTCATAGACACATAACACAAATTGCCCAGTTTTCTTGTCGTGTACTCGTGTTACTACAGATCGAGTATAGAGCTTTGTCATTTACCATCTGGAGCTTAGTCATTCTGCTGAATTAAGGTTTATCAATAAGCTGAATTGTTGCCAGAATGTGCGAAATGGCTTTCATAGGTGAATATTTGCTTAATAATTTCTGTCAGTTTAATATGTGCTTCACCAACGGGTTCAACTGCATGGCCAAAGATGCTGGAATAAGGGGAGATGAAAGAAAAAATATTTATAAGCAAAGCCTAGTAAAAGAAATTTTTTCCAAAGTGAAGGTGCATTTAGGCAACCAAATGAATATTTTGATTTTGAAAATCAAAATGATCCCATTAATTGAAAAGGTCAAATGTGCAGGAACTCCAGAGGCGGTGTTATATTTGAACCCCCTAAGCTGGCATTTTTTTGGTATAAAATATAATAATTTTTGTTTCTAATTTTTTATTTGATCCTCCTAAAATGAAAATTTGACCACTCTGGCCCTAAAACTTTTTAAAGTCTGGTTGAAATAAGCTTAAACATGATATTCTTAACAATATCATAGTCTTTTTAAACATGAAAAAAAAAAAAAAAAAAAATTCAACAACAAAAAAAAAATTTGTTCATCTTAAACCTAAAAAAAAAAAAAAAAAAAAAAAAAATCCTATTTAGATCCTAACAAATTTGAAAAAAACTAATAGAAAATTCTTAGTTTATATTATACCATCAATTTAAGATTTATATTGTCTTTAGACAAATATGTATTGTACATTTTTTGCAAATTTGCACAATATTGTATACATTTGTTTAGTTTACAATGTAAATCTTACAATGATAGTACAATATAAACATATAATTTTTCTGAACTAATAAATAAAAGTATTTTAAGTAGTAATACTTAAAGTTCACATAATGAAAATAATATGCAAGAGAATATGAGAAAATAAGAGACATAGAAAGAAAGAATAGAGAAGTATCCGTGTATGGGTTTTGAAAATAAAGGTTAAAAACTTAATTAAAAAAATAAAATCATTTAGTACATTTTGAATTTTTTTTATTCACTTACCAACATCACCATGGAGTGTCTATGGATGGAATTATTATGAAGCAAGACTTCTCTTCTCCAGAGGCTTTTTCATATTGCTTACCACCTCCAAACTCCTCAATAAATTTCAACTAAGCCTTTATTTATTTTTTTTTTTTTGCCAAAGATTTTGTTGAAGCCTTTAAAATAAGAATAATGAGATGTATTAAAATTCCAGCTTCCCAAAAGAAAAGTACAATATAAATACAAAACAAAACAATGAAGGGAAAAAATGATTTAACACTAAAATAAAAGTCAAAGGAGAAAAGCTCTCATCAACCTTCTCAATCTAAAGCAACAACACATTTCTTGACACATAGATTTTAGGAATATTCGGCGTAGAGCCTCCAAATTGTTAGTTTTCCATAAACACAAATAAAGGGAAATCTTTAATACTTTTTAATCAAAAATTGCAAAGTGGAAGCATATTAATGTTCATAGAATAACTTGTCCATGATAAATCCAAAGTGTGCTCTTATTGAATATGGGTCATTCTACTGTACCCCAACTTTTTTTTGAGGGATAAAGTGCCTACTTAAATCTAAACCATTAATAATAATAAAAAAAAAAACTCTAAAAAAATTGCTCTCCCCCGTGGAGCTCTCTCTCTCGTGTATGCGAGTTTCCTCCCTCCCTTGACTTAGGTCTAGGGCATCTTTTCTTTCTCTGTGTTTAGTCGTGTGAGTGATCTTAGTTTACCATGGCTGATGAGGTTGTTAATAGAATGGAGAACATGAAGTTGACTACAGAAGAGGAGGAGGTGATTACCATTTCTGATGAAGGACGTTTGGAAGCCATTGAGGACTGCACCCTCAGTTTGATGGGTAAGTTCTTGACGTGCATATCCGTTAATAAGCAAGTAGCAAAGAATACTATGAGACCGGCTTGGGGATTAGAGGACAGTCTACATATCACAGAAATAGGGCCAAATCTTTTTTAGTTTAAATTCTCTTCTGAATTTGATCTGAATAGAGTCTTGAAAGGAGGTCCGTGGACTTTTGATAATCAATTATTATTGCTTAGGCGTTGGCGGAGAGGTATGACTGTTGAGAATATAAGAATGGAGATGGCAATTCTCTGGGTTCAGAATTGGGGGGCGCCGTTGGACATGTTTACATCACAGGTTGCTAAGGAAGTGGGGAGTAGACTTGGGGCTGTTGAGGAAGTTGAGCAGAGAAGAGGGTAGGACGAGTTGCAATATTTCATGAGGGTTAGGGTTGCGTTACCTATCTCGAAGCCCATTCGTAGGGGAAGCTTTATTGCGGGGTCTGATGGAGAGAAACATTGGATGAAGTTTAAATACGAACGGTTGCCGTTGTTTTGCCATTTTTGTGGTATGCTTGGTCATGATGTAAAGAATTGTGCTGAACACTTTGTGGCAACTAAGAATGAAGGCATAGTAGACTACCAATATGGAGACTTTTTAAAAGCCATGGGAGGCCGAGCAAAAGGTGGTCCGTTTGACAGAAAAACAGGGGGGGGCTGAATATGGTTTAGAGGGTGATAGTGAAACGTCCGGCGCTGGTTTTTACAGGTCTAAAGGGGGTCCGATCAGGTGTGAAACGCCGCTACAACAGAGTAGAGCTATGGCGGCGGAGGATGGGCAGTGTAGAAACCCTAGAAACGATGATGAAGGACAGTCCGAGTTTGCAGGAATCATGCCACATGTTTAAGAACGTAATCACACTCATGCAGATTACGTGGTGAGTGGAACTGCTACATACCAGTAACTGGGTTGAAGGAAAATCCGATACAGAAAGAGGATGAAGGAGGATGAAGGAGGATGGTGTACCTAGTGGGTTGGAGGGCAAGGCACGTGAGAGTAATGTGATGGGATTAAATGGTGTTGAAGCTATTTCAGAAAAACAATTAGATGGGCTGAGTGCTATAAAGCCCAAGTCATCTTGGACTAGATTCAATAGGATGGATTTTGGGCTTGGTAAGTTGAATAAGGTGTTGTTGCCGTCCAATGGAAAAAGGACACTTCCAGTAGAATTTGATGGAAACCAGAATAGTAAGGGAGAGGAGGGAAGAACTAAGAGGGGGAAATTAGAGAATGAGGAAGCTTCTAGTTTTGAGAGATCGGCGGGGGTGGATGACCACCCTTGCCGGGAGCAATGAGGCTGTTATGTTGGAACTACCAAGGGCTTGAGAACCCTTGGACAGGTCGAAGCCTTCGCAAACTTGTGAGGGAACAAGCTCCCACTGTGTGTTTTCTTATGAAAACACGTCTGGATAAAGAAGGATTTGATAATTTGTATAGAGATTTGTAGTTTCAGAATAAAATTATAGTTAAACAGCCAAATGCAGGGGGTGGTTTGGCCTTATTATGGAAGAAGGAGGTCGTGATGGATTTGATTAATTATTCGCCTAATCACATTCTGATGAAGGTCACTGAAGTGGATGGGTTTGTCTGGTTTTTTACTGGATTTTATGGGTGGCCTGAGGCTCAGCATAAAGAAAAGTCTTGGCAGCTGTTGGAACATCTGAGGAGTTTTGTTAATGGTGCATGGCTTTGTGCGGGAGATTTTAATGCAATTTTAAATAGTGCAGAGAAATTAAGTTTAAGGCCACCTAATTCAGTAGAGATTGATGCTTTTAGAAATGTTTTAGACTCTTGTAATTTGGAGGATTTGGGATACAGGGGGTATACCTACACGTGGTCTAATAAAAGGCCTGGTGATGCTAATATCAAATTGAGACTTGATAGGGCTGTGGCAACTATGGAGTGGCGGGCTAAATTTCAGATTACTACAGTTTCTCACCTTCCTCCCCATGCTTCAGATCATTTGCCAATTTTGGTGCATGTGAAGAGTGTTCAGAGGTTTCAGCAAAAATTCAAAAAAGGATTTAAATTTGAAGAAGCTTGGTTACTGTGGGAGGATTGTGGTGCAGTGGTTAAAGATGCTTGGGATATGGTGGGAGGGGGGAGTTAGGTTTAGCTTCAATAAAGGAGAAGATTAAGTTCTGTGGTGAGGAATTACAAGCATGGGGGTCTTTAAAGTCAGAGCCGAATGAAGTAGCCATTAAAACTCTTCAAAATTGGCTGAAGGTTTTAAATAGTACTAAAGTGGTGACTGAAGAATCTAAGGTCGAATTCTTGAGTGTCAGTAAACAGTTGGATAACTTACTATTGAAGCATGAAATTTACTGGGCACAATGGTCTCGGATCCCGTGGCTTAAACATGGTGATAAGAATACTAAATACTTTCACTCAAAAGCCTCCTAGAGAAGAAGGAGGAATTATATTAAGGGGATTTAAAGTGCACAAGGGAATTGGGTGGAAGAGATGGAGGAGATAGCTGATGTGGCTACTGGTTATTTTGATAATTTGTTTTGTGCAGGTAATTGTGATCAGATGGAGGAATGTCTCAATGCTGTCCCAAGGAAGGTGACACCGGAGATGCAGGATACCCTGTCCAGTGAGTTTAGTGCTGAAGAAGTTAAAATGGCGTTGTTCCAAATGGGACCAACAAAGGCACCTGGACTTGATGGTATGAATGCTTTATTTTACCAAAGATTTTGGCATGTTGTGGGTGATACTGTAGTTGATGCGGTGTTGGATTTTCTGAATAATGGTCATATGTTGCCTGATATTAATCATACTTACATTGTGCTGATTCCTAAAGTGAAGCATTTAGAGAAAATGTCTGATTTTAGGCCTATAAGTCTGTGTAATGTGATTTACAAAAAAATTTCTAAAGTATTAGCCAATAGACTGAAGCAGGTGTTACCTAATATCATATCTCCCACTCAGAGTGCTTTTGTCCCTGGGCGCCTTATTATTGATAACTAGTAAGTTTCCCGTGTGATGCACGGATACTATTGTGATGTTTTATGTAAATTTGTTTTTGGAAAATATTATACATATATTTTAGCATATTTATTATAAAACTTTGTTAGTAATGAGTTCATCATAAAATGTAACAATTATAAATTACACACATATAACTATTATAATTATTTTGTTCAAATAATGAACAATAATTAAAACAACTTCGAGTAATATTGTATAATAAAAGTTGATAAAAGCATATTAATTCATTCTGTATTATTGATTTTTATTATATGATGAAATAAAAAGCTTCATTACGATTTTTATTTTTATTTTTTGTTTCTTCAATCTTTGTTATTGCGGTATGGTGACGCTTACTATCATCATTAGTTTCTCCATCTTCAACGTTTGAGTTTAGTCCGTCCATATTTGTTCAAATTTTGAGCTTTCATCATTTTTTTCCTTTTCTTGCATCATTTGTGTTAATCACTAATGAATTGGCATCGAGAGATTCTTGATCTGATCTTATAAGTTTGGACTTTGTCGCTAAGATTTTTCATAGGTATTTATTTATCTTAAATTTCAATGATGTGACATTTTTTTGTAAATATTTTTATTTTTTATTTTTGTTAATTTTGGAATAGTGCAGCAAAAAGAATAAATATAGCATATTGAATTGTGTATTTTTTTTTCTTCCATACATTTTTAACATTTGAAGGTGCATAAAAAATCTTAGCAACTATGTAATTTTCAAAACCATCATTTAGATTAAATTCATTCAAATGAAGTAGAGAAATCCATTTTTTTCCTAATATTTTTTTGTCAAATCACGTTATCAATATTTTTATAATAATTTAAATAAGTTATACCTAAGTTTATTTTTCAGCAAGATCTCTTGTAGATTTATTTTGGATTTTCTCAGCATCTCGATCAAATATCACAAAATTTGTTTTGTTTGCATCAAAAACTTCAATTAGAATCATGTATCTGAAGTAGTTTGCAATTGTATATATATAGTAGTTATAGTGAGATAAATATATTATAAATATTTGGAGATTATGTAGTTAATGTGAGTGCCTCTAGCTTTGGGATAGAAAGATTTATTTTTGTCTCACATTTTGCACACCAAAATGATTTTGCTTGTGGTTTGACATTCCTTTCACAAAGTATGCACAAAATGTAATACCAACCTATTGTTGTATCAGTGTTACTTATTATTGCAATACCCTAGTAGTTCACATCTTGCAATGAACTTTCAAATTAATATGTATTATTTTTTTAATGTAAATAATATGAGGTATTATTATTTTTTTACGTAAATGATGAGTATAATTTGAATTGATTAACAAACCTGTTTCGTAGGATCTCATTCAATGCATTTTATCTTTATTATTGTTTTCATATTATTTAAATATAACTCCTCCTATGAAAATTGTTTTGCATGTATTTTTGGTATTTCTTGTATAGGATCATGTTTTTTACCATTCCTATCATTGAATTTTTTTAAAGAAAATATTAAGTTAATGGCATTTTGTGAGATAGTATGTGATATTTATTAGACTTTTTTGTTATTATAAAATTTAGAAATATGCACTTGTCGATTATTTCAGCAACCTCAGGGATTTTAAGATTTTTATATATTTTTGTTGCACTGGTCGATGACAGAGAGTTTTGTCTGCATAAATTGCATAGAACATTATTAATAGACAAAAGCATATTGAATTGAAATTGGGGAAAAATGAAGACATGATTTCATGAGAATGAGATTTTCTAGAAGTATCATCTATACGTTGGGGGGGGGGGGGAAGAAGAGAGTTTGTAAGAGGGTAAGAGTTTTTGCTTTGATTTACACATGAGAATGGTCAAATTTGGGTCATAATATGTAAGGTAAGAATTGAGCTTGAGTTTTCATAAAGTTTGGTCTACTTTTAAAAGGTAGTCCATTTTATAATGAATAAATTTTGATCTAATTTGTCTCATTGTCAAGAATAGCCCATATTTTATATAATAGTAAAAAGAAGTTATTATGATCTATTGGGTAACAGCAAAAAAAAAAAAAAAAAAAAGGTAAAAAATGCTAAATTTATATAATAGTAAAAAGAAATTACTATGATCTATTGGGTAATAGTTTAAAAAAATTAAAATAAAAAACTTAATAAAAAGAGGTAAAAAATGCTAAATTTATATAATAGTAAAAATAAGTTACTATGATCTTTGGGTAATGGTAAAAAAAAACATAATAAAAAAAAGGTAAAAATGGTTAAATGCAATATTAGAGTGCCACGTGGCAGGATCTCATGCACTCTCACATGAGGTCTCCGCTTTTATATATATATTGATGTATTGCTAGCATATGAAACACTACACACTATGCACTGCAGGAAGAAAGGGAAGAAAGGGTTTATGGCTCTGAAACTGGATGTTAGTAAAGCATATGATAGGGTGGAGTGGCCTTTCCTTCAGGGGGTTATGCAGTGGTTAGGTTTTCTTGAAACATGGATAGAAAGGGTGATGACTTGTGTCACAACGACTTCATTCTTTGTTCTGGTGAATGGGAGACCGTTTGGTAATGTTCAGCCTTCTAGGGGAATTCGGCAAGGTGATCCTCTTTCACCATATTTATTTATGTTGAAGGGTTTACTTCGCTATTGGACAGTGTAGAGATAGGAGGGACTTTGCATGGGGTGTCTATATGTAGAAATGCACCAAAGATTACTAATCTTCTCTTTGCAGATGATTCATTGATTTTTAGCAGGGCTTCACCAGTAGAGATTAATACTATTGTTGAGATCCTTCAAGCTTATGCTAAAGCCTCGGGCAATGCATAAATTTGGAAAAGTCTTTAGTGTATTTCAGTAATAACACCACTGTTCGCCAGAAGCAGGAGGCTTTGGGGATTCTTGGAGTGAAGGAAGTGTCTCGGTTCAAATCATATTTGGGTTTGCCTACTTTAGTTGGAAGAGCAAAATACCATACTTTTTCTTTCATTAAAGATAGGGTGTGGAAAAAATTACAAGGATGGAAGGGGATGATGCTTTCTAGAGTGGGGAAAGAAGTTCTCATCAAGGCGGTTGCTCAGTCTATTCCAACATATACAATGAGTGTTTTTCAGCTCCCATCGAAATTATGTGAGGAGTTGGATGGTTTAAGTGCTAGATTTTGGTGGGGCCAAGTTGAGAATGAAAGGAAAATTCATTGGAAAAGTTGGGATAAGCTGACATTTTCAAAGAAGGATGGTGGAATGGGATTTAAGGACCTTAGAGCTTTTAATTTAGCCATGTTGGCCAAGCAAGGGTGGAGGCTTTTAAAAGATACAAATTCTCTTCTCTATCAATGTTTCAAAGCAAGGTACTTCCCTAGAACTTCAGTACTAGAGGCTACAGAGTCACCTAACTATTCTTTTGTGTGGAGGAGTTTAGTGGTGGCCTTACCTATTTTAAGATTGGGACATTGTTGGCGAGTGGGTGATGGACTTTCTATTAATGTCTATTGGGATAGGTGGATTCCAGAGTACCCTACAAATAAGCCTTTCTTGTCGATGAGGGATGATGAAGAGGAAGTATGGGTATCAAGTTTGATTAACCAAGACCTCCATGTATGGCGACGAGACTTTATTATGGCTCACTTCAATCGGGAAGAGGGGGAAGTTATATGTGATATACCTCTAAGTCGAAGGCAAGTCTCCGACTCTGTTTATTGGAAGCATAATAAGGATGACATATTCACAGTGAAGTCAGCTTACAAGGTTGCAAGAGCTCTATTAAAGAAGGAGGATTGGGCTGAATCATCATTAGGTAGTGGTGGTGGTAGGGTGTGGGCTGCTATATGGAAGCTATGGATCCCCAACAAGATTAAGGTGTTTGAGTGGAGGGCGTGTCATGATATCCTCCCAACTAGAAGGAACCTTAAGAAGAAACAGATTTTGATGGATGAGTTGTGTCCTTTATGTGCCTTATCCCAGGAATCAACTATTCATGCTTTATGGATTGCACAATAGCGTAGGATGTTTGGCATGGTAGTGTAAGGGCATTGTAGAAGTGTGGGACAAGCCAACTTGATTTTGCTGCTCTGCTGGAGTATCTGCTGGATAGGCTGAGTAAAACAGAGATGGAAATTTTGTTGGTGCAAGCTTGGCTGATTTGGAACCAGCGGAACTGAGTAGTGCATAGAGGCAAATTGCTGGAACGGGGTTGGTTGAATAGGAGTGCAGTTGAGTTGCTTGAGGAGTACCAGCAGTCACAAGTCAGCCTTCAATCGGATACGGCAGTAGGTGCGACTCAGCAAGTATTGCAGAATGATGGAACGCGCTGGATACCTCTACCAGAGTCAATGTACAAGCTCAATTACGATGCCACAGTGTTTGTGGATTCTGCTAGCTCAGGGTTCGATGCTGTGATCAGAAACTCCACTGGAGAAGTTAAGGCAGCGATGACAGTTAAGGGTCCAGCAGTCCAAGGAAGTGACGTGGCTGAACTACTCGCATGTTGTAAGGCGTTGGAATTCACCATTGATGCTGGTTTCACGATGATTATGGTGGAAGGTGACAGTGTCAATGCTATGAGGTGTATTGCTTCAGGTACAGACAACCAGTCAGCTGTTGGGCATGTTGTTGGAGACATCAGGCATCTGCTAGGAGCTTTGGAGTGGTCTTCTGTGAGCTGTACTAAGAGAAATGGTAATAGGGTGGCATATGTGCTTGCTAGATATGCCCAAAATGTTAATGTTGATTTATTTTGGATGGAAGAGGTTCCACCAGTTGCTGTTGAGTATGTAAACGTTGATGCTTCCTTGTTTTAATTGAAAGTTTGTTTCCAGTTTAAAAAAAAAATCTAAACCATTAATTTAATTTGAGTGGACACTAGCTATTGGTAAGCAAGTCACCTATCTACATTTTAGAAAATCTGAAACAATGTATCTTTTCATTTGACTACTTAAGCAAACTATTTCAGTGAAATTTTTTCCACCGTTGGTGTTGACTATAGTAAATTAAATACACAACGTTTTCTCTTGGGTAGCAGTTACAAAAGATCAAATAAGCGCTTCTTTTCTTATCTCTATACTCTTCTCTCTCTCCTTCTCTCTGACTTTTATTTCCAATGGGTAGTTGTGAAACAATTTAAAAGAGACAAAAACTTAGGTGTTAAAATAAGACTTAGATTTGGTTATTTAGGTTTGATTAATCTAATGTTGTCTACGATGAAGGTTGTGTTGGAGAAATCTGGTTTTTGTATCTCATACAAAAACACATGCAGCGGAAGCAACAAAAACACGGATCTACTTCAATCATGAAAGATAAACATGTAACCAAGAATTCTAGAATCAAAGAATAGAAAGCGTATCTTGGTGCAGTGAATTTCAAAACCAAACTTGAGAATACCTTTAATTTTCATCTCAATTCCACATGGTGCCCAAGATGTGTGGTCTCTCAATCAGTCTTTTGTACGTAGATTCTCAAAGAAAAATCCTTCTTCTTCTCCTTGTGGAGAAAAACTGATTTCTTTTTCTTTTCATCTTACGTACGTTAAAACCATTCTCATAGTTTCTTTATTTAATAACACTTATTAAATAATGACTGATTTCTAATTGGGTTACCCTTTTGGGCCTACCCAATTGGGCTTTAGTTTGTAGCTTGAGATGGGACCAAAAGGACCAATAAGACACTAGCTCCAATAGACCTTGGGCTTTTCCGTCAACTCTTGACAAGTCCAAAGTTACCATTAATTATATTCAATACCACTATAAGAATATAATTGCACTCTAGGCCTTATTTATAAATTATATCCCAAGACTTTATTATACATTCAACCCCTTCATTAAAATATTCGTAGTAATACAAAGTCATTAATATTGACTGCCACTTTGAAGATTACTACATCTTAATCCTTGAGTATCCGGTTTAATCCTTTATGTTATTCATTATATATTTATGAAATCCAATTCCATAAATATATACTTTAGTAACTCTTTACTAAAGTGGTTGGGCCCAACACTCTGAATAACAAAACCTATTAAACTTATCTCAAGGGAATATTTTATATCTCCGTTAAGAGATTATGAATTCCATCTTGAGAATATATGTTCCATCAACACTAAATGCGGCTGCCCAACATACTGAGGTTTTGACCATAACTTATAGATCTCACTCCTGATATATCAAAGCAACCTACATCTCTTGATCAGGTCCATTATTCTCTCAGGATTTAGAGTTGATGTAAATAGAAGTCGTGAGCTTTATTATTCATTTGACAGTCATTAGGAGAATAATAAATCTCACAGCGGTCCAGTTCAATATGTCTTAACTCTTAAAACATATTAACTCTTTCCTTCTTTTTATCTCTAATTTAGAATATAAAGGCTTTAAAAATAGTGTTGCTTTTGGAATTTGGACATTAGTAATGGATTTATCGTTTATGTGTTTATGTTTTTAAGATTTTTATGATTGTTTACATAATTGGGAGTTTTACACTTCTTTCATGCCCCGTTTAAAGTTAATCACGTTGAAGAAGTGTCTTTGTTGTTGTCCCTTCTCCTTCTTCAAACACACAAGTTCCTCCATGCCTCTCTCTACATACACGTTCCCCTGCCTCCAGTCTTTTCCCTTCTACCTTCATTCCAAGCTTTCTTCCTTCATTCAAACCAATATACTTTGTAAACAAAGGCTAGCCCCATCACCATGAATCAGTTTCCTTCATTCAAACTCTATATCCTCTCCAGGTGAATTTTTATTTCTTAATTGTATTATTCTATTTAATAATATATGTTTTCAATCCAATTTGGCTATCTTATTCGATTCTTCTCTTTTTTATTTTATTTTATATATAGATGATCTTCTTGTTTGAGTTTATCAAAATTAAAAATCAGGGCTCAAGGTCTCAAAACATACAAAGTCTTCCATATGTTATTCAAAATCCAATTTTGTTTGACAAATTCACCAGCTTTCTTGCCTTTAAGACTCTAATCTGCACCTAAGAATCAGTTAAATTGTTTGTTCATTTTTCAGATTTCAGTTTGCTTCCAATAAGGTTCCATTTCTTTATTTTGGCATGTTTTTTTCCTTTATTTTTTTATTGTTGCATTTGGCTACAGAGAAAATCTCAGATATTTTTAGAAGTATAATTTGAAATTTTTTGATTTGTAGGTGGTTGACAACTTTCATTGTGATTTGATGGTTGGGTTGTGCACATGAAAGCTTCTTAGAGAGCAACTTGGCTATTTTTGGTGGCAGTGTATAGTTAATAAGGAAGGTTGTGACATGTGAGGCGATTGGAGTAACGGTATTCTATATTACCCTTCTATCGCTCTCAACTTCTGAAAATTCAATTAGCCTATAAAACACTAATGAACGTTTAGACCTCCAAAAACAAAATTAGCAACACAAACTTATACACAAACAATAAATGCGTGGAAAGATGAATATAAGCTAAATCCAAATTGGTAAAACACTCCAAACCAAAATTAATCACAACCACAGCAGTAATTAGAAGTTAAAGAGTAAGGGAAGAGTGATGCAAACACAAAGATAATACGGCGATGTGTTATCGAAGAGGAAACTGAAGTACTCGGCGAAAAACCTCTTCGCCGCCCTCCAAGTGGTCAAATAATCCGCTAGAGAATAAAGTTGGGATACACGAATAGCAAAAGACCCTCCAAGCCTAATCTACCCAGTGCACTTAGGCCTTCCAAACTTCTTGCTCCAACAGGATTAGCTAAGCTTTGTCTTCTCTAGCTTACCGGATCCCGCAATAAGCTCATTGCATCAACCAAACAAATTGGTCCTCTTTGAACTGCTTCCCAAGCACCAAAACACCTCATCACTGATATGGGTATGATGAGATAAGGATTTGGCAAATGTACCTCTTAAGGATATGTCAATGGAGAGGGTGAGAGTAGAGGAATTTGGAGAATCAAATGATGAAGATTGTGGATGAGTCAATTTTGTTTTCTCTAGGGTTTCTCTCTCAAAATTCTCTCTGGAAGCTCTCTACATATTGTGGGTATAAGGGTATTTATAGTAGTGTGCATGAGGAATGCGAAAAGTCAGTTTTCATCCAAATAGGGCATTCTGGCGACTCAACAGCGCAACTAGAACAAGTCGCGAGCTAACTGCCTGGCCAGACTGGAATTTTTGTCCTGACAGACCAAGAATGTATTAACCCCTTATGATATACTAGTGTTTAACCCCATCCCCCGCCCCCCCCCCCCCCCCCCCCCAATGCGCGGGATCATTTTACGTATTAGAAGACAATTAAAACTTATATAGTTGTTTGACTTTTAAATATTTTCAAAGACAAATTTACACTTAGCTCAATATACTTCACTTAACATGACATTATTTATAAATTGCAAACCTATAGCTAAGCAATATATTGATACATAAGGAAGATATATAGTTCATTGAACAAACATCCAAGAAAAAAAAAATCTATAATTAAATAGAAAATCAAATTATTTCGTGAATATAAAACTATTCACTCACTGTGAACCAATTTGAAAACCTTTTTCAAAACTCAGGCTGCCTTTTTTTATTAAGAATTTCAATAACCAACAACTTGACCAATATCACCCTCATTCAAAGTGTTGTTTTCCTCTTAATTAGCAATCTCATAAATTGGGAGGAACAAAATTTGCTTATCAACAATGGCTTGAAAGCTAAGAGAGAGAGGAATAGAAGTTAGGTGCTATTTTGTTATGAGAGTTCACTAAAATAAAGCAATATAGTATAGTACATTAAAGGCATCATCACCCTCTGCAATTTAGAACATGCAAATCATGAGTGGACCTTATTGTGAAAGTCAGTATTAACAACCTGAAAGTATATTTAAAAAATAAATAGACCTTTTGCACAAAAATATCATTAAAAGTACTTAATCTCAACATGAATCTCCATGTAAGATAGCAAAGAAACCATTAGTAGATTATCTAGTCCTCTCCAATTATCTTATTGGTTTGTGCATATACATTACAAATCCTTTAACTTCCCTTTATGTTATAAACTTGTAGTTGTTTCTTTTTGCAGATTACGCATGTATAAATGTTACAATTATCTACTTCCTTAAAGCATGATCTAATCGGATCAACTACACCACAACTCTAAATAAGGGAGTTTCCTTGACAGATGAAAAAAATAATCTGATACCATGTACATTTAAATTGGTGATCAGTTCATCCAATAATCTGGCCTTCAATCTTAGTCAACAATTTCAAAGTCTATATATGTCAATGTGTATCATCTTTTCAGGAGAATAAGGAAGATCAAACTAACTTAAATAATGTAGTATATTTAAGCATATAGTGTCTGAAAAAAGAATTTGACTTAAGCAACAACAACACCAGAAATTATAAAGCTACTTAAGCCTCCAGCAGCAGAACCAACATGACTTATGTAGCAACTTAAGTTGAGCATTATTTCCACCAATTATGAGCATTGGTTCAGCCATCATAAATCTTGAAAATCAGTCTCATTCTGGTAAAAACCTGAACATAGAAAATCATTGCATCAAATCAAAACAAGTCATTGCCAAACTCAAGGAGAATATTATGCAATAATAAATCATGACAGGTCATATTTAACCCGTGCATCAAAACTTTCCTTGTAACTTGTATATTAAAATATAGTAAACTATTTTATTACTTTAACAATATAGAATATGCTAAGAGTCATCAAGCAACACATGTGATGTTGCCTAACATACCCCTGTCCTAAGCTGCTGCATTAGAGTTAGGGAATTGTTAGTCTTTTACTGTTAGTTGCTGTTAGTTAGTTAGTTAGATAGGTTGTTAGAATGCAACATATATGGTTGTAAGGACCATTGAATGAAATAAGCAACAGTTTCTCTCCTAGTCTTCTCTATTCTCTCTAAATCTTATTTCTCATATGAATTACATATTATGTTAAAGCTCTAAGCATAAAAGTTTGTGGAAAGTAAAAGAGACAATAATAATGGATTGTTATAAAGTTAGTCTAAATAGTTTGGCAATGTGTAGTAGCTAACATTTATTTGCACATAGGCTATTAGATTTTCTATCACACATTTCAACAAACATTTGTCATTCAAATATAAAAACTTAATGGGAAAGCAGTCATGCATTCTATAAAATATAAAAATTTCTTCCTTTAGCATGCCATAATTAGGCATCCAGTAAAACAAAATTTTTCTAGTTTGCCATAACAATAAGATGAGATTTATGGTTTGTTGAGGCTTTTTATAGATTCATCAGGCAGAGGTATACACAATTTTCCATGTTTTCCATTTATTAACTTGATAGTTTCTGATACCAAAAAGTACATTGCCTTCAACAAATTTTCTAGTTAAAAATCAGCTTGCACATATAACACCCATTAAAACCAAAAAATTTCACCAAGAACCTATTTTCATTACCTAATCCTTGTTCATCATTCCCCCCTCCCTCCCAACTTCACACAGACTCAAACATTTCCCATCGCATTCCATCAAAGCTAGCAACTTTCTAAACTATAAACAATCAACAAAATAATTGATTTAACATTAAAAAGAGAAAAGAGAAAAAGAATCACCCTCATAACCCATATACAATTTATCTCATCATCAGAATGCACAAAACCCATAAAAAATTAAAAAAACAAACAACACTTTCACTAACCAAAAAGCAGATTCCATTGGAACATTGACCCCAAAAAACTCCCATTTTCAAATAACAACATCCCAAAGGCAAAGATAACACATTTATAAACCACAAGCCAAGTAAATAATTAACAAAAACCAAACTTTGAATAACAAAATGTGTTTTCTTATCAAAACTTTGAATAACCAAAAAAAAAAAACTTATTGTTGAGTTACACAAACATCCAATGGGTTTAAAATCCACGATCTCACCCTACAACTTGGGGGAAGGAAGTGCCATTTGTACCAAAGCTCATTCCTACCAAAACTTCACAAAAATTGAGAATGGCACACGCATTGTCAAATACACAAAGGATTTGAACCAAGTATAACAGCTATATATACCCAGAAGCTTCAAAAGTACAAAGAATTCCCGCACCACCAAAAATAAAAATCCAAAGACAATGCATATAAAATTACCTGAAGCTTCTTGGCAAGGGCCACTACTTCATCCAAGCTTGAAGTTACTTTCCTGTTACAAAGATAACAATGCCAAATAACTAGTTTTGTGGGAGATTCTTAAATTCTATAAATAAAAAAAACTGCTGAATATTATTAAAAGAAATTAGAAACAACAAAAAATCAAAATTTTCACATCTTTGCGTTTGTTCTCTATTTGTTTGTTTAAATTTCTCACTAATGGATCATTTTTGCATATTATAACAATGGAAAAATTACCAAAAATTTGTATAATCCCCATACTAATAGCTTCATGCCAACAACAAAAAATAACTTCTATGGATAATCTAGAATTGATGCACAGAAGAAACTATGTTTGCAAACTTTGGAGGTCATACACAATCAGTCCTAGTCATTATTGATTCTAAATACTAAGGAAACAATGTCAAAGAAATTCAAATTAAGATCTTCAAAGGTAGTACTGAAATTTTCTCACAATATATACATTCAGCTTGTTCAATAATTCACTGAGAAATTTGAACAAACACAAAGATAGCAATACCAAAGAACCAAGATAAAACCTTCAAACCCACATTGCTCCTTTTAAAGGGGGGATTCTTGTTATCTATAAGTGTCTTCATACAATGGTTGGTGGTTGCGTAAAATGAAAATTTTTTTTCTAAAAAAGGCCCTAATTTATTTTGATCTAAATGCATTTTAGGAAAAAAATTTCCCAAAGCCAAGCCTATTAGTAAAATCACTTACCAACCACGACTTCCACTACTCATGGCTATTAGCACTTGTTTGGCCTTTTTTTTTTCCTCCCTCACTTAAGGTTTTGTTGGTTTTTTTGGGACTGAGAAACCAATCAGCATGTGAAAAAATAAGATTTATAAGAAAGAAGCAAAATTAAGAAGGAGCCACACCCCCTACGTTCAACTGGATTTAGCCCATATGGGTTACCGTAAATGCATATTATATAACAACAATCAAATGAAAATAGTCACATGTATTTTATAAGCACTACCCAACATTTCATAAGGTCGGGGATGTGAAACACAATTTATACATTATAAATAAATTGAAACCAAATAAAACTCACCAAAATTCTACATTTTCTCTTTAAAGAAGTCACCAATAAGCAAAATTAGACAAAGCAAGAAAAGGAAAAAAAATTTAAACCATTCATAGGAAGTACAAAGCAAGCAAGAAAGAAAATTAAACCTATAAAAAATATGCACAAAATTTGTAGTATTTCAAAGTAAATGACATATTAGTCAATTCATGGAATCAGAAAAGTAGTTAAGTTGTCTACAATCACAACATAAATTAATTATGTCATATGTAAAGGAAGAATCATGCTCTCCATGTTTATAACCAAATTATTCATTTCCATATAAAATTATTTTAAACAGCTAGAGTATAAGTATAACTATTCAAATCTATGATCATATATCAAATTTAAAAGGAATTTCATCGAACATATATAATGCAACACAAAAAGAACACTTATAGAATAGGTTAATTCAAAGCAACCCAAAAAGATGATTCAAGAAAAAACACTTACCATTTCATCTCATCTAACAATTAAGTTCCCAACAGATAGGCCCATGAGTAAAGGATGTTGGCCAACAGCTTTGATGACCCTGAAACTGAAATTTTGCATTTCGATTGAACAATGAGAAAAACAGTATGAGACCCAAGATTTAAAAAAAAAAAAAAATCATCAAATAGTAGAGAGAGAAACTCCCCTTTAGAACCAAGCACAATCCTAAACAATTAAAAAAATAATAATAATAAGACCTAAGATCTAAAACCCTTTTTTCCATTCTCTTGATAAACTTTGGCTTTGGCAGTATCATCCATTAGCTTTTCAACATCTGCCAAGTCAATGAATGACTTTAATTACCAACCATAAGACTATTAAAGATAGCTTCTGCTTGCTTGCCAATTCAATATCTATTAACTAAACCAAAATTTACAATTGGAAAATGTATACATTTTCTAAAAGACTAGAATCAAAAGAAACTTAAAATCAAGTTCAAAGAATAGGTGCAACCCATAAAAGACAGTAATTCATTTTAAGTTGGAGAAACATAGTCCAAATAAAAACGTTTATTGGCAACTTTTGTCATATTGTATGAAAAATGCCATTTTTTTAAAAAAGGCCAGCAAAACATCCCTTAAGAACTTTATCAAACAGTTTGTGCACATGTAAAAGAAACAGCACTATGAAAATGTGCAATCATTGAAAATGGTCTTTTATCCTAGTTTAAAATAGGGGTTTAAATAGTAGCACAAAAATCATGAATTGATGCATAATTCAAATGTAAAAACAAAACTCTAAACAATCATTCTCCTCCTAGCCAAAACAAAAATTATTCTCCTCCAAAACCCCAACTATCTAACACAACCAGTTTGCTTCAAAATAAAGGATACCATTTAACCACATATTAAAACAACTTTAAATATAACTTCTTGCTAAGCATGGCCTCCAAATTATATTCAAATTAAAGATTTATTAGCCATCTAATATTTGCCATAGTCTCCATATTCACACATACATTTCTTGATAAAAATTTTATAAAAAAAAAAAAAAAAAAAAAACTACTTTCTATTCTTTCCATATGTTACAATTTGCATTTCCACGAATTGGGCTTTATGTAATACTACAAAATAAGTAAAAATTATTCAAATCCCACATTCAGAAATAAAACAGTTCATTCATATAGCAAATTACAACGAAACCCACAAAACAAAAAAAGGGGAAAAAAAGAAAAGAAAAAAGAAAAAAAGAAAAGAGTTTTGATCTTTGGAGTTCTAAACCTGTTGGGCAGCCTTTAAATCATTGTGTAGGACAGGTCAGTCTTCTGGGTTGGAGAAACAAACAAGCTAGGAGGAGATCATCAAGGCCACACTCGCCTTCAACACATTGTTGTCAACAGCCCCAATTTAAATAGTTCGGATTGAACCGTCATGCTTCTTCATCATTGTTAGATTCAGCGTATGAGTAAATTATTAAAAAATCTAAATCTAAACCAATCCAACCAAGAAATTCAAACCTAAATTATATTCAATTCCCAAAATTGTAAACGAAAAGGAAAAAAAACAATAACAGAAACAATAACTTTATCAGTTATGGGTACACGGCCTGTCTCTCTGTGCTTACGGTTCCAACAAACCTTAACCGAACAATTTGCTTTGATTAAATTAGATACTCTAGATTATAGAAATATTCCACTTCATCTCTGCAGAGAAAGAAATTGAATGATTTAAATCCAAAAGAGAAGAATTCAAACAAACCCATTACTTAAAATATTTAACAAAAAATAATCACATATCATAATTTTGATTTCCTTAACCCTAATTCTTGGAACCAAAATCTAACTACGATTGTATAAGTGGAAAACATATAGAAAAAATAATTTAACTTTAAATTTGGTGGGAAAAAAAGTTAGAGAAAGAATAGGGACTCATTGGAGGCATTGTTAATCAAAAAGTCAGAAGAAGAAGGAAGAATTTTTGAAAGGAACTTGGAAACGATTCTCTTTTTTCTCAAAACAAAAGCAAATATCTACAAACATTTTGATAGAAAACCCTAAAACCCAAAACAAAAATGAATCAAATCTAAACCTATCCAACAAAAAAACTTAATTAAAAGTAAAATTTCATACCCAGATCTTAAAAATGGAAAAAAAAATTTACTGGTGGCGGTTCCGACGATTCGGGTGGTTGATATATGGCTTGACGGTATCTTTCTATGCTTGCTGTTTTGATGGTCTAAGTCTGGCCTGGGAAAGAACAATCGCCGGCCTTGGATATTTCTCTCTTTCGCTTAGGGACCGACGAACAACTCTGTTCTCTCTCTTTCTCCGTATACGGGCAAGCCTCCTGAATGTAATTTACCCATTTAACCATTTAGTTTTGTATTTATACTCAGAGATTAGACTGTTTTAATGTTGTGATAGGAAGCCTCTCCAAACGATACACCATACGATTTTTTAAAGATTAAATTGTACACGTGTCTGAATTTTAGATAGACAGTTATCCTATTTATCACCATCTCCTTAATTATAGGAATCCACTTTCTCTCAGTTTCTGCTATTATATATATATATATATATATAGATTAATTGATTAATTAGCCAAGTTTATTAGTTAATCAAATTAACATGCAAAGCGCATGGTGGCATAAACAAATCACTAATTATCTAAAGTATGCAGCGGAAAATAAATTGACACGGTGATTTGTTTACAAATGGGGAAAACCTACATGGCAAAAACCCCACCGTGTGATTTTAAGGTCACCACTCCCGAGAATCCACTATTATCAAAACAAGCGGTTACAAGCAAAGGAATCCCAGTATCTTATACCAACCCACAGTTAAACTCTTATCCCAATACTCAATTGGATTTGTTCTGTAGTGACAATCTCTCTTTTTCAATGCATGACTCCTAGTACGTGACTAACCAATAGATGCGCAGATCCCAGTACGCGACTTGATCACCAACTTGAGAAAGATGTTAGCTACAAAGTTCTTCTATTCATCACACGATGAAGATCATGAAGTTGCTTGGTTACAAAACCCTATGGTGTACAAACACAGCAGCTTCTATAAGAGAAAGAAGAACTAGGGCAAACTAGGTTTCTGGTCACACTTTTCTTCACACTTGTGGAATTGTGCTCTTGTGCAACTGTGCGTAACCTTTTACGGCTCTTAAAATAGTCTTTATATATGTTTAGGGTTGTGAGAAAAGAAAGCCCAAAAATACATTCACGGATTGGATGAAAATTAGCTATGAAAAACTGAACTTCATAAACCTTGATAGATACCCTAGCTGTCGAGCAGTTGTCGAGTCTCGGGCTGAAACAACTCATTTAAACCTCGATAGATACTAGCTGTCGAGCTAGCTGTTGAGATTTAATGAACAACACTTCTTCACTTGATTCTTGGATAGACTTGCATGGCTTTAATACTTGAACTTGAAACCTTGTTTCTTGAAGCATTAAACACATCCTAGATCTACCCAAACACAAGCAAAGTGCGTTTTGTCAAAGGATTAGCCAATTACATAAAATGTTGACATATGTTCCTAACATGAATCACATATGTCCTAACATGTCTTGTAGTGCTCCAGCTACAGTGACCCTTCAGCTCCCCTACATGTTTCACACGTATGCCACTTTGGCGACTTGCCAGTCGCGAGACTCCTTTGATTGCACACATTTTGAGTTTTCTTCACACACTCTCACACACAACCCTTACATAAATCCCACCTAAATATAAGATATCTAATTGCTAAATTACAAGTAAATTTGGCACGGAATAAAGCCAACACATGATTGAATAAATTCAACCTTATAATCTCCCCCTTTGGCTATTCCGTGACAAAATTCTAAAATAGACTCTAGACTTAACATGTGAGTTAGGAATAATTACCAAAACTCACTCACACCTAACTCTAGAAACTATGAAGCTCTTGAACCATATGAACAAGTTTTTCCTAAAAATAGTAACACAAGACGATCATTGTAAGCAGAAATTTTGAAATACATATGGAGCAAGCACAATGCAATCAAGTAGTAAAGAATATAGCAATAAAGCATGGCTTGACCAAATATGAACAATCACTATAAATAGTGATCACAATGGTCGTTCACACAAGGAATGAACATCCAGATATACAAGCTAATAAGCTCAATGCAAAGTATCATTTGCATGTCCAACACTCAACTGATACAAAAACATAAAGTAGTTGCATCAAGGATATAAAATCCAACAAGGGCACAAGAGTGATGTACTAAAGAAAATGTGTTGGGGACATATTTTTATGTAATTGGCATATCATTTGACAAAACGCATTTTACTTGTATTTGGGTAAATCTAAGTAGGTTCAAGATGATCATTACAAGTGGTTAAATTGAAAACATGAAGACTACTCAAGAACTGCTCAAGAAAAGTGCAAATTTGCAGGTCTCGATACCTTCTCGACAAAAGCTCAATCTATCGAGATTCATTAAAGCTCGACAGATGTCTCGATTGATCGAGCTTATGGGTTTTCAGATTATAGCCAGCAACTTTTTTATTCTAAAAGACTATTTGTTTATAGGTTTGTATAATCTTTATTGAACTAGGAAAGCCCAAGGTTTGTGTAAACCTATTTGGAATAGGAGAGCTCATTAAAATCTTATTTAAAGGAGGTGGAAAAAGAAAAACCCAACCTGAGAGAGCTTTATAAGGTTTTCTTTTTGAAACCCTAGCCTCCTCCTACAGAAGAAAGAGTTCTTGCTGCGTTTCTTGTACGCCTTTGGGTTCTATAACCAAGCAAAGTCTCTTGTACCAACATTGAAGATCTTATTGGTATTTCTATGTGAAGTTGCTGCAAATCAACTACAACAATCAGAGGGTTGCTGTGGAGTTAGTCACGTGCTGGGATTCGTGCAAAGGAGTAAGCCACGTACTAGGATCCGTGCATCAAATTGGTTAGTCACATACTTGGGAGCCGTGCATCAAAAGGAGAATTGTCACTACAGAACAAGTCCAATTGGGTATTGGGGTAAGGGTTCAACTGTAGGTTGGTAAGGTACTTGAGATTCCTTTACTTGTAACTGCTTGTTGTGATAATAGTGGAGTTTCGAGAGTGGTCACCTGAAAATTACCAGGTGGGGTTTTTACCATTAGGTTTTTCCTATTCGTAAACAAATCACCATGTTATTTATTTTCTGTTGCATAATTAGTTTATTGGTGATTTGTTTGTGGTGCCACGCGTTTGCATGTTAATTAACTTAATTAATAAACTTGGCTAAATTAATTGGTTAATTAATTACAAGGGGTCAATATGTTTTTGGCCTATCAAGTGGTATTAGAGCAGGCACACTCTGATTAGGTTTTAATCTTTGGTGTGTGATCCATTGACCCCTGTTGTCATGGAAACTCTTGATTGTTTTGATTTGCATGATCTTATGTTGAATGATGATGATGATTTTCAAGATGCCTATTGCAAGGTTTATAATTTTTGAATGAAATCTCTTGAATATTCTACAAAATTAAAAGCTAAATTTAAAAAGGTCAGGTTTGAAAAAGATGATTTGATTGCAAAATTGGATGAACCCTATAATTTGAATGAGAATTTTAAAAATCAAATTTCATCTCAGGTGGACAATATTAAAAGTTTGGAAGACCAACTAGTTGAATCTAAAACTGAAGTTGAAAAATTAACTTGTGTCAAACTTGTTGTTGAGCCTAACTCAAAAGAAAAAGATTTTTATGTTCTTCCATTTAAAAGGAATAATAAAGAGTTGAAGGCTAATATTGTTAGGATAGACAAAGGTAAAAATTTTGATGTTAACACTGAAGTTTCTAAACCTATGTCTAAAACTCCTCCTAGGTTGAATAAAAATTTTGAATTTGTCCCCACTTGTCATCATTGTTATATTGTTGGTCATATTAGGCCAAATTGTCCTAAATTAAGGTCTTTTTCAACCTCTAAGGTTAGACCTTCTTCTAGGAAGCATAGTAGTTCGAAAACTACTCATGTTTGTCACCATTGTGGTGCTTCCGATCACACTCGTCCTAATTGTTTCAAGTTGTTTCCTCATAAGCAAGTGTCAAATAGGTCTCATCCTTTGTCTAAAGGCTCTGTACCTATTCTTGGTGAGTTATTAAAAGTTTTGAGCTTTTTGACTCAATGTCAGAGGAATTCTAATTCCTTTATGTCCTTTAGTAGTGATACTAGGACACGTGCCTTTTCATCTTCACGGCCAAAGACTCGTGCTATGTGGGTGATAAAAGATCCTAAGACTTAATTGTCTTTTCTGTTTGTCCTCTGCTTTAATTCTTTCTATCTAAAGTAGGACTCTCTTTGCTTGATTTCTTATCTGTTTTTGGAATTATGCTTTCATGCATCTGCACCATTCTATCATGCCTTCATGCACATGCATCTTTCTTTCTACTTAACATGTTTTTGTGTGGTTATTTTCAGTTTTGCTTATTTTGTTTTTCAAATAAAAATTAAAAAAAATTTGAAAAATTAGAAAAATACAAAAACACTGTGTGTTATGTGTACATTGGTACTTGTGTACCTTAGATGGCCATTGAAACAAAGTTTTCTAAACTTTGTATCTCTTGTAGCTTAGATGAGCATCTCTATGCACAATTAAGCAAGTGAGCTTTGTGGCTCTTGTATGTGATGAGTAAAATTAAGTTATCTTTTGTACTTAACACTCGTATCACTCTTTTTGACGGGTAGGACTAGAAAATCCTAAGAGAAAGGCATAAATAACCATCTCATCACTGTTGCCCGCCAATCATGAATGACACCTGTATACTTCGGTATAGCAAAAGTGCAGTGTCAATGACATTTGTGTGCTTCGGCATAGCAAAATTGGAATGTCAAATATAATTGGGTATTTCTTTTCTATCTTTTATATGCCCATGCATAATATGCTAAATAAAAAGAAAATATGCAAAGAAAATAAAAAGCAAAAAGATCAAAAATGCTTTAAATATGATTGCAAGCGTGTATTCTAGGAAATGTGAGAGTTATAGGATGTACCTCGAAGGTGATAGTCCCCATCAAACAGTTATGATTATGTGTGAGTTAAAGTGATTTTCTCATATCTCAAATCGTCATAACATGCATACACTTATGCAATCTTGCGATGTTTTTCACACACAACACGCAATATTCTTTGCTACTCTTGATACATGTGCGGGTAGAATGTGATTTGGCCATCATTAGGTTTACATGTGCTTATGTATGCTCACTAAATTGTCTTAAATTGATTTTGAAATATAAAATTGGTTAGACTTGTTTAGTGTGTGTGTGTGTTTTTGGGGATCCATGTGCTTAAAATTCTGTTGAGAGATGATTTTGAAAGCCTATTATGTTGTTTGGATCATTGTTGAGTTGCATGTTGGATTGCATTCAGGTCTATGTCTGTATTTTTTACTTCTCGAAAAACTGTTTTTAAAAGCTAGCTCGACACCTCCTCGACACCTCCTTGATACCTAGCTATTTGTCGAGCTTCTTAATTTTTTTCTTATCGCAATCTCGACAGCTTCTCGACACCTGATGGATCGATCGAGATTTCTCATGTCTCCTCGATAGCCCCTCGACACCTGGTGGATCGATCGAGTTTCTTTAATCGTGTCTGATGAATTCTTCCTCGACACCTCTCGACAGCTACATCTGTCGACGTTTTGTTCTCTCAACACCTCCTTGATCAATCATGATCCTCTTACATGCATTTCATTTGTTTTTTTGTTTTGCATTTTTTTTCCTTTGTGTCCATAGCATCTTGTTTTTCTTTTCTTGTTGGTCTATGGTTCCTTGTTCTCCTCGTTCCTTCTATGTTAGTTTTCTATCTGTCTCTTGTCAAGTCTTTTGGCTTTTTATGCCCTTTGACAATCGTGTCAAAAAGGGGGAGAAATTTGAGAATTGAATGTCTTTCCTCAAGGGGAGTAATAGATTTAGGAGGAGAACTTCATGTTAAAGGGAAGAATGTTTTTGATGTAACTAACTAAGGGGGAGAGTTAGTTTGATGCACTTTGATATTGATATATTTTTGTGTATCTTTTGGTTTTGTAACCATTTACATACATCATGTGTTGTTTCTATATTTGATGATGATGTATGTGTTTCACTCTTTATCTCATATGTGTTATTTCTTTTCTCTCTTTATACACATGTTTCTTGTTTATTTAACTTGTCATTATTTTCCACATGGTACCTTGATGTGTTTTGTTTTGTGCCTTTCAGGAAAGACAAGTTAAAGCCAAGTCAAGATTCTGAACCTTCTTTTTGTAGCAACTTCCAAGGTTCAGATCTTTTAGACTAAGCTTATTTATTCTGTAATCTTGAGTAGAATGTATTCTAGGACATTTAATGTACTCTTGTGGTTTTGTCACGGATTGCCATAGGGGGAGATTGTTAGGGACATATTTTTATGTAACTAGCATATCCTTTGACAAAACTCACTTTACTTGTATTTGAGTAAATCTAAGTAGGTTCAAGATGATCATTACAAGTGGTTAAATTGAAGACATGAAGACTACTCAAGAACTGCTCAAGAAAAGTGCAAATTTACAGGTCTTGATACCTTCTTGACAGAAGCTCGATCTATCGAGATTCATTAAAGCTCTACAGATGTCTCGATCGATCGAGCTTACGGGTTCTAAGATTATAGCCAGCAACTTTTTTATTCTAAAAGGCTATTTGTTTATGGGTTTGTATAATCCTTATTGGACTAGGAAAGCCTAAGGTTTGTGTAAACCTATTTGGAATAGGAGAGCTCATTAAACTCCTATTTAAAGGATGTGGAAAAAGAAAAACCCAACTTAGAGAGCTTCATAAGGTTTTCTTTTTGAAACCCTAGCCTCCTCCTACAGAAGAAAGAGTTCTTGCTGCATTTCTTATACGCCTTTGGGTTCTGTAACCAAGCAAAGTCTCTTACACCAACATTGAAGATCTTATTGGTGCTTCTATGTGAAGCTGTTGCAAATCAACTACAACAATCAGAGGGTTGCTGTGGAGTTAGTCACGTACTGGGATTCATGCAAAGGAGTAAGCCGCATACTAGGATCCGTGCATCAAATTGGTTAGTCACGTACTTGGGAGCCGTGCATCAAAAGGGGAACTGTCACTACAGAACAAGTTCAATTGGGTATTAGGGTAAGGGTTCAACTGTAGGTTGGTAAGGTACTTGGGATTCCTTTACTTGTAACTGTTTATTGTGATAATAGTGGAGTTTCGGGAGTGGTGACCTGAAAATTACATGGTGGGATTTTTACTGTTAGGATTTTCCCATTCGTAAACAAATCACCGTGTTATTTATTTTCCGCTGCATAATTAGTTTATTGGTGATTTTTTTGTGCTGCCACACGTTTGCATGTTAATTAACTTAATTAATAAACTTGGCTAAATTAATTGGTTAATTAATCACAAGGGGTCAATACGTTTTTGGCCTATCAAAATGCATAACATTAACTAAAAGTACTAAGCTACAAAGCATAGATACATAAATAAAGTACTGAAAATGAACTGAAAGATTTAAACCAATGTACTTAAAGCTTTAAACAAAAGCAATGTAAATATCCAAGAGTTATAAAAACTATAGAAAAATAAGCTGTGATGAACTTGGAACATATATACCTGTAACTTGAAACACTTGCACAAAACACATTAGACCCTCAAGGTAAAGCAAGTAATAAAAGGACAAGTATAATGTAACAAGTAAATTGCGATCAAGTAAACATGATGTGAAACATGTGAGCAACTTGATCATACACCAAAACAGACATATAGAAATGACTACAATGATCACATAGCAAAGCAAATGATCATCCGAACATGCAATCACTGAAGCACAATAGCATAAGGAAGTATGCAAGTCCAACACACAAACACGATGCAATGAGAACAGCAAAGTATAGATATTAAACATAACTCAAAGCACCATAAAGCAAACAAGAAAAAAAACATAAAGAAAAACAAACAAGGCTAAGTTTTCTTATTGACTCAATGTCTTCACCCCCTTGGTATATGCATCTCCCCTATGGAATATCTTTCCCCCTACAAATGTGCACAAGAAATAGAATTTCTTCCCCTTAGAATGTGCACAAGAGTCATATAGAAATGAAAAAACTCTCCGGTATACTACTCTAGAGTATACTCTCCCCCTTTTTGTCATGAATAGACAAAGGGTCAAGGAGAAACGAGGGCAAGAGATGAAGGTAAGAACAATGATAATGATGCATGAAGGGTGCGAGATGAATGAGAAAATGAAGCTCAAACCTAAGACAAAACAAAATGCTACAAAGCATAAGGCAAACAAGACATGCTAGGATGAAAAAACAAGGTATAGACCAATGCATGACAAGGGTAGCAAAGGTGTGTGCAAGAGGTGGCTATGTGCAATGCATGACCAAAGCATGGAAAGTGCACATGTGGGGCAAGGTGTGTTAAATACATAACCAATGAACCAAACATGTTCCTAATGAGAAAACATGAGAAACCCTAAAGTTTGGTACTCATCAGAGTCCAAACAAGTGAGAAAATGCTTAAGAGACATTTTATCAAACGTCTAACGTGCACACTATGAATAATAGTGTAAAACAATACATGAACATCATGAAATCCACCTTTAATACATGTTCTTTTTGCCACAAGGGCCAACATCCAAAGAAAATCATCAAAAGAAACCAATCTCATACAAAAATTTGACAAAAATTAAGTTTTCTCAACCCTTATGATGAAAATCCCAACCAAGAGCACAAGACTCTCCAACACATAATCTAAGGATTCAAATAAATGAAAAGAGTTTAAAATTATCTTAGAGATGTTAAAGGAATGAAAAACCATTCAAATTAATTGGGTTTTGATGAAAAAATATTGAAAGAGGGGTTTAAGAGAGGATGGGGGAGGTTTAAAACAAGCTTCCCATGAAAAACACTTTAAAAAGCTATTCTTGGGCGTTTTGCGACTAGCAAGTCACAAGATGAGTCGCGAAATTTTTCGCGAGACGCAAGTGAGTTGTGAGTGAGTCACGAGTGAGTCGTGAAAACTTCTAGATGAACTCATGACTGGGCGAGTCGCCAAAACAAGTAGCCAAAACTCGTTACTCGCGAGAGTAGCCAGAACGAGTAGCCAAAAATTTTGACACCTGTTTTTCAACATAAAACATGTTTAAATAATAAAAAACAAAGTAAGCACTAAACATGAACACAAAGAGTGATAAAAATCACTTCTAAATACATATAAAATGATCAAAAATCTTTTTGGATTGATCCATATATAGTTGAGCACACACACATCATATTTAAACAAGTACCATCGAACAAATGAATAAGGCATTCATTGAACATTATGCATGTGTGTGTGTATCAAATGTGGAATAGCCCTTAGTCTATAGTAAAGATTCAATGATCAATTCAATCAAGTCATACACAACTAGTACTAAGTCAAGTGGTCTATCTCAATTATAGAAATGAACATATATGACCTCCTACAAGAAAATGATTACATATCTTTGAAGCTTTTCATTTGGCTTCTTTACAATTCATAACATTTGATCATTTTTTGTCTTTACATCTCTTTTTGAGATCGATGCCTGAAATTTTTGATATTTCAATTTGATGAATAAGCCTTTAGCTTTTGAGCACCATACATATTCATTGCAAGTCCCTTTCCCTTTTTTCTAGTCGAATACTAGTATGTGCGACAGCTTTTGCAGGTCATTATCTCTTTTCGAGATTTAACATTTGTTGAGCTCTTTAAGCAAAAAAAATGAGTAGGAAGAGATACAGGCACAAGTCTACACATGTATCAAGATTAATAAAACTATTGACTAATCATTCATGACAAGTTTGAAGATCGATTTACAACAATCACACATAGATGTCAAGATTTTTCCCACAAAGATAGATGTGCATACATAACACGCTAAGCTCATAAATGCACAAAGCCATTTGTATGAAGGTACTAGGCCAAATACACATGTGATATGTGCTCAAACATATACGATCAAACTTTTTGAATTTTTCACTTTTTATGTGGTTTTGGAATTTTTACTCACACAAAACTAAAACATAAAAGTAAGATCAAAACAAAATAATGCATATAAAGAAATGCAAGATGCACAAAATGCATGAAGATCTGACATTCAATGCATGAAGAGTCCTACAAAGATCGAAAGAATTAGACCAAGGACCAAAAGAGCAAAAGCTCAACCATAAGAACCCTTCCTCATCCAAACAGAATGATTGTTTGGAATGAGTGTCTCATGAGAAGTGAGACGAGGGTTGGAAGAATTAGAACTGGAGATATAAGGAGTTAAGAGCATTAAACACTTTCTTTAACAACATGCTATTTTCACTCAAAACCGATTTACTCTTTTTAGCATAGCTTCCAAGAAGCTCAAGTTTCTCTTTTATTTTGATTCTTTTAAGAGCGTGAAACTTAGAGAATTGAGGTCTTAAATGACCAAAGTCACCACAATGGTGACATACAATGTGTTTAGGTCCATTAGGCTTTTTGGGAAGGGATCTAACAACATGGTTTTGTTCTCTCTTTAACTTATGACATTGAGGCCTTATATGACCAATCACACCACAATGGTGACAAGTTGGAACAAACTTAGATCCATCCAAAACTTTAGGTTGAGACCTGAACGGAGGCTTTGACTTAAGAGCCTTTCTCTCCACCTTTTGATTTCTTTTGTGTGGAGAAATGTACACAGATTTTCTTTTAGAGGTAGAACACACATTAGACACAAAATCAGCTACCACAACATGATTGCAACAAATATTTTCATCTTTTTTAGCAATAGATTTAGCAATCAAACACTTGACATGCATCTTAAGAGATTCATTTTCACATTTTAACTTATCAACAAGTTTGTTAGACAAAACAAGTTTAGCATCCAAGTCCATATTCAAGCATTCAAACTCTTTTAGTTTTTCAAGAGAATGTTCAGCAAGTTTCTTATACTTTTCAACCAATTTATCTGATTCATTGAGCTTAGCAATCAAATAATCCTTTTCACAAATGAACTTATTGAAATTCTCATGAAACTTCTTAGCCTTTTTCTTCAAGAGTTTGATGTTAGGAATATTAACAACACTCAAAGATTCATGTAACATAGCATCACAATCATGAGGATTATCACTCATAGAGGCATTTTCACAAACACATGGCATGTTACATTCATCAACATCCAAAACATGCATAGAAGCATACAAAATATTATCCATGGAAAATAAACACAAGGGGTCAAGGATCACACTTAGGTAATGAAACCAATACAAGTGTACCTGCTCTAATACCAATTGAAAATTTAATTAGAGTATAAAACACTAATGAATGTTTAGACCCCCAAAAATAAAATTACCACCACAAGCTTATACACAAACAATATATGTGCAGAAAGATGAATATAAGCTAAATCCAAATTGGTAAAACACTCCAAACCAAAATTAATCACAACAACAGCAGTAGTTAAAAAGTAAAGAGTAAGGGAAGAGAGATGCAAACACAAAGATAACATGGCAATGTGTTATTGAGGAGGAAACTGAAGTACTCGGCAAAAAACCTCTCCGCTGCCTTCCTAGTTGTCAAATAATCCACTAGAGAATAAAGTTGGGATACATGAATAGCAGAAGACCCTCCAAGCCTAATCTACCTAGTGCACCTAAGCCCTCCAAGCTTTTTGCTCCAACAGGGGTATGCCGAATCTTGTCTTCTCTAGCTTATCGGATCCCGCAATAAGCCCATTGCATCAACCAAACGAATTGGTCCTCTCTGAACTGCTTCCCAAGCACCAAAACACCTCCTCACTGATATGGGTATGGTGAGATAAGGATTTGACAAATGTATCTCTTAAGGATATGTCAATGGAGAGGGTGAGAGTAGAAGAATTTGGAGAATCAAATGATGAAAATTATGGATGAGTCAATCTTTTTTTCTCTAGGGTTTCTCTCTCAAAATTCTCTCTAGAAGCTCTCTACATATCATGGATATAAGGGTATTTGTAGTAGTGTGTATGAGGAATGTGAAAAGTTAGTTTTCATCCAGACAGGGCATTTTAGCAACTCAACCTCGCGATTGGAACGAGTCGTGAGTATGAGTCACGAGCTAACTGCCTGGCCAGACTAGAATTTTTGTCCTGTAGTGCTCTAGCTATCGTGACCCTTCAGCTCCCCTGCATACTTCACACATGTGCCACTTTGGCAACTTACCAGTCACGAGTCAGTCGCGAGATCCAGTCGCAAGACTTCTTTGATTGCACACATCTTGAGTTTTCTTCACACTCTCACACACAACCCTTACATAAATCCCATCTAAATACAGGGTATCTAATTGCTAAATTACAAGTAAATTTGGCTCGAAATAAAGCTAACACATGATTGAATAAATTCAACCTTACAACTTCTCGCTCAAGGTAATTAAAAGTTTCCACCTTTTATTGAGTGTGAAAGGATTGTGGACAGTTTTTTATGGGTTTTCTTAATTCTTTTATTTTAAAGTTTATTGCATTGATTTTTGCAATGTTAATGAGTTTTTTTTTGGGTGGGGGAGGGGGGGGGAGGGCTTGTGTATAACATGATTGATAAAATTCCTCAATGAAGGAGTGGTACTAGTATACTATGTAGATTAAAAAAGAGTTGTAGCTGTAATTTCCTTTATTTTCAATATCAAACTATTATTGAACCATACTTTTATATTGTTATTTTGTTGTGAAAGTTTAATACGTAGAACAAGCTTCTTCTTCTTCTTCTTTTGTGTGTGCATGTTATCCCATTTATAAATCTACTAAAAGTTGAATCTATTTATGTTTGGTATGGTTTTTGGAGCCTTGATAAGCCTGCTGTGAGGTAATAACTTTCTAAGAAAAAATAGTGAGAAATGCTTGTGTCATTGATGATGGAATTTATATAGCAACTGATATCTATTTGAAGGAAAATATTGCAATATTTATGGTTTAAATTAATAAATAACCTATGGCTGCTCATTTTCAATGTCTTCAATCCCTGTTATCTTCAGTGATTGCTTCAACCTTGAGATGTTTGTCGAAGCTTTGCATGAAATTCTTTATGTTGTCTTACTTTGATTCCCCCACCCTTGGTTTGTCATCTTCTCCCTTCAATTGTAACCTTCTCTAGATATCAATTTATTTATTTATTTTAATAACGTATTGGTAAGCTATCTCAGTAAGCGAAAAAGATATTACTGTGCACAGTTTTCTGTCATATAATTTACGGAAACTACGATTGTAGACTACAAGATAAGAAAGCATGTTTTGTTTGGCTGATACTAGAAAGTAACGTAGCAAAAGGCCATAATGTTTCTTTGATTGAAAACAATATGATATTTCGGTTTTGTTCTTTTTTTTTTTTAAATTTTTTTATATATATTGTAAGAGCCTATTGCATTATCAATAGAGAATTTGTTGTGTCAATGATATTTAAAAAAGAAATTCGAACCCATTAGATTGAAAAGTCTTTTTTACTCATAAGCCTAACTTTTAGTTACTTCTTGAAGTATTCTTCTGTAATGCTTGGTTTTTATTTATGCAGTAAGTTTTGGATGTTCTAAAAGATGTTTTTAAATTAAAGTAGTCTTGAAGATGTTAGCACTATTTGAAGAGTGATTTGCACTAGAAATAGGATCAACAGAGGTATCTAGTTTGTGCTGAAAATTTAGAACTGGGTATTGTTGAAAGTAATTTATCTAATGAGGAGAAAGAATAATCTATTTAAGTAGCATTTCTACACCAACAAATGCACTTAATAAATAAGAACCGTGAGAACAAAAAAGAAAACTTGGTACTTTACAACTACTAAGTTTGGTTTAGGATATCAAATTTTAAGGCTTACTATTATTGGCATCATAAAGCACGAAATAGCTTACTATGTTCTATTTTCCTTGAATACTTGGTATTATTTAGTTAGGAGAGATGATTGTTAAATAGTATTAATGTTATAGGTTATAGCATCTTTCAAAACTGATCTTGAATGCCATTTGATACTCTATTATGAATTAAACTATCAAAAAGAGTTAGGATAAGTGTATTAGTCAATAAAAAAAAAAACAACAACAATGAAAACAAAGATATACCATCTATCTTAACATTTATTTAGAGATTGTTTTTGTGTAATGTGTAATGAGCATTGACTTTATTGTGCGTTTGTTGAGTTTCAGCATCTTTACTATTATTTTTTTTCCTCTTTAATGTAAGGCTAATTGGAGTGCAATTTGTTGGGTCTAAATTTGTTGAATTATTTGATTGGCTACAATTGATGTCATATGATCTTGCTTTACTATTTTGTAGATAAGCTTATTTTCCTATTTGATTTGAAGAGGAGGTTGTGTTGACAAGTTGTTACTTCCTAATTGGAAGGATTGAGGCCACTATCCTATATGGTCATATGAGCTGAATTATTTGATTGGCTGCAATTGATGTCATATGAGCTTGCTTTACTATTTTGTAGATAAGCTTATTTTCCTATTTGATTTCAAGAGGAGGTTGTATTGACAAGTTGTAATTTTTATACTTAACTATCTTGTGCATCGCACGGGTTAGCAACTAATATATATATATATCTAAAAGTTAAAACGTAGCATTTATTGTTGTTGCGCTCTAATTAAACCACGTCAGCATCCACGTTATTATCCTTTTTCTTTTCAATTTTCCTATAACTTTTATTAACATTTACTTTTTTTTTTTTTTAATAATTACACTTTCTCCAACCTTACTTTTACCTTTTATCTCCCCAGTCCCTACTACCCTCATGCATAATATCACTATTCATCTTTCCATTTATCTTCCTCTATTTTGTCTCTTCATATTTCCCTTCATCTTCCCCACCCTTACCTTTTCATCTCCCCACTACCTTCAACCTTAATACCACTATTCATCTTTCCCTTCATCTTCCTTTATTCTATCTCTTCATATTCACGTCATCTTACTATAAATTTGTCATTCTCTCTTCCATTTTTTGCATATTTTTCCCTCACAAAAAGGTTATCTCTCTCTCTCTCTCAAAATATTTTTTTGACTTTTTTTATTTTTTATTTTTCCTGCATCTCTACTTTAAGTTGATAAATTTTTGTGTTCATTATAACTCTACTTTTGGTTGATGCAATTTAGTTTTGTATTTTAAGGTTTTTTGTTCTCATTATAAAAAATTAAAGATAATATATATGAATATAATATATATTATTCTATTACATAAGATGATTTGGGCAATTTGGTGTTTATTATTATATATTTTTTTACATTTTTTTCATCTTATTTTATTCAATATATATATATATATATATATTTTATACAAGATAAAATTTCTACTCTAGCTTAATCTAAGTGTATATGTATGTGAAGCTCCTTCTTAGAGACTTGAACCCTGGCCCTTGCCCCCCCACCCTCCACAAGTATTTATACTTGTAGAGTGACCACTGCACCAAGGGTGCGCGGATATTTAAACTGAGCCACATCCTCCATATAATTAAATTATTTATGTCTTCTTATTTTTTTATTTAAAAAAATTAAACATATAATATTTCATTTAAATTCAAATAAATAAAATTGTAATGTAATTAATAGAGTTAGTTAATATGGTGTTTATTGTAATATATTTTATTTTTACTTTTTTTTCTTCTCATATTATTTTATTCAACATATTGCATTATAAAAAATGATAAAACTAATTAGGCACTATCATTATGGAGTAGTAGTCTATGGTTTTACATATATAAAGAAATGGAATATATAGAGTTTATATATGTAAACATTCACATTTAGTTAATAATATATATATATATATATATATATAAAGGTTTAAGAAAAAGTATATGTCTGGTTTTTATTAACTTAAAAGATAATGAAAAACCAATTGTTAATTAATAATAACTAAAACAATAATATTATCACGCGCAACGCGCAGGTCTGCGACTAGTAATAATTAAAAGCCGAAACGTTTGATTTTTTGTTGACCACTCCTTATTGCACCACATGGCTGCACAAATTAATGCCACTTTTTCATTTAAATACACCGAATAGTTGTGCCTTTTCATTTGGCCTTTAAGTTAGTGTGTACATAGCAGTTATTCCTGAAACGGTGTGTTTGTTCAGCAACGTATATATTCATAGTTCCTCATTCATGAAAATTAACTTTGGAGAAACTTTCCTAGAGAAAAAAATATTTTGTGCATTAGCATTTGAGTTAAGGAGAGAGAAAGAAACATAGTTCAGTTTGCAAAGCACTAACCTTGTGTGCTTTTCGTTGTGCTATATCATTCATCCTTCACGTATTTGGTCTGTAAGTCATTAATTATATTGCAGATTTCTTCTTATATATAACGTATCTATTTATTGTTTTCACCTATCACATCTTTTTTATGTTATTGCTTATAATTAGATCTGTATATTATTAATATTTGCTTAATCACAGAAGTAAACTTTTGAAATATATCCAACAATCTTAAAGCGGACTTTTGATTTCATAATTTATTTTTTGTGATTTTGTAAAAGGATTTGCATGAGTTCTAAGTATATGTTACTATGCGATTTATATTCATATTTGCATTAATATTACTTTCGGTGGTGATATTGATTTTGACGTTGGATTACACAGTAATGTAACTGGCTTATTCTTTTCTAATATTATTCCTTTTTCAAATAACAACTTTAGACAGTCTCACAGTGCAACAATAAAACAAATACAGTAAATAGAGTTTGTATGAAAGACAAACCGTCGAAAGTTGTTATATACTGCTGCTATTAGTCTTTGATATAGAGAAGTATATATGAAACTATCAAAATGGTTTTGAGTTACTATTTGGTGGATTCTTTGGGTGACTTATATGTATTTATTTATTGCGTGAAACCACACCTTATTGTTTGATTTCTTGGCTATATATATTTGATGAGAATACATGTCTAAGTTGGAAGCCATTCTTTTCTTTCGCGAAACCACGAACGGTTTGATGACCCAAGCCTTGTACCGGTCAGGGTTAATGGAGGAAAAAAAGAAACAGGTTTCATTATAAAAGGCATGGTTCTTGACTTATGTGCAAGATTGTAATGGCAGGAGTTTAATGTCATGTAATCTATGAGTAATACATGTGATGAGCCAAATAATTCCCTTCATCCAGGCTGGACAACCACGAGCACCTTAAAGCTGGAATTTAAAACAGAGCTGTTGAACATACGATTGTTGGGGTCTTCATGACTCCTCATTAAGTAGCCACGGGACGTTACAAAAAGACATTCAAGCTCCGGTTAAATGGCACCAATGGCTAGAAAAGAAGAAAACCCTATTTAAGTAATGCCATACCTCAAGCAAAGGTACAGACACACATACGTAGATACACAGAAACCACAATTCTTGTCATTATTGCTACTTTATTTCTATCTGACTTTGCTTTCGGAGGCTCAATGGCCAGCATCACAGCAGTGACCATTTGAGCAAAGCATTCTTGTTAGTTTCGTGTAGGGTCATTGACGAGCCTGGGCGGTACTCTGTCTGGACGATCAAATCGACTAACAATTTTGGCATCATCAGTTTGACGCCGCCTGTGGGAAATAACTTCAAACCTTGGTTTGAAAATGTAACTTTACCCTTTCCAACACCTAGATGGAGTCTAACGCACCTCAGGTTTTGGTAGCACTGGCCCTGCAAATTCAAACACTTACGGCTAATATAGAAGAGCTTACCAGGTAAAATCAAGAGATGAGGCTACAGTTGCAGTAGGAGGAGAATCATGAAGTTAACAGGAATGAGGACGAAGAGAACAGCAACAGAAGAGATGGCTCAAGGAAGACGGATCCTTCTAATGGGGCGAGCAATGACCTCCTCAGGAGCATGCATAAAGAAATGGATGAGCTTAAGAATGCAATGAAGGAGAAGACGGACAAGAACCTAGACGAGAGGGTGAAGGGGACTGATTCCCCCTTTACCACAAAGGTCCTAGAATGTCCTTTGCCATCAAAGTTCAGTCTCCCCCAAATTAAGTTGTTTGACGGCTTAAAAGATCCATTGGATCACATAACCACCTTCAAAATGACTCTAAGCCTACAACAGACTCCTGATGAGATTTTGTACAGATCTTTCCCAACTAACATTAAGGGGCCATAAGAGTATGGTTAAATAAACTCGCCCGATCATCCATAGATGATTTCAAGCAACTCAACAATTCCTTTGTATGCCATTTCGTCGGCGGTCAGTGACAAAAGAGGCTAGTAGATCATTTACTTACTATCAAGCAAGATGAAGGAGAATCGTTGAGATCATATGTGGACAAGGCTGAAGACAAAGTGCAACTAACCACATTCAAAGCCAGGTTAAAATCCAAAGAATTTGTGGTTGCCCTTGCGAAAAGTCCTCCTAGATCAATGGTAGAAATGCTATTAAAGGCCCAGAAGTACATGACCATAGAAGACGCTCTAGCCACAATTGAGCAAGGGGACACATAGAAAGAAAGAAAGAGCATTTGGGAAGACCAAAAGGGAAAGAGGAGATCATTTGTCCAGCCGTGATAGCATCAAAAGGAGAGACGAAAAACCCCCAAGGACGGTAAAATTCACACCCTTAGTAATGCCTGTTGACAAAATATTAATGCAGATTAAGTACGACCACGCACTCAAGTAGCCAAAGCCGCTTCACTCATCACTCAGTATTTGCGACAAGAAGTATTGTCGTTTTCATAGAGATCACGAGCACTACACATAGGGTTGCAGGTATTTGAAAGAACAGATAGAATAGTTGATCTGAAAAGGAAGTTTGTGAAGAAAGACACATCAGGACAACATAAACAGGACACATAAGCAAAATCCGAAGAGAAGCCCATAGACGCAGAACGGTCATGAGATCGTCCAAGAAGTGCCATAGGAGAATAAGGATGATCAACGGAGGCCCCACCGCAGAAGGGTCGTTTAAGTCCCTTAAAAAGTCCCAATAAGGCAAGTCAACAGCGTCCATATGGTGCCCCCGTCAAAACATAGAAAAGGAGAAATTTTGGATATGGTATTCTCAGAAGAAGATGCCCAAGGAGTGAAGTAGCCGCATAAAGACACCCTAATCATCATGCTCATGATAGAAGGATTCAACATTAGACGAGTCTTGGTGGATAATGGGAGTTTGGCTGATATCATTTACCTTTTTGCCTTCTAGCATCTGAAGGTAGACCTGAAGAAACTTTGTCTATTTGAGTCCACCCTTGTCAGTTTAGTGGAGACAAGGTGTACCCCAAGGGGATAGTAACACTGACAGTTACAGCAGGCTTGTACCCTCTCCAGACAACTAAGCAGCTTTACTTCCTCGTGGTTGACTGCCTTTCGTCCTACAATGTCATCATAGGGAGACCTGCCCTCAACTGCTGGAAAGCAGCAACATTCACGTACTGCCTAAAGGTGAAATTTCCAACAAAACACGAGGTCGAAGAGATAAGGGGAGACCAAGTATTTGCCCAAGAATGCTACCAGGCAGTATTAGCCTTAAAAGAAAATCATACCTGGATGATAGAGGAAAAGACCCCAGAAGTGATGGATGCTCTAGAGACATTCTAACTGGTGGAAGGGGAACCGACGAAAGGTGACCAAAGTAGGGACGAACCTTGCTCTCTCGATGAGGTAAAAAATTATAGGTTTCTTGAAAGAGAACTTAGACATTTTTGCGTGGAGCCATAAGGATATGCTTGGCATATCGACATACATCATCCAGCATTGTTTGAATGTGAATCCCGAAAGAAAACCAGTCCAACAAAGAAGGAGGGTTTTCGCCCCTAAACAGAATAGAGCAATCATGGAAGAAATGGACAAGTTGCTTGCTGTTAACTTCATCTGAGAAGTTATTACCCAGATTGGTTGGCTAGCATCGTCATGGTAAAGAAGGCAAATAGGAAATGGAGAATGTTCATGGATTTCACGAACCTAAATAGTGCATGCCCCAAGGACAGTTTCTCCCTGACAAGGATTGACCAAGTTGTTGATTCAACAACAAGACATAAACTCTTCACATTCATGGACATTTTTTCAAGTTACAACCTAATCTAGATGTCAGAGGAGGACTATGAGAAAATAGCTTTCATCACCAGTGAGGAACTTTATTACTACAGGGTTATGCCTTTCGGATTGAAAAATGTAAGAGCCTCATACCAGAGGCTAGTAAATCAAATGTTCAGCAAACAGATCAAGAGAAAGATGAAGGTTTACGTTGATGATATGCTTGTCAAGAGCAAAGAAGAGCCACCTAGACAACCTCAAGAAGACCTGATAGGCCAAGAATGTATTGATCCCTTTGGTAAATTAATCAATTAATTAGCCAAGTTAATTATTTAGATTCAATTACATGCAATAAGCGAGGTAGCACAAACAAATCACCAACTAAAATAAATGTAGCGGAAAATAAATTTGACACGGTTGATTTTTTTACGAATGAGGAAAATCTCCAAGGCAAAACCCCATCGAGTAAATTTAAGGTTACCACTCCCGAGAATCCACTATTATCAAAACAAGCGGTTACAAGGAAAGGAATCCTAATACCTTATACCAACCTACAGTTGAGCACTTACCCCATTACACAATTGGACTTGTAATGTAGTGACAATCTCTCATTTTTAATGCACGGCTCCAAGTACGTGACTAACCAATGATGCACGGATCCCAATATGTGACTAGCACACCAACTTGAGAAAGATGTTGGCTGCAAAATTTTTCAGTTCACCCAAACGATGAAGATCAAGAAGCTCTTTGGTTACAAAACCCTTGGCGCAAAGACACAGTAGTTTCTACAAAGAATTTGATGAACTAGGTCAACTTTTGTCTCCGGTCACACAATGCATGAAGGGATGCTCTAATTCCTTTGCGACACTTTGTGACGGCTCTTAAAATAATCCTTACATATGTTTAGGGTTGTGAGAAAAGAAACCCTACACAAATACACTTGGATATGCGTGAAAACAAATCTGAAAATCTAAATTTTGTAATTCTCGATAAATAATGTTTTTGTCGAGCAGCTATCGAGATTCATCATTAAATCTCGGTAGATATGAATCTATCGAGCTATCTGTCAAGCTTTGATGAACAACACTTTTTCACTTGTTTCTTGGACAGTTTTGCATGACTTTAATACTAGACTTGAACTCTTGTTACTTGAAGTATTAAACCCATCCTAGATCTACCCAATTACAAGTATAATGCGTTTTGTCAAAGGATTAGCCAATTTACATAACATATGTTCTAACAAGTTCCACATATATCCTAACAATCTCCCCCTTTGGCAATCTGTGACAAAACCACAACAAACAAATGAAGTATAAGAGAAGTCTTAAACCACTAAACTCATAAACACTTGTTGAATACAATAAAATCTAATCCTATCACAAACTGTCTTTCTGAAGAAAGTTTATGGCATGATAGATTTTGACAACCTATCTTTCTAAAACACTTTAAACAAAACTCATCAAGACATCTTAGTGTGAAACAGAAATAAAAGATTGCATACATAAAGAAACATGTGTATAAAGAGAGAAAAAAAATAACACATGGAGAGATAGGTGAATAACAACATACATCATATATATATATATATATATATATATAAGGAATAAGTACAATGTATGTCATCAATAAAATGGTCACAAAACCGGTGCACAAGATGATAAATGTAACTAAAGAAAGAAAAGAAAAGTACATAAAGTCCTCACTACATCCCTCAAAAAAATATGAACACTCCCCTTAACAAAAATGTCCTATGCTAACTCTACCCCTAGATGGCCTTAAGAGTCCATATGGAGTGGTAGAAGCCGGAGGATCCGTCGTCTTGGTCTGTGGCCACTTCGGTTGAAGCTGGGCCTCGCTCCCGCGAACAAACACCGCACTGATGGCACCCATGATAGGATAGAAGGGAGAATCAGAAAGAGGGATAGAAAGATGGCGAAGAATCCGCATGATGGCCGAAGGAAAATTAGCTTATCACAGGTCGCCGTATCTCTATAGACATCGATGAGAGAAAGAATAAAGTGAGAAGGAAAGTCTATAGAGAGGTCCTCAAGGAGGGATAACAAAAATCAAGCATGAGGCTCTGTAATGGAGTTATAGTGAAACAATGGATGGAGAACGAATGTCATCAGCACGTTAATGAATCTTGGACCTTTTGCAAAGTCTGAGCATGGGGTGTTTTAACGCCTACCCCATATGGAAGGTTTCTCACAAAAATGAGAAATGAGCTCGTCTTTGGACACAGTCCTCAGACGCTGATGAGCGGGGTAGGCTCAACACGAGGGCGTTTAGAGCTCTCTCTCATCTGAGCAGCCCTCTGCCTAAGAAAAGTGGCACCTATGGGAGCAATAATGTGTACGGGCTTAGAAGTGGGGAAGTCATTTAAACCTAAAAAGAACAAAATCCTATGAATGAAAACAGGATGAAAAAGAGCATGAGCGGTAGAGGAACTCCTATGAATTTCTTTCAAAGAACGAAGAAACAGGTGAGGAAAACTAATAGAAGCATCCGTAACAAGAGCATACAAAAATGCATATCGCTCCAAAGGAATGGTATGCAGATGAGAGATAGACCACGAGGAATGACACGCTATCCTAAAGGAAAGATAGGTAGTCTCAGTGAGCTCAGTAGAAGTGATCCGAGGATCAAAACCTTACCGGATAGAAGTACCAGTGATGTAAGACATGATGTCGTCCAAGGGACGAGACTCATCATAGGGATATACAGGGTGCTGGTGTTAGGATTGGTGCCCTTAAGTCCTATTGTATGATGCTATGTATTATATTATGTATGACATTATGTATGACATGATGTATGACTTAATATTGTAATTAATAAAGTTGTTTTATTATTATCTGAAATAATGGTAACATGAATATTTGAACATTATCATATAGTCCATGAGATGCATAGTATGTGATTTATGTGAAAAGTCACAGAAGATATAAACCACAAGTTTTTTGTAAACTCAGAATTTAGTTCGTAGTCGGTGAAGAAATTGGGCGTTTCATCTGCAAAGACTGTAACATATTAACTAAGATGATTTGTCTTGATCATGGAAGTGTCGACTTCTAGTTGATATGTTGATGTGTTTTAAGAGTTAAGATATATTGAACTAGACCGCTGTGAGATTTATTATTCTCCTAACGACTATCAATGAATAATAAATCTCACGACTTATATTTACATGAACTCTTAATCCTGAGAGAATAATGGACCTGATCATGAAGTGTAGGTTGCTTTGAAATATCAGGAGTGAGATCTAAAGTAACGGTCAAAACCTCAGTATGTTGGGCAGCCACATTTAGTGTTAATGGAACATATATTCTCAAGATGGAATTCATAGTCTCTTAACAGAGATATAAAATATTCCCTTGAGATAAGTTTAATGGGTTCAGTTATTCAGAGAGTTAGGTCTAGCCACTTTAGTAAGAAATTACTAAAGAATATATTTATGAAATTGGATTTCATAAATATATGATGAATAACTTAAAAGGATTAAACCGGGTACTCAAGGATTAAGATGCAGTAATCTACAAAGTGGCAGTCTTCATTCATGACTTTGTATTACTACGAATATTTTATGAAGGGGTTGCATGTACAATAAAGTCTTGGGATATAATTTATTAATAAGGCCTAGAGTGCAATTATATTTATATAGTGGTATTAAATATAATTAATGGTAACTTTGGACTTGTAAAGAGTTGACAGAAAGGCCCAAGGCCTATTGGAGCTAGTGACTTATTTGTTCCCTTTTAGTCCCACTTCAAGCCACATACTTAAGCCCAATTGGAAAAACCCAAAAAGCTAGCCCAATTAGATAATCAGTTATAAGGAGAGAAACATACAGAATTTGTAGAACATGAATTGGTATGTATATGAGTGTTGGACACTCTCTCTTTCTCTCTAGAACATACACATATAACTGATTGAGAGACCACACGTCTTGGGCGTTAGTGGAATTGAAGTGAAGATTGAATGTGTTCCCAAGTACTTCTGATCTTTGGTTTTGAAATTTACTGCACCAAGGTACACTTTCTTGTTCTATATTTTGAAACTTACATATTGCATGTTATCAATTGTGAATGAACTAGATCTGTTAATTTTTCCACTACGTGCATTTATATTTCCATCAGCTGGACCAATGGTACCCTAAGAGCATCAGCCACCATTGTAGGTGTAATGGTGAACTCTACACCTTGTATCCAACTCTTTACTAAAGTATGTGAATTATAGACGTGGATAGAGAGGTTCAAGTAGAACTCTATAATCAGGGTAGCTGGAGGAGGATAATAAATGTCCAAAAGTGGCAACCAGTCCCGACGCTCAAAGTTTGCCTTAATGGCAGGATCAAGCTCATCTAACAAAACCTTACGCTTAGCCTAAATCTTTCTCTTAAGGTTTAGTGTCTCAAAGGTCTCTTAGTTTTTCTCACTTGGAAACCTCTCACTATCAAAAGAATGAGCAGAAGGTGAGGGGACAGACCTATTGGCTCTAGTCTTCCTAGGCATGGTGCTAGGGTAAGGACAAGACACAAGGACAGAACCAAAAAGAACAAAAAGAAAACAACCAAGGGAAGACTGCAAGTTAGCACAAAAAAAAAAAATAACAATCTATATGATGCATGAACATTACAATGTCATGATGCATGCTATAATGCAATGAGAATAAGTTCAATTTGAGTTTAGAATCACAAAATTGGCTTGAGCATAGAGTTTATAACAAAAATACCAAATTGAGTAGTTTCGATCCCTAGAATTTTCAATTTCTCACAATACATCAAATTGATCAAATTAAACACCATAGATTATGTTTATAACATCCCCCAACAAAAACCCATTGATCAATTGTGAAAGAACAGGCTTAATTCATCAACTAATCCCAAAAATTTCATAGGTTCGAAATTTCCCAAATAATGTATGATTTGATGCATGAAAAGTGAAAACAAATGCAAAAGGAAGGGTACAAAGGTCTTATCGGCCTTGGGAAAGAAAAACCTTGCAAAAAGAATGGAGGAAAACGACAAAAAATCGGATTGGAGCCTTAACCGAGTCGTATAGAGAGAGAAAAAGTTGAAAAACTTTTGAAAAAGTGAGTTTGAACACGTGAAAATCAGTTTTTAAAAAATTCTCTACACGATTTTTGATCGATCGAAAAACATATTCGATTGGTTGAAAATGCTTCGATTGATCCAACACCAATCAAGCACCAATCGAAACAGACAGAGGCTGACCAAAATTTTTAATCGCAATTTCGATCGATCGAAAAACAGGTTCGATCAGTTGAAATTCTAGAAAAATCAGATTTTTGAAAAACACAACATTTTTTTGCAGAAACTCCTCAAAGCATTGATTTTTATAAATAAAATGCATGAGAATAAGATGAAATGTTTTTCAAAAACACATGTTTTGAACCCAAATTTCCTAAAATTAAGATGTTCAATCAAGACCCTTATATTTTCAAGCATCAAACATGTTTTGCAAAAAAAAACTCAAGGAATTTTCAAACTTGGTTGGCCAAACCAAAATCACACATCATAACATGTACAAAGTTTAGCAAAGAATAACTGGTGTAGTGTTTGCAACTATCAAAAACTTGAGATACAAGTGAGGTGATATGTAAATAGAAATCAAGCACAAAGTCTACAAAATTCATCACATAGAATTTGAGAGAAACTATCACCTAAAGAGTTACATCATATAACTCCCACATTTCCTAGAATAAAAGTTTGCAATCATGTAAGTTTCTTGATTCGGCTCATAATGTACACACTAATTTTAATATATCAGAAACTTATTAGAGATAGTCGGGATAATGTACACACCAATTTTATTTGATTCAAAATCATTATAACACAATAATGTATGCACCAATTTTAACATTTAAACCGAGACTACACCTTATGCTCTTTTTGTGCATGTGCTACACTTTCTCGAGTACAAAATCTTATGATATGTACTAAGGTGTTCATGATTGGCTAGTAAACAGTGGTGAAATGGTTTATTATGCCTTTTTCAAAAAGATCAAGTCCAACAATCAAAGGCATATGATTTTAAGATCAAGACAAAGTGATCAAAAACTATAAACATCTTTCCTACACAACATGCACTACAAAGCTCAAACTAGTAAAGTGCAAGAAATAAGCTCATCAAATCTAAACACGATACATAAACATGTTATGCAAAAATGAATTGGCCAACCTTGATTTCAAATCTAAGAAAATAATGTAAAACACAATTTGCTTCCCTTTTTCCTTTTTATTTCTTTTATTTTGAAAAGAAGAAACAAAAATAGTCCTAGAATGAAATGCATGAATGTTATGCAATGCAAGTCCTAGAAACAAAAAGAAAACAAAAAAGTAACAGGTAACAACGGTCACAAAGGGTAGAGTAAAGAAGCACAAGAACCATGTTAGAAAGACTCAATTAGATTAAGCCTTTTACATCCAAAACTTTTTAGATGCACCTCGAGCATTGGAGTTCTTATTCACATTAGAGTGATTTTCAACTCCAGGATTGGAATAAAGGTTAAGAACCTTTACCAATTCACCAATAAGTACCATAGGATCTTGTACTTGATGCACAAGTACTTTTGATTTATTTGCTCGTTTAGAAGCTTGCAACTTGAAACAGTTTGGACGAATGTGCCCAAACTTTCCACAAAAATGACAAACCCAAGCAAGCTTACCATGCAATTTGTCCTTAGAAATGGTAGACTCCTTAGGTTTAGACTCTTTCAGATCAACCCTAATCTTCCTAGGAGGTGTGACCTTTACAGGTTTAATAGTTTCACTCACAACCTCACTCACAGGAGGTTCAGAGGAAGAAGGAACAAAGTTTGTGGAATGGGATGCAGACACAGAGATGCTTTCTACAAAACCTAATCCAGATTTGTCAGAAGGCGACTTTTGAACACTCAGCATGTGATCAAGTTTGGCACTAGCAGATCTATTAGTTTGTTCTCTAGCAACAGATAGTTCAAGTTCCAAATTCTTAACTTTATCAAGCAAAAGCATATTCTCAGTTTTCACATTGTTCAAAAGTTCATTAGCATCAAACAGTTTCACAAGCAAATTTTTCTTATCAAGCTCAAGAGATGCAATTTTCTTTAAGCCTAATTCAACACTCATAGCATCCTTTGCAATAACTTTGCAAAGTTTATTGTAGGCTTCTTGAAGATCTGAATCCTCAGAGAGTTCCCCATTAGAAAGGTTCTCTTCAACAGATAAGCTTTCATTGACTACAGTAGTAGCAGTGAAAGTAATAAAGTTTCCATCCTCGTCAGAACCAGACTCATCATCGGAAATTTCATTATCACTAAGAGTTACAGCCCTTACCTTTAGACCTCAAGTATGTAAGACATTCAGATTTTATGTGACCATACCCTTGACATCCAAAACATTGAGGACCCATAGAATTATTAGAAGATTGACCTACTTTTTCCCTAGATTTCTTAGTGTTGTAACCTTAGTGGGATCATTCTTCCTAAAATTTCTAGGTTCAGCAGTGTTCTTACCTCTTGCCATTCTATTGTTGTTTCTAAGAAAATTCCTAAAGTTCTTGGCAAGGTAAGCAATCTTTATAGCAGAGAGCTCATCATCAAAACCACCAACATCAGCATCATCAACTGACTTAAGAGACATTGATTTGGATTTGCTAGTTTTGGGTAGGTCCAACTCATAGGACTGAAGAGATCCTACAAGTTCATTAACAGGGATGGAGTCCACATTCTTGCTTTTAGTGATGGCAGTCACTTTGGGTCTAAAGTACTCAGTCAAAGATCTAAGAATCTTCCTAACAATTTTAGATTGATCATAGATTTTACCCAGATTATATGCAGAATTAACAATATCATTAAGTTAGCATAGAATTCATCAAAAGATTCATCTTCAGACATCCTAATGCTTTCAAATCTAGTAGTTAATTGCTATAACTTATTAATTTTAACTGCCTTTGTGCCTTCATGTACAGTCTGGAGGATATTCCAAGCAGTATGAACAACCTCAACATTTGAGATTCTCTTAAATTCCCCCATAGAAACAGCATTGAAAATAACATTCATAGCTTTGCTATTGAAAGCGGCTGCTTCTTTCTGAGAAGTTTTCCACTCATTCACAGGAGTAGTGGGCTTCTCCCATCCGCACTCAACGGAGTTCCAGACTCTCTCATCAATAGATTTCAGGAATGCTTTCATCCTTACTTTCCAATAAGCATAATTATTACCATCAAAGTGAGGAGGAATGACCAGAGAGTGTCCGTGTTCCACGACAACAGGGGTCAAGAATCAGCTCAGAGATAAAAAAATCTACAACAAGAGAGCTACCTGCTCTGATACCACTTGTACGTTTTTAGACCCCTTAAAACACAATTGGATTAACCTAGTTAACAAGCCAAGTTATTACTTAGTCCAAATTAAACAAATGTAGGTTAACACAATAATATAATCATATCAATGTAAATTGCAGAATATAAAGAACATAAAGATATGATGACTCAGGAAAACCAAACTAGTAAAAACCTGGGGACGATTTAACCTAGCTATCTTCAAGGTAAAATTGAATCCACTATAAAAGAATCAAAGTTTTACAATAGCGACTTAAACCACTAACATCCTATTGCTACCTCATATAGAAAACTTACTGACACGACCACGTACAAGCTCCGAGACCATGGACTCTTTCTTTCTTGGATTCTCCAGCAAGTACAAGCACTCCCGCTTGCATATCTTTAAGCTCTTTAGTGCAGCAACTGAATGATCATCAATCTCTCAATGAAATCTCCTTCTTGATAATCCTAAGCATGTGTAAAGGCACCCACCTCTCAGATCTTACAAGAGATTCACACACACAGCAAATAGAGCAACCTCAAAAACGTGGCCAGAGTTTCCCTTTTATACATAGGGCAAAACATAAAACACTACACGTCATATGGGCTTAGGGCTAAGTTGGAAATTCTGTAGAAAAAAAATTCTGCCTGACTTTCGATCAGTCGAGTCTAATTCTCGATCGATCGAGCCAAATCGAATTGCACAATGAATTCTGTAGCAACACGATTCTAATTTTACATAAAACACATACTTTGAGTAAGTCTAAAACAAGACTAAAAACCTGCTTTGATCATGGTTTGCCAACAATACAAATTAGAGTTCTAATACATTAGTTCCTAAGTACTTAGAACCTAACACAAACTATTTCAAGTTGCAAGCTGCTAAGCAAGTAAATAAGCCAAAAGTACCTGTGCCTCAAGCATAAGATCCTATGGTACTTATTGGTGAGTTGGTAAAGGCCTTGAACCTTTATACCAATCCTAAAGTTTCTCATCATTCTAATAAGAATAATAACTCCAATGCAAGAGTTGCATCTAAAAAGTTTTGGATACAAAAGGCTCAATCTAATTGAGTCTTTCTGACATGGTCTTTGTGCTTCATATCTCTATTCTTTGTGACCATTCTTCTTTGTTGTTTTGTTTTCTTTGTTTTTAAGATTTGCATTGCATAACATTCATGCATTTCATGCTAGGTTGTTTTTGTTATTTTTTCAAAAATTTAAAATAAAAATAAAAATAAGGAAAAGGAAGGAAAAATGTGTTTTGCATTATTTTTCTTGGATTTGAAATCAAGGTTGGTTATATTATCTTTACATTACATGTTTATGTACTTTATTTAGCTTGGATGAGCTTATTTTACTGCATTTTATTAGTTTTAGCTTTATAGTGCATATTGTGTGGGAGTTATTTATAGTTTTTGATCATATGATATTGATCTTAAAGTCACATGCTTTTGATTGTAAGGACTAAAAAATCCTAAGAGAAAGGCATAAATAACTATCTCACCACTGTTTATTAGCCAATCATGAACCCTTTAGTGCATATCATATGATTTTATGCTCGAGAAAGTGTAGCACATGGATAAAAAGAACATAACGTGTAGCCTTGGTTTAAATAATAAAATTGGTGTGTATATTATTGGGATAAAAAAAAATTCAAATTAAAATAAAATTGGTGTGTACATTATGAGGCAAATCAAGAAACTTACACGATTATAAGCTTGTATTCTAGGAGATGTGAGAGTTATATGATGTAACTCTTTAGGTGATAGTCACTTTCAAACTTATGTGATGAATTTTGTAGAAATTATGATTGATTACTATCTACTTATCACCTCACATGTATCTTATACTTTTACTAGTTGCACACACTACACAAGTTATTCTTTGCTAAACTTCGTACATGATATTATGTGTGATCATGTTGTGGCCATCCAATATTAAAAGTTCCTTGATTTTGATGCAAAATATGTTTTAATCTTTGAGCTTTGGGGACAAATTGATTGAAAATCTTGTTTTTGGAAGATAAGGGTTGAATTCAAGTGTTTTTGAAAAACTTTTCATTTCATACTCATGCATTTTATTCATAAAACATCTGCTTTGAGGAGTTTCTGCATTAAAATGCTCAGTTTTTTTTTTTTAAATCTAATTTTTCCAGATTTTCGATCGATCGAACCTGTTGCTCGACCAAGCGAAAATGCGATAAAAATTTTGGTTACAATTTGCTTGGCTCGATTAGTGCTCGATTGGTGTTGGATTGATCAATATTGATTTTTAATTGATCGAATCTAATTTTTGACCGATCGAAAATTGGTCAGAGAATTTTTTTAAAAAGCTTTTCTCATGTGTTCATCAAACTGTTCATACTTTTTCAAAAGCTTTCTCTCTCTTCTTCTTCGACCGATCCACTTCAAGTCAAATTTGTCATTTTCTTCCTAATTTTTCTCAAGTTTCTTTGTCTTCAAGTGCCGGTAAGACCTTTTTACCCCTTCTTTTTCGTTTTATTCACATTTTTCATGCATTTTAGGTGAAATTTTCGGACCTAAAGATTTTTGGGGTTTTCGATTTTTGAGTTGGTTTCTTTCAAATTTGATCACTGGGTTTTTGTTTATAGATGTTGTAAACATGTTTCCCATGCATTAATTTTATCAATTTGGTGATTTGAGAACAATTTGAAATTCTAGGGCTTGAAACTACATGAAATTAGGGATTTTGTTCAATTGGGCTGTAATTGGTAAAATTGACTTGTGTAATTGATTGATTAATTCATTATATGATGTTTCCCAACTAGTATGATGGTTAATTGCTCAATTTGGGTTACTTTTTGAAATTGGGTTTTTTAAAGTTTGGGTTTTTTAAAGTTTGGGTTTTTGTTTTAAAAACTCTATGTTCAAGTCAATTGTTGGTCTCTAAAGTTTTCACTGCATTAGAGCATGCATCATTTGTTCATTCAATTCATGCATCATATAGATTGATATTTTCTATTGTTGTTTTCTCTCCAACCCTGTCTGATGCAGTTTGCCCTTGGTTTTCTTTGTTTTCTTTCTTTGGTTTCTATTTTGATCTTTCCTTTCCTTCCCTTAGCATCATGGTTAGGAAGACTAGAGTAAATAAGAAAACCACCTCCACCTTTACCCCTGCCTTTGATAGTGATAGGTTTCGGTTTGAGAAAAACCAAGAAGCCTATGAGAAGCTGAACATATTTTGGTCTCTATGGGCTGAGAGAAAGGTTGTGTTAGATAGATCCGGAAATTAGGAGGAACTTTGAGCGTAGGGGCTGGTTACCTTTGTTGGACATTTCTCATCCTCTTCTGGCTGCCTTGATTAGAGAGTTCTACTCAAACCTCTCTTCCCACTTCGATGATTCCAACGTCTAGTATGTGATGAGTTGGATTAAGGGTGAAGAGTATACCATTACTCCTTCAGTAGTGGCCTTTGCTCTTGGGGTACCTTTGGTACAATAGCCAGTCTACCCTTATGATGAGACCCTTCCTCTTGATGACATTATGTCATATCTCACCGGTACTTCCATTCAATGGGGTACTGATCCTCATATTACCTCACATAAGCTTACTGGGATTCATTATTTGTTTTTCCGGATATCTTGTCATTCTATCTAGCCCATCTCTCACTTGCACACCATTCCTATTGAGAGATGTGCATTTTTGTATGCCCTTTTGACTGATACTCCTATGAGTTTTCCTACTCTTTTCATTCGATCCTTGGTTGAGGTTCATAGGAGTAGTTCTACTGCATATGGTCTTTTCTTCCTTATTTTTATACATTAGATTTTGTTACATCTAGGTTTTGAGGATTTTCTTGCATCCAACCCTGTTCATATCATAGCTCTTATAGGTGCCACCTTCCTTAGGTAGAGAGCAGCTCAGATGAGAGCTAGCTCTAAACGCCTTAGAGTTGAGTCTTCCACAGGTGCTGCAGCTCAGCCTCCTTCTTCAGGTGACCTTACTGCTGAGGCCTATGTCGATCCCATCGCCGCTGTTGATCCTCCACCTTCTACTTCGAGTGATTCCACCATTTGGAGTAGTTTGGACACTGTCATGACCGTTCAAGCGGCGCATGGACAGCTTTTGGTGGATGTGCTCACGGAGCTTCAGGCGTTGCGTGTGGATTTGTCAAGTATTCAACGGTCTTCTCCACCACCTCCTTTTGATAATGAGCATTGATTGCCCTTTGGCAATTCATCACAAAAAAAGGGGAGTACATATTGATGGAGATAGGGGGAGACAGGGGGAGATTTTGGTTTTGGAGATTTAGAGTTTTAGATTGTATCTAGGTGCTTCATGGTGTATATATTTTTTTGGCTCATGATGTATTTATTTTTTATAGGATGTATATGTTAGGGGGAGACACTATGTTTTTATTTCTATTATTGTTTCTTATTTCACATATGCTACATTGATTATTAATTTATATGATGAGGTTATTCATGATATATGTCTTTTATTTTTCTGTTTTGTGAAATTAAGAATTTATTTTGTTTTTATTTGTATTTTCCACACATGCGTTTATGTATTTGTTTAGTGTTTCATGAATATACAGTTTGATTCAGTCGTGCTGCTGTCTACACTAGCAACTAACAGATAGTAGTTAGGTTGAATTGTTTTTGGGCATTTTGTTGTAATGGGCTATTTTGTAACTTTGAGCATTTTTGTTTTGTTATGTGTTTTGTCATGGATTGCCAAATGGGGAGTTTGTTAGGTTTTAAGGATTTAGGATCTAAATGTATTAGAACTTAATTGTGTAATGTTGGCAAACCATGATAAAAACTTGGAGTCTAGATTTAGGCTGCTCAAAGTGTGTTTATGTGTATAGTTGGAATCGAGTAATTGCAGGAAATTACTATTCAATTTCTGCAAGGCTCGATCGATTGAAAATTAGACTCGATCGTTCAAACCTCGTGCATAATGTTTTTTTCTGCAGAATTTCCAACTCAACCCAAGCCCATATGACGTGTAGGGTTTATGTTTTGCCTTAAGTATAAAAGGAAAAACCCTAGCCACGTTTTAGTAGTTGTTGATATGCTGTGTGTATGAATCTCTTGTAAGATCTAGAGATGTTTGCCTTCATACATACTTAGGGTTATCAAGATTAAGATTAATTTTGAGAGCTTGGTGATCTCTTCGGTTTCCGTTTCAAGAGCTTAAAGAAAACACAAGTGGGAGTACTTATGGTTGCTGTGGATCAAGGAAAGAAGTAGTCCGTGGACTTGGAACTGTCACATGGTCGTGGTAGTAAGTTTTCTACTCAAGGTAGCAATAGGATGTTAGTGGTCTAAGTTGCTATTGTAAAACTTAAATTCTTTCATAGTGGATTTGTTTTACCTTGAGGATAGCTAGGTTAAATCCTCCCTAGGTTTTTTACTGGTTTAGTTTTCCTGGGTTACAATATCGTTGTGTTCTTTATTTTCCACATTGTTTACATAATATGATTTACTTGTGTAAACCTAGATTTGAATAATTTACCTAAGTAATCACTTGGCTAAATAACTAATTTAAACAACTTGTGTTTTAAGGGTTCTAAAAACATACACTATGGAATGCTAAGACGAAGTTCAACAACTTTCATGTTTTGAGTTTTGAGAGACACTGGCCGCATCAAGGTTGAAATTAAGCTTGAAGTTGCTGTACTTGCACTGCTGACATTCTGGAACATTCCTTTGCCTGAAATTCTAATACGCGGATCTGATGCGGTTTATTTTTGGAAGTTTCCAGATCTGATGCGCGAAAATTCCAACTGAAAAACACCACTTTCCTAGTTATATTAGGACTTTGTTTTATTTTTAATATTTTTCCTTCATTAGTCAGATTTGGATATTATTATTTAGAATATTTTTAGGAGATTTTGTAGGCTTGGGAAAGGGGGAATTAATGTGTAAAATAGGGGAGGAGAAATCAGATTGGACATACAGGCCTCTCTCTCCCCTCTTCTCTAACTTCTCCTTTGAGTTTCTGTCATGGCCCTGCGTGGCTAAAACTTTTATACTTGGTCGAAGGAAACTAAAGCCTCAGAATCAATAAAACTGTGAAATCTAATTTGGTTTTATTGTTCAATTTATGCTTTGAATATCGGATGTTCTTTGCCTATTTTCATGATTGTCTCGTTTAATTACTAGGAGGCCTACTAGTTTATTATTCGTTGCAATCTACTGCTAGGTTAGATATCAAATCTATAATTGTTCGATCCCTCTAATTTGTGAAGCAACCAAGCTTTAATGATTTGCTGCGTCAAAAATTATTAGATCTTAGGAAGAACGCTCGACTAAATTAAATACAACCACTTGTGCTTGTGTTGTTTAGCTTCATCAATCTCTCTAGTTCTTAAAGCTGCTACTAAATTAAACATTTAGTGCTTGTCTTGGGTTGTTTAGTAGTTAGGGTTTATTAGATTGCTTGTTTTCTAATTAATTGCAACTAAGGAGAGATAGGAAAATAGTGCCAACGGTAAATATTCAAAGTGTGAATTGATATATACTTGCATCGATGATCAATTGTAAAATTCCGATGGTGGATGTTGACTTAGACCAAGGTTTGTTCTTTTGATTGAATTTGATACTTTAATTTGAATTGGTCCTTAGTTGTTTTTCTTAAAATTGTTTTCATTATACTCAAACCCCCCCTCCTTGTTCACGTAGCATAAAACTAGGCTAGATACTCTCCGTAGGACGATCCTTACTTGCACTACTACATATATTTTAAGGAGTATATGTTTTATTTTTGGTTGCCTGCGACAGCACACCACAAATCCCTGTTTCAATCAAGTTGAATTTTGATTGCACAAACAACGTCACAGAATATGAAGCATGCATAGTCGGCCTGCAAGTGGCCCTAGAGTTTGGCGCCTATGACTTGAGCGTCTTTGGAGATACCCTGTTGATTATCTCCCAAATCGAAGGAAAGTGGCAAGCCCGAGACACTAAGTTGATTTCGTATCAAAAATGCGTCAGTCGCTTGATTTTGAAGTTCTGAAATATCACATTCACCTATTTGCCACGAGCACACAACCAGTTTGCAGATGCCTTGGCTACCCTGACTAGCATGGTAAAGTTATCAGAAGGAGATGATATGCGGCAATTATGCATAGAAGTCCATGGTGTACTGGCCCATTGCATGAACATCGAAGAATGCATAAGTGTTGAAGTCGAAACCAACGGAAAGCCATGGTACCATTATATCAAGGCCTACATCAAGAATGGTGAATACCCGTCCAGTGCAATAAACAGTGAAAAGAAGTTTATCCGGCGCATGGCCTGCCAATTTTTCTTGAGTGGAGAAGTCTTGTACAAAAGGGACCATGATTCTACCCTGCTTCGATGCATAGATGCCCTCGAGGCTAATTATTAGATGGAAGAGATGCATAAAGGATTACTTGGAGCTCATGCTAGTGGACCCCTGTTGGCCTGCAAGATTATGAGGGCCGGTTTCTACTGGCTTATAATGGAAAGTGATTGTATTAAACATGTAAGGACATGCCACTGTTGCCAAGCCTATCAAGACGGGAAGAATGATCCTCCTCAACCTTTGCATTCTTTACAACACTATGGCCCTTCTCAGCTTGGGGTATGGATGTCATCGAACCCATGATTCCGAAAGCTTCAAATGGTCACAAATACATCTTAGTGGCCATTGATTATTTCACAAGTGGGTGGAAGCTGCTTCGTACAAAAGTGTCACTCAAGCAGTGGTGGCTCGGTTCCTGAAACTCAACATCATTTGCCGCAATGGCATGCCAAGAGTGCTCATTATATATAATAGGATAAACCTGAATGGAAAAATGATCCAACAACTCTGCCAACAGTTCAAGATCGAGCACAGAAATTCGGTTCCCTATCGCCCTAAAATGAATGGTGCAGTTGAAGCCGCTAACAAGAACATAAAGAAAATCTTGGTTAAGATGACAGACACATACAAGGATTGACATGAGTACTTACCATTTGCATTATGCGCATATCGCACTTCTGTTCGTACTTCCACTGGTGCAACCCTGTATTCATTAGTATTTGGCATGGAGGCCATTCTCCCTACAGAGGTAGAGATCTTGTCTCTCTGGAATTTATCTCAGACAGAGCTGTTAGAAGCTGAATGGGCTCGTTCCTGATATGAACAACTGAACATGATAGATGAAAAGTGCATGACCACAATGTGCCATGGACAGTTGTACAAATGCCGCATCGAGCGAGCATTCAATAAGAAAGTTAGACCTAGGGTCTTCGAAGAAGGTGATCTAGTCTTGAAGAAGCGCAACTAGGCCGTGCCTAATCATAGAGGAAAGTTTGCCCTAACTTACAAGGGCCCATATGTCGTAAAGAAGGCCTTTTCCGGAGAAGCGTTGATTTTAGCTAATGTGGACGGGCATGACTTCAATATGCCTACCAATTTTGATGCCGTCATATGGTACTTTGCATGAAGGAGCCTTTCAGTGCACCTTGTTTCCATGTTTTTATGTAAAAAAAAAAAACCAAAAACAAAAAGAACAAAAAACAAAAAATATATATATATGTGCAAAAAGGTAGAACGAAAACCCGAAGGGCGGTTTACGCAAAAGGAGAGCCAAAAGAAAGAGAGCGTGAGAAAATAAAAAATGTAGATTGAAAACCCCGAAAGGGTGGTCTACGCAAAAGGAGAGCAAAAGAAAGAGTGTGAGGGAGCCTGCTAGATTGAAAACCTGAAAGGGCGGTCTATGCAAAAATTAAGGCAATCAAAAAGTCAGTTGAACTACATAATAACTTGATCCTTCCTAGTAGAGGTACGTAGGCAGCCATCTTGGTTCGGTCACATCTTAAAAGAAAAACCAGTTAGCTTTTGCCTGATTAAATTCCTGCTCAAGATTGGAAAATTAGATGGATCCAGTGTCCAAGACAAGACATGAAGACGCCTCTGAGATTGCTCTCTGTCTACAATACTGTTATGACCTGGTGGTCTACTCAAGATGTTCTGGCTCATGTTAATGGGAAATGTACCTCAATGGGAAAAGGAAAAGATTCGTCTAGAACAAGATGTATCCTTGGAAAAATGAGACATTGATATGCATGGATTTTACATTTGTCACTTATTTGTGTAATCTTGGATTTTGAAAGCATTCGCTTGCATATTCATTAACATGCCTGTATTGTGCCGTTCAGTTTCTTTCATACATTCTGGTATCAAAACGTGAAATCTCATCTCATAAATATATCCTGAATTTCATCACAAACATCCCTCCCTACCATCTCTCAGTTTCTAAGCATGCCTAACAAACTAGACTATGCTTTAAGAGCTTAAACAAAAAGAGGAAGGCCTTACGCAATTGCCTAGCAATTTACGAAGGACCTTTCCATACATGGTGAGGTACTAAGTACGTAGCTCATGTGCAGAAACAAAATAAGCAGAAAAGAGTACCAACAAGTCAAACATGGCCCAAGCGATCAGACACAGCCTGGCACAGTCTCCCAAAATCGGTGTAGAGAATTGAGTCATCAGGGGCATGGGTACGAAGTAACTCGGTTGCATCAAAGCCTAGGTCTCTGATAACCTCTCTGAGTTTGTCATGTGAATGTCGAAGATGGACCAGCGCCCTCTCCATTATGGAATCAAAAGTAGAGCCCTGTGTCTCTCAGTCTCTAGCAAAGCCTACAAGGTGCCCACCTCTGTAGTGGCAACTCTCAAGGCCTCCTCTCTCTTGGCCAGCTCATTCTAATGGCGACGGAAGGCCAACTATGGCTCACTAGGCTCCTCACCCTTTCGCCTATACTCCATGCTTAGAGTGGAATGAATATAGGCCCTTGCCTACACTAGCTCCCGTGCTAAACCATTGGCCCGGCTACTAGCCTCGGCCCTATCGACCTCCATTGTGGCCCTCTCCTCATCCTAAAAATGATCTAAGGCAGCAAATCCTCGGGTAAGATCTGCAAGCTCGTCCTCTAAGCCCGTAACCCGAGATCTCAGATGAATGCACTCTATCTCTGTGCTTGGTGGAGCCGGCCCCCTCCGATCAAGCTCAACCCTAAGGGCGGCAAGCTCACTCTCTTGTGCACTACTCATCACCTCTATGTCCTCCATGAGGGTGTCAGCTAGCTCTCTACAGCAGTCTTTGTCCTTGATAGCCTCCCTCAGACACTCCCTCAGATCCGCAAGGGCCCTCTCAACCTTGATCTCAAACTCTAGGGTATAGTCTCTCAAAACATCAGTTGGAAGTGGCATCTCCGCTGAGATTGGCAATGATAAGTCAAACACGAAGCTAGGATCCCTAGTGTCCCGCCACACTTTGAATCGGCAGAAAACCACTCCTGATCCTCTCTAGAGCAAAGAGAAGTCAATACACGACTTGCGCACCTCCCATAAATTTGAGGCATGCCCTATCACTGCCACATCAATATCTAGAAGCCCATACTCACAATTAACGACAGAGAGATAACTAAGTCGAGGGATATGCTAGATACCCCTAAACTACCACATAGCCATGCCAGGAAAGTATCCCGTACACCCCTAGATGCCCACAAAGAGGATGCCAAGTAAACCAACACAATGGGTTTGCCCCTGCCACCTTGTAATACCCCACTTGACCCTCTAAGCCTAGTCAGCAGGGCTTAGGCTGCACAAGTATCTCAACCAATCCTCAGTACCCCCAGAAAAGGGAAGATCAAGAGCTACAGTAGCCCAGACTCTATTCCTACTCATAGAGCCCACAGGCTAATCTCTAGTAATGACACTTAGATGGCTACAAAACCACAATTGTAATAAATGAACACAACAGCCTAGTCTACCTCTACCAGTCTCCCGACACAAGGACAAAGACCTAACTGTCTCATAAAGTACAGCAGGAATGAAAGAGGTACCATGGGGTAAGACACTCACTAATGGCAGAACGCTAATGACCCCCGATGCAAAAGGAAATAACACTACACTGAAGAAGGCCACTAGGAAGGCCTGGTGCTGATAGGATGCCCACTGCTCCCCCAAATCCATGAAATCATCTCTGTAACCAACCGGACACTCAAAGGGATGAAACCGGTCATATAGGAAGTCAAAGGACATATTCCCTCCTATCCCGCTACTGCACAAGTCAGCACCTCCACAGCCGGCCTCTTCAAGCCCAACAAGTTGGTGAGCCTCTTACGATAGCGTGGTCGCACTGATGGAACATAAATGGTACTTAGAAGGGTAGAAAGAGAGAGGAAACAATCATACTCCTCCAAAGTAGGCACCAAATCAATGTCCCCGATAATGACGCATCTCAAAGCAGGCTCCTAGCAAGAAACAATAACCTCCAATAAGTGTCAATCTAGTGTGGTGTGAAGAAGGGAAGTAGCATCTCCAAGAAGTCCCCGAAGGAAAGCCTAATCACTGCAAGAAAAAGAGCTCCACCATCTCCTGAACTTCTTCTCATAGAAAGACTCCCTCTCAAGCTCAACCAAAGTGTCATAGGAGTGAGCACCAAGAGCATCCATGAATGGATCTTGCTAAATCTGATGATCCGATGAGAATTTACATAAAAAATGAGGGAAATGGTGTTTTCTATACGTTTTAGGTGAAGAAAAAGGGCAGGAGAAGACCCTAAAAATCGTTGGTCCTACAAGGGCCGCCGGACCTTAGGACATTTGCCGGGGCTTTTCAGCCCCCAAGGCACAAACCTATGTGGGCCCTGACCACTACTCCTCTGTTTGGGACACGTTTGACTACCTTGGAGCAAAGATTCCCTCGTTTTAGCACCCGCCGTAGTGCGCGGTCGATCCAACAGTGAACCAGATTGCCAGACACTCTCCCTTATGCACTTGAGACCACACAAATCCTACACTGGTGCAGTTTATCTTTATGTGTCTCATTCAGCACTTTCAGACATCTTGAACCTCATTTTCAAAGTCCAGTTTTCCCGATTCAGGGGTCAGTTCAGCCCCGATAGTCAGAATTTACAACAGAAAAATGCGAGAGCTCGTTCTCAACCATTCGGTAGCTTCTTTAGCTTATTTGGAGTATGGAGGGAGTCGTTTCCCATGATGTTGCCTCAAGAAACCTGTCTTCAAAATTTTAGCCCACTTGGATAATGACAAGAGTGATCAGTGCATACCGCCTCATTGCGTGTCTAAGAAGATCTTATTCATAACGTCCGCATTCATTACCAGCATTTGGTATATTCCATGGAGTTAAGGCCATTTCAACTAGTCCATAGGCTTGGAACCCCGCAAAACCCTAAACTAGGGTAGCTTTATTTTGCGTGGTTCCCTTCACTTTGTGCTAATCAGTATGCAAGAACCGGTCTGTCCCACCAGGAACTCTTCCTCTCATGTCATTGATGGAAATAAAGATAAATGCAGTGTAAAATAAGTTTTAAACGGATCTACTTCATTCGATATTGATAACATGTACTAAGTAAATTTTAGAATTTGAGAATAAGAGATCGTACCTTGAAGCGGTGAATTTCAAAACAAAGATTGAAGCACTTGGGACTACTTTTAATCTTCACTCCAATTCCACTAACGCCCAAGATGTGTGGTCTCTCAATTGGTAACAAAGGGAAGACTAGTGAATGACAAAAACTCACTTGCACACCATTTCACAATGATGTTTCTTGCTTATGAAAATCTGAACGTTTTTCCCTTTGTATCTAACCAATTTATCTAATTGGGCTGCCCTTTTGGGCCTTACCAATTGGGCTTAAGGGTGTGGCTTGGAGTGGGACCAAAAGGGACCAATAAGACACTAGCTCCAATGGGCCTTGGGCTTTTCTGTTAACTCTTGACAAGCCCAAAGTTACCATTAACTATATTTAATACCATTATATAAATATAGTTGCACTCTAGGTCTTATCTATAAATTATATCCCAAGACTTTATTATACATGCAACCCCTTCATAAAATATTCGTAGTAATACAAAGTCATTAATGTAAACTGCCACTTTGTAAATTACTACATCTTAATCTTTGAGTACTCGGTTTAATCCTTTAATGTTATTCATTATATATTTATGAAATCCAATTCCATAAATATATACTTTAGTCTTACTAAAGTGGTTAGGCCTAACTCTCTGAATAACAAACACATTAAACTTATCTCAAGGGAATATTTTATATCTCCGTTAAGAGACTATGAATTCCATCTTGAGAATATATGTTCCATCAACACTAAATGTGGCTGCCCAATATACTGAGGTTTTGACCGTTACTTTAGATCTCACTCCTGATATATCAAAGCAACCTACACCTTATGATCAGGTCCATTATTCTCTCAGGATTAAGAGTTCATGCAAATGTAAGTCGTGAGATTTATTATTCATTTGACAGTCTTTAGGAGAATAATAAATCTCACAGCGGTCCAGTTCAATATGTCTTAACTCTTAAAACATATCAACACATCAACTAGAAGTCTCCACTTCCATGATCAAGACAAATCATCGTAGTTGATATGTTATAGTCTTCGTAGATGAAATGCCCAATTTCATCACCGACTACGAACTATAATTCTAAGTTTACAAAAAACTTGTGATTTATATCTTCTATGAATCTTCACATAAATCACATACTATGCATCTCATGGACTGAATGATAATGTCCTAATATTCATGTTACCATTATTTCAGATAATAATAAAACAAATTCATTAAACACAATATTAAGTCATACATAATGTTAAACTTAATATCATACATAGCATCATATAATAGGATTTAAGGGCACTAATCCTAACAATTTCCCACTTGCCCTAAAGACTATTGTGCACTAATCTAACTCCCATTCTCTCCAAATGTGACTCGAAAGTCCTTTGAGGCAAAGCTTTAGTAAATGGATCTGCTAGATTATTTGCACTTTCAATCTTTGCCACCACCACATCTCCACGAGCAACAATATCTCGAATGATATGGTACTTCCTCTCAATGTGCTTTCCTTTCTTATGATTCCTTGGATCTTTAGATTGTGCAACTGCTCCACTGTTGTCACAAAACAATGTGATTGGAACTTGCTCCATTCTTATTACACCAAGGTCAGAAAGGAACTTCTTGAGCCATACAGTTTCCTTTGCTGCTTCACAAGCAGCAACATATTCTGCCTCCATGGTGGAGTCTGCAATACAAGATTGCTTAATACTCCGCCAACTAATGGCTCCACCTCCCAAGGTGAAAACACATCCTGAAGTGGATTTTCTGAAATCTAGATCCGATTAAAATCTGAATCTGTATAGCCAATGGGAATCAAATCCTCACAACGGTAAACAAGCATATAGTCTCTCGTTCTCTGTAGATACTTGAGAATATGCTTTAGAGCTTGCCAATGTTTTGGTCCTGGATTTGATTGATATTGATTGACCATGCCAATTGAATAACATATATCTGGTCTAGTACAAAGCATGGCATACATGAGACTTCCCACTGCAGAAGCATAAGGAACTTGTCTCATCATGTTTTCTTCCTCTTGAGTCTTAGGCCTTTGGTCATCAGACAGAGGAACTCCATGTCTGAAAGGAAGCAATCCTTTCTTGGAGTTTTGCATGCTAAACCGTTCTAGAACCTTATCTATATATCCAGCTTGTGATAAGCCTAACATTTTATTCTTGCGATCTCACCAAAGCTTGATCCCTAGAATAAAGTTAGCCTCACCCAAGTCCTTCATATCAAATTGGCTTGACAACCAAACCTTTACGATGACATTACCCCTACATCATTTCCAATGAGTAGAATATCATCAACATAAAGCACTAGGAACATTACTACTTTATCTTGATGTCTTTTGTACACACATGGTTCATCAAGATTTTGTTCAAAACCAAATTTCTTGATTGCTTGATCAAATCTGATGTTCCATAACCTAGATGCTTGCTTAAGTCCATAAATGGACCTTTGCAACTTACATACCATATGCTCTTGGTTCTTTGCTATGAAACCTTCCGGTTGCATCATATAGATTTCTTCTTCAAGATTGCCATTAAGAAATGCAATCTTGACATCCATTTGCCAAATCTCGTAATCAAAATGAGCAGCAATGGATAAGAGAATTCTGATAGATTTAAGCATTGCTACTGGAGAAAAGGTTTCATCATAATCAATACCTTCTTTTTGTGTATACCCTTTCGCTACTAGCCTTGCTTTAAAGGTTTCAACCTTTCCATTTATCCCTCTCTTCCTCTTATAAACCCATTTGCAACCAACAGGTTTAATGCCGTTAGGCGCCTTTACAAGATCCCAAACTTGATTGGAATACATGGAATCTAATTCAGATTTCATAGCTTGGACCCAATGATGTGTATCTATATCATTCATTGCTTCATCATATGTGTAGGGATCCGATTCAACCTCTTCTGAGATAGCTTCATAAGTTTCTCCCAAACCTATGAATCTTATAGGAGGCCGAACAATTCTCCCACTACGACGAGACACCTGAGTACTAGACATGTCATGAGTAGTATCTTGTGGTGTATCTAATACAGCCACATCATCCCTAGTTTCATCTATTGGTTGTTCATTTACAGATTCATTCATTTCAACCAACACAGCTCTACTTCTAGGAGTATAATCATTCATATAGTCATTTTCCAAGAATTTGGCATTTGTGCTAACAAACACTTTATTATCTTTATGACTATAGAATAGTTCTTGGCAACCTTAAATATTGGACAATTTCTCTTCCAATGCCCTTTCTCACCACAATGGAAACACTTTCCTTTGATCTTCTTTCCTTTATCAGCAACCCCTAAGGCAATTTGTTTACCCTCTTGCTTGGTGAAGTCCTTCTTCTTTTTCTCCTTACCCTTACCTTTCGACTTAGGTTGAGAAGTAGAAGCTTCACCAACATTGGCTTCAACATGAGAAGTACCAAGAATGCCTTTTGCCACTACCAATTCATTCATTAATTCAGACAAGGTATAAATCTTTTTGTTCATATTATAGTTAAATTTGAATTCCTTGAATGATTCTGGTAGTGACTGGAGTATCATATCCACTTGGGATTCTCCATCAATATCGGCACCTAAAACTTCCAATGTATTCAGATTAGAGATCATTGTAAGACAATACTCCCTCACTGAAGTACCTTCAGCCATTTTGGTATTATAAATTTGCCTCATGGTCTCTTGCCTTGCTAAACGGCCTTGCTCACCAAACATCTCCTTCAGACTTAGCATGATGTCTAAAACTAGTTCTACATCCTGCATTTGATGCTGTAGAACATTTGAGATAGATGCTAGGATGTAGCACTTGGCCATCTCATTAGATTTCTGCCAACGATCATATCGTTGTTTTTCCTCAGAAGGAGCATCTAATGAAGGAAAGCTAGGACATGGTTTAGTAAGAACATACTTATGCTCTTCAGCAGTAAGAACAATGTCCAAATTTCTTTTCTAGTCAACATAGTTGGATCCAGTCAGTTTGTTTTGATTAAGAATAGTTACAAGTGGGCTAAATAATGCCATGTTCTAAATCTGAAAACAATAAACATGAATATAATCATTAAACTGGACATTATCTATTTAGCATATAAACATATAGTATGGAACCTTAATAAAACCATAATATAATATATGCAATGACAACCCAATCCTATATTCAATATCCCTCAGCATAGAGTGAATATAAAATACTATGATTGATTGAGAACTATTCTCATCATTAGTGCTATCATGATAACTCTTATCAAACACTAATAGTATGCCGTTATACATTTGGCCTCTAAATAATTATAGTAAGAACTCAGCATAGAGGATATTATAATATTTAGTCTAGTGTATACCATTGTCTAGAATCATGTGCAGCCACATTTCATCCCCTTAACAGGCTTATTTTGTAGTACCATGATACAAAACAACCTCCGCATGGAATGCAAAGCTCGAGGCTAAGACAAGGTGTTTGATCAAACCACTATAAACCAAGAAATTCAATCTTCTAGGACCATGAAATAAATACTCTCCGCATGGAATGCTAAGCTCAAGGCAAAGACAAAGTATTTATTCCATACTACTATGAACCGACAATGGAGGCCGTGAGACCTAACCCTTGTATCTCTCTCCCACTAGATGTTTTAAAAGAAAGGTTTTTAGTTTTAAAACATGCATAATTTAATTACACATTGTCTTGCCCCTTTTACATGAGAAAACACTTAGAAAAAATTCTAATTTTCTTTCTTTTGATCGATCGAAAGTCCCCCTAGATCGATCGAAAAAATTAAGAAATTCGAACTTGATCATTTGACTTTTTCGATTGATACTCGATTGACTTTCGATCGATCAAAAAACAGATTTGATCGATCGACCAGCAATCGAAAATCAATCTATCTGAAAAGTCTGATCATTGTCTCATTCGATCGATCGAAAATCACGAAACTCAAATTTCCAGAATTTTTCCTAAGGCAGTTTTCTTCATTTTTCATGAACAAACAACTTTCAAACAAACATGCTTGAATAGAAAATGATGTCAAAACTGAAATTCATTGAAGCTAAAGTCTTAAAGATCAATTTAACATAATAAAATTCAAATTTAATCAACATCATAACATCAATTTTACTCTTCATCAAATCATAGTTTCAATAACATGCAGAAAATTAAAACACAATCTTCTAACAATATGAAACTATCATCTCCAATTCTAAAACTCACAAAACATGTTAAACAATACGAAATTGAAGACCGCTCTGATACCATGTGATGGAAATAAAGATAAATGCAGCGGAAAATAAGTTTTAAACGGATCTACTTCATTCGATATTGATAACACGTACTAAGTAAATTTCAGAATTTGAGAACAAGAGATCGTACCTTGAAGCGGTGAATTTCAAAACAAAGATTGAAGCACTTGGGACTACTTTTAATCTTCACTCCAATTCCACTAACGCCCAAGATGTGTGGTCTCTCAATTGGTAACAAAGGGATGACTAGTGAATGACAAAAACTCACATGCACACCATTTCACAATGATGTTTCTTACTTATGAAAATCTGAACGTTTTTCCCTTTGTATCTAACCAATTTATCTAATTGGGCTGCCCTTTTGGGCCTTACCAATTGGGCTTAAGTGTGTGGCTTGGAGTGGGACCAAAAGGGACCAATAAGACACTAGTTCCAATGGGCCTTGGGCTTTTCTGTCAACTCTTGACAAGCCCAAAGTTACCATTAACTATATTTAATACCACTATATAAATATAGTTGCACTCTAGGTCTTATCTATAAATTATATCCCAAGACTTTATTATATATGCAACCCCTTCATAAAATATTCATAGTAATACAAAGTCATTAATGTAGACCGCCACTTTGTAAATCACTACATCTTAATCCTTGAGTCCCGGTTTAATCCTTTAATGTTATTCATTACATATTTATGAAATCCAATTCCATAAATATATACTTTAGTCTTACTAAAGTGGTTAGGCCTAACTCTCTAAATAACAATCCCATTAAACTTATCTCAAGGGAATATTTTATATCTCCGTTAAGAGACTATGAATTCCATCTTGAGAATATATGTTTCATCAACACTAAATGTGGCTGCCCAATATACTGAGGTTTTGATCGTTACTTTAGATCTCACTCCTGATATATCAAAGCAACCTACACCTTATGATCAGGTCCATTATTCTCTCAGGATTAAGAGTTCATGCAAATGTAAGTCGTGAGATTTATTATTCATTTGACAGTCTTTAGGAGAATAATAAATCTCACAGCAGTCCAGTTCAATATGTCTTAACTCTTAAAACATATCAACATATCAACTAGAAGTCTCCACTTCCATGATCAAGACAAATCATCGTAGTTGATATGTTATAGTCTTCGCAGATGAAATGCCCAATTTCATCACCGACTACGAACTATAATTCTGAGTTTACAAAGAACTTGTGATTTATATCTTCTATGAATCTTCACAGAAATCACATATTATGCATCTCATGGACTAAATGATAATGTCCTAATATTCATGTTACCATTATTTCAGATAATAATAAAACAAATTCATTAAACACAATATTAAGTCATACATAATGTCAAACTTAATATCATACATAGCATCATACAATAGGATTTAAGGGCACTAATCCTAATAGTTATGAATCGCACAGAACCTACACTAGGGAAGTTTTATTTTGCATGGATCCCTCTACCTTGCCCAATATGCAAGAACGGGTCTGTCCCACCACGAACTTTCCTTTTCATATCATGAACCGTACAAAACCTACACTGGGGTAGTTTTATTTTGTGTGGTTCCCTTTACTTTGTCCAACATGCCAAAATGGGTCCTTCCCACTGAAGATGTGTCCTTTATGTCAAGAATCGCATGAAACCCTAAATTGGGGCAGTTTATTTCCAGCAATCTCTCCATCTTTTCCTCCCCTCCAGCGGGACGGTCATTGTCGAAATTCACTGATAAACCCATGAAACTACGATGCAATACAAATAAGTGTGACACAAGCCGATTCAAAACTGCCATTTATGGGGAAAATACAATAGTGCATACACATCATTAGCCCTTTTGAAGGAAATTTCCAGAGTTATACTTGTAAGACTTAATCGGAGGCATTGTTTCGCATATGTTTACGACCCTCTGAAAGGAACTTTCCAGAGTTATACATGTAAGTCTTAATCAGAGGCATTGTTTCGCATATGTTTACAGTCCTCTCAAAGGCAATCTCCAAAGTTATACATGTAAGTCCTAATCAGAGGCATTGTTTTGCGTATGTTTACAGCCCTCTCAAAGGCAATTTCCAAAGTTATACATATGAGACCTAATCAGAGGCATTGTTTCGCATATGTTTATAGCCCTCTTAAAGATAATTTCCAGAGTTATACATGTAAGTCCTAATCAAAGGAATTGTTTCACATATGTTTACGGCCCTCTTAAAGATAATTTCCAGAGTTATACATGTAAGTTCTAATCAAAGGCATTGTTTCACATATGTTTACAGCCCTCTCAAAGGCATTTTCCAGAGTTAAGCATTTAAGGCTGCATTTGGTTCGATGTAAATCGAATTCCAAGTGTAAAATGAATGCAGGGGAAAATGAATTCCCGTAAGGAAATTAAAATCCGAACGTTTGGGTGTGCAATGGAAAATAATCCGAAAAACGATTTTCAATGTTTGGTAACATTCTGAAAATTCTATTTTTCTAGAAATTTTTCACATTTTCTCAGCCATTTTCTCAACTTCCAAACAAATTTTATATCAGAAAATCCACCAGCACCCACAGAAAATCCACCACTATCCACACAAAACCCACCACCACACAACACAGAAACCACCAAAACGCCACCACCCACACCACCACAACAAAAAAAAAAAAATTAGAGATCAAAGAGAGAAAGCAGATTAGCGACGAGATCGACCCAGAGGAGGAGATAGATCAGCGAGTGGTGGATGACGAGATCAACCCAGAGGAGGAGATGATCTGACCCAGAGGAGGACGAGGCGATCTAAAGGGTGGCGGCGACGGACTTCAGGCGACGACGATGATCAAACCCGATTCAAAAATCAAAACTGAGAACTCGACGAGAGAGTGATCTCAAATTGAAGGAAAGGGAGAGGGAGATCAAGAAAGAGAGAGATTGGTTATGGGTGGGTCATTGGCGACGAGACCAGTCAAGCGATGGTAGGCTTTATGTAGCGCGTTCTCAGCGGGACAATCTTGGTGGCACGAACTCAATGGCGCGATCTCGCCGGCGTGTCTGGGGTTGGGGCGTGATCTAGCTCACTCTCTCTACTCTCTCTCTTATTTCTCTCCCTCTCTCTCTCTCTCTCTCTCTCTCTTTGCGCGTCTGTGAGTCTGAAAATATTTGAAGGTAAAACAAAAGCGAAATTCATTTTCCAGGTTAAAGGGCTTATTTTACGGTCAAATGAAATGCTTTTCTGGAAAACTCTATTTTCCATGCGCAACCAAACATACGGAAAGGTGTGAAAAGATTTCCTGAAATGGTTTGAAGCCAAAACAAATGCAGCCTAAGTCCTAATCAGAGGCGTTGTTTCTCCTGCATCGATAGCCCTCTCAAAGGCATTTTCCAGAGTTATGCATGTAATTCCTAATCAGAGGCGTTGTTTCTCCTACATCAATAACCCTCTTAAAGGCACTTTTCCAAAGTCTACATCAGCCCTCTCAAAGGCAATTTCTAGAGTTATGCATGTAAGTCCTAATCAGAGGCATTGTTTCTCATACATGACATCAGTCCTCTCAAAGGCACTTTTTCTAAAGTCATACATCAACCCTCTCAAAGGCAGTTTCCTCGATCAGACATATAAATCCTAACAACAAGCATTGTTTTATACATACATCATAAAGTAAAGAGATGATATCATACATCAAGGCCCACTGTGGGCAATATAATACACACATGTCCAGGCCTACCTAGAGGCGATACATAATATACATACATAGCAGGCCTGCCATGGGGAAATGTCTACAAGATACATGAAGAATACATACATGCCCATGCAGGGGCTACATCATGCCACAACAAAAAGCTAACCCTACTGGGAATCATCACCCCCACGGTCAAAGTGGGTTTGCAAAACTCGAGCCACCCTCTCGCTAGCTGAAGTGGTCTTATCATCAGATGAGGAGTCCCCATAGGACATAGCATGAAGGGGGGCCTATTGGAAAAATACATGTTTGTATCTCATACAAAACATATGCAGTAGAAAATTAATGAATCTACTTCATTCGCAATTAATAACATGTACTATGTAAATTTCAGAATTTAAGAACAAGAGAGTGTACCTTGGTGCGGTGAAATTCAAAACCCAAAGATTAGAAATATTCGAGAACACTTTTAATCTTCATTCCAATTCCACTTGCGCCCAAGAAGTGTGGTCTCTCGATCAGTTTCCAAAGGAGAATAAGAAAGTGGCTTACACTCACATACACAACATTTCGTTCCATAATAGTATCTCATAAAATTCTGTATGTTTCTCCCCTTATATCTAATTGATTATCTAATTGGGCTAGCCTATTGGGCCATTCCAATTGGGCTTTAATGTGTGGCTTGGAGTGGGACCAAAAGGGAACAAATACGACTCTAGCTCCAATGGGCCTTGGGTTTTTCTGTCAACTCTTGACAAGTCCAAAATTACCATTAATTATATTTAATATCACTATATAAATATAATTACACTCTAGACCTTATTAATAAATTATATCCCAAGACTTTATTATACATGCAACCCATTCATAAAATATTCGTAGTAATACAAAGTCATGAATGTAGACTGCTACTTTGAAGATTACTATATCTTAATCCTTGAGTACCCGGTTTAATCCATTAAGTTAATCATCATATATTTGTGAAATCCAATTTCATAAATATATACTTTAGTAACTCCTTACTAAAGTAGTTAGGCCTAATATTTTGAATAACCAAACCCATAAAATTTATCTCAAGAGACTATTTTATATCGCTATTAAGAGATTATGAATTCCATCTTGAGAATATATGTTCCATCAACACTAAATGTGGTTGCCCAACATACTAAGGTTTTAATCATGACTTTAGATCTCACTCTTGATATATCAAAGCAACCTACACCTCATGATCAAGTCCATTATTCTTTCAGGATTAAGAGTTCATGTAAATAGAAGTCGTGAGATTTATTATTCATTTGACAGTCATCAGGAGAATAATAAATCTCACATCGGTCCAGTTCAGTATGTCTTAACTCTTAAAACATATCAATATATCAATTAGAAGTCCACTTCCATGATCAAGACAAATCATTTTAGTTATATGTTATAGTCTTCATAGATGAAATGCCCAATTTTATCACCGACTACGAACTAAAATTTTGAGTTTATAAAGAACTTGTGATCCATATCTTTTGTAACTATATCACATAAATCACATACTGTGTATCTCACGGACTATATGATAATGTCCAAATATTCATGTTACCATTATTATAGATAATAATAAAACAACCTTATTAATCACAATAATGTCATACATAGCATCATACAATAGGATTTAAGGCCACTAATCCTAACAGGGCCTTCCCACGATCTCCTCCAAATCTAGTCCTCTAGGGCATAATCTACAAAACAGTAAGAAATTCAGACATAAGTGGTAAGCCCATAAATTAAATGGCAATGCAGATGAACTAACACTGTTTCCTAAACATTTTATGCGGGTCTATGTTAAGAATATGATCTCACAAAAAGTAGATTCTTGTGCGCATTTTACTGTGGGTGAACCAATGACAAGCGTCCTCGGGCTCGCATTTTACACTGGATGAATCAACGACAAGCGTCCTTGGGCTTACATTTTTACAGTGGGTGAACCATCGACAAGCGTCCTCAGGCTCGCATTTTACAATGGGTGAACTAGCGATAAGTGTCCCCAGGCTCACATTTTACAGTGGGTGAACTGACAACAAGCGTCCTCGAGCTCGCATTTTACAGTGGGTGAACTGGCAACAAGTGTCCCCAAGCTCGCATTTTACAATGGGTGAACTGACGACAAGCATCCTCGGGCTTGCATTTTAAAGTGGGCTTGTTGGAAAAACATATGTTCGTATCACATACAAAACATATGCAGCGGAAAGTTAACGGATCTACTTCATTTGCAATTGATAACATGTACTATGTAAATTTCAGAATTTAAGAACAAGAGAGCATACCTTTGTGTGATGAAATTCAAAACCAAAGATTAGAAGTATTCGGGAACACTTTTAATCTTCACTCTAATTCCACTTTACGCCTAAGAAGTATAGCCTCTCAATCAGTTTACACGTTTCTGTTCAAGGGAGAATAAAAGAGTCACTTACACTCACACATACACCATTTCATTCCACAATTGTGTCTCCTTAAAATTCTGTATGTTTCTCCCATTATATCTAACTGATTATCTAATTGTGCTAGCCTTTTGGGCCATTCCAATTAGGTTTTAGTATGTGGCCTGGAGTAGGACCAAAAGGGAATAAATAAGACTCTAGCTTCAATGGGCCTTGGGCATTTTGTCAACTCTTGACAAGTCCAAAGTTACCATTAATTATATTTAATACCACTATATAAATATAATTGCACTCTAGGCCCTATTAATAAATTAGATCTCAAGACTTTATTATACATGCAACCCCTTGATTAAAATATTCGTAGTAATACAAAGTCATAAATATTGATTGCCACTTTGAAGATTACTACGTATTAATCCTTAAGTACACGGTTTAATCCTTTAAGTTATTCATCATATATTTATAAAATCTAATTTCATAAATATATACTTTAGTAACTCCTTACTAAAGTGGTTAGGCCTAACACTCTAAATAACCAATCCCATTAAACTTATCTCAAAGGAATATTTTATATCTCCGTTAAGAGATTATGAATTCCATCTTGAAAGTACATGTTCCATCAACACTAAATATGGTTGCCCAATATACTGAGATTTTGATCGTGACTTTAGATCTCGGTCTTGATATATCAAAGCAACATACACTTCATGATCAGATCTATTATTCTCTCAGGATTAAGAATTCATGTAAATAGAAGTAATGAGATTTATTATTCATTGGACAGTCGTTAGGAGAATAATAAATTTCACAGCGGTCCAGTTCAATATGTTTTAACTCTCAAAACATATCAACACATCAACTAGAAGTCTCCACTTCCATTATCAAGACAAATCATCTTAGTTGATATGTTATAGTCTTCACAGATGAAAAACACAATTTCATCGAGAACTACGAACTACAATTCTGAGTTTACAAAGAACTTGTGATTTATATATTCTGTAACTAAATCACATACTATGCAACTCATGGACTATATGATAATGTCCAAATATTCATATTACCATTATTTTAGATACTAACAAAACAACTTTATTAAACACAACATAATGTCATACATAGCATCATACAATAGGATTTAAAAGCACACATCCTAATAGGGTGAACTCACGACAAACGTCCCCAAGCTTGCATTTTACAATGGGCGAACCGACGACAAGCGTCCTCGGGCTCGCATTTTACAGTGGGTGAACTGGCGATAAGCGTCCCCAAACTCGCATTTTACAGTAGGTGAACCAATGACAATCATCCTCGAGCTCACATTTTACAATGGGTGAACTAGCGACAAGCGTCCCCAGGCTCGCATTTTATAGTGGGTGAACCGATGACAAGCGTCCTTGGGCTCGCATTTTATAGTGGGTAAACCAGCAACAAGTGTCCCTAGGCTCGCATTTTACAGTGAGTGAACCGGTGACAATCGTCCCCAGGCTCGCATTTTATAATGGGTGAACCGACGACAAGCGTCCTCGGGCTCGCATTTTACAATGGGTGAACTGGCAACAAACGTCCTAAAGCTCACATTTTTACAGTGGGTGAACTGATGACAAGCGTCCTCATGCTCACATTTTACAGTGGGTGAACCGACGATAAGCGTCATTGGGCTTGCATTTTACAATAGGTGAACTGGCAACAAATGTCCCCAGGCTCGTATTTTTACAGTGGGTGAACCAACAACAAGCGTCCTCGGGCTCGCATTTTACAACGGGTGAACTGGCGACTTACAGTGGGTGAATCGACAAGCGTCCTCATTCAAGAGTTTCCGAATGCCTAATTTATAGAAGGTAAACTGGAGGCTGCACCCCAGACTCACATTTCCCTACTACCAGGTAAGTCCCCTTAACTTTATCCTGCATTTCATGGGCAACATTTAAATTCCCACATAACTCACGCACTCATATATCAGGTAAGGTTTGGCCATGATCCATGAATAGTCTTTGCTCGCAAATTTGGGGGCAACAAAATTCAAATCATGTTCTTTATCCGGCACCTCTCATTGCACTTGAGATGTTAGATAAAGAAGGGGCAACTGTTGATACCGTATTTTGTCCGCCTTCGATTTGCATGCCAGATCCAGAAAAATCCAAAAATATTATTTTCTCTCCATGGGGTCGCGAGAACATCCAGAATGACGTGGCGCAACCCATTCGAACACCGGAGTACTTAGAATGCCTTTTTCAGCCAAAATGACCAAAATGCCCCTGGTCAACCCTAGATTTGACCGAAGGTCAAAACCCACACAAAACAAAATTTTTCATAGTTTTACATCAAACCCGAGCTTCTCGGAGATTTTTAACAAGTTTGACCAAGTTTGACCCGAAGTCAATCCCGAGTTGGCCCAAAAACCCTAATTTTAATTTGGCTGTCAAAACGGGTTAAAACTAATGCCATTGCTAAGATTATCAAATTCTCATTCCAATGATTGTTCATGAGTCGAAATAAGAGTTAGAACGGTGTGAGAGTGCTTTTTTTTTTCTTTAGCACACAGGCCCAAGGATCCTGGGCCGAATAATTATGGTTTGGTGGACTGGGCTTGGTTCACCGCAACTAAAGGGCTGTTTAAAAACCAAATGGTACACAGGGCAAGTTTCTTACAACACAAATAAACTAACAAGCGAGAATATCTGTATTGAATGGCAATGAAAACAGCAAAGAAATGCAAAGTAATCAAGAAATACACAAATCAGTGGTTAGAGATCCTCGGATTAATGAGAGGCACTTTATTAATTTTCTTTGATTATGGTTACAGTGTGCTCACTAAGACATGATACAAGGTTCAAATAAGCTCAAAAATTACAGACTTTGATGGCTATCCAAGCCTCTAAGACGTGCAAAGTTTGAATCCTTTTAAATCCGAGAATGTGCTATAGTGGCTGTTTCTGGGATACCGAGAGATGTTTCTCTGTTTTCCTTGAATTTGACAAAGTTCTCTCAATGATTCTGTTATGATCTCCTTACTGCTTGCCCCCTTCAACGTTGGTTGCTTCTTCCTTTTATAGTGTGACTCTTGGGCTCCGGGGTACCAGTGATTTCTCTCTTTTGCCCCCCTTGGGTACCAGAGTTCGTGCTGTGTCAGTTACCTAGAGGGTTGGTCCTTTCCTTCTTCCTCATAACTTTCTCCTTTTGGTGCTGCCAAGCTGAAAGCCTCTTGCTGACTTTCTGTTCCGAAATCCCCTCAGGTTTCTGACCTTAGCTATTGTCATTTTTCACCATTTTAGCTTTTGGCTACCCTCTTTTCTTGTCATTTTCCCCAAATAGTTGGAATCTTTTACTGCTGGGTTGAAAGTTTCCTTCCAGTGACTTCCACTTATAGTTTCTCATTCTGGGTTCCTTGAGGTACCGCTCCTTTGTTCATGAATGGTTGCTTTATACCTTATGATTCCTTACTGTATTACTGGGCGCTTAAGAGGGACCCATTTGTCCTTCATTCTTTGTGCTTTTTGGTACTTTCCTTTGAGCCGTTTAAATCCTATTTAGGCTGTGTTGTGTGTCCCACGAATCCCGGGCCCCTGGCAGTCTTTAGGATCCCGGCCCAGTTCTTCCTATTGGGCTTCTTTTAGCTTATTGATCTTGGCCAGCTGGGCCTTTCCTTTGTTTTATGGGTTTTAAAGCCTGTTTCTTCATGGATCTTTGGATCCCAACTCTTTGGGCCCCTCACCCCTTTTTTTTTTTTTTTTTCTTTTTCTCTTCATTACGTGATCCCAACTTTTTTATTTCTCTAGTTTTATTTCTCATGGGGTTAGCCCAATGTGTTATTTCTTTAGGCCTTGGGCTATGATTTTTTTGAACCTCAACAAACAGTTGAGATATCACGAAAATCGGGGTAACGCACCGATCGATGCACCGCTAACTTCTGAGAGCCATAACTTTTGATCCGACCGTTGGATTTTAGAGTTTCATACCTTTTTAGAAACTGAAAGTGAAGATCTATCCAAGGGTATCATGATCAACCTGATCAAAGCCCTTTTAAGGCCGGTGGCCCTTGAAAGGCCGCCACCTCGAAAAATGCACCCGTGGCTATAAATAGCCCCAGGCGTGCCCCAGATCTGAAGAGACTACATTTTTTTATTTTTGCCTTCAGCCTACACGTTTTCTCTCTTCCAACACACAAAAAAACACATCAAAGCTTCTTGATTCTTGCATCTTCACCAACAATACAAGGTGATGTTCTTGTAGCCAATCATCTTCTCCTTGGTTCTATATATTGGATTAGGGGTTTAGGGGTGTGAATGTAGCTTTTTAGCTATCATCCACACCCCTAACCTCCTAAATCTATTTTCTAGCATGTTTTTACTTCTTCTTTTTTTGACATGTTTCTTGCTTTATCTTGTTTCTAGCATGTTTTTAGCTTAGATCCATGTTCTTTTATGCTTGCTCACATGTTTATTGGTCCCGATCTACGTGCTTTGTGCTTTGTGATACATGTTTGTGCCTAGATCTATCCTTCCCATGTGTTGTTTGGCTAAATCTACATGTTTCTATGCTTGTTTACATGCCCATATGGTTAGATTTACATGTTTATGCTTTGTGCCATGCTTTCCCATGCTTTGTTCATCTTTTTGCTCCATGTTGATGTTAGGGTTTCATGCTCACATGCTTGTATGATGTTTTGGCTATACCTTGCTCGGATCTATGTGTTTATGCCTATTTTTGCCACGCTATAGGGTTAGATCCTTGTCTTCATGTGCTTCTAGGCTTGGATTCACGTTCTTCCATGTTTATGTGCACGGATCTACATGTTTACATGCATGTTTCTATGCCTATATCTCTAGATCTATGCTTTCGTATGCTTGTGTGCTTAGATCTATGCTCTCTACATGCTTTATGCTATCTTCCATGTGCTTGTGCATTCTGTGCGATGTTTGTGTGCCTAGACCTAGGCTTTGTTTGTCATGCCATGTGCTATTGCAGCCCTTTTGTCGCTTTTATCTCGTTTTCTTGTGTTTTGGCCTAATGTTTAGGACCCCATCTAGACCCTATGGTCTTTGTCATCGTTCATACACCGAGGCCCACATCAAAGGGTTTGGATCATTCCTATTTTTCATGTCTATGTTTGCTTGCTTCCATGCTTTATGCTTGTGTTAGCCTCTCTAGTTCTAGGCTTTGCCATGCTTGACGCCCTTAGCGGATTTGTGGTTGTGTGGTTACATCTGATGTCCATAAGGCCATGTTTGGATGTAACCATTTAGGAGGCATCTCCGGATGTCGGTTTGCTTTATGTGTACCTTTCCCCTTTTCTGCTCCGTGCGATGATTATGCTTGCCATGCTTGTTTGTGCCACCCGTTGGCTTTCTATGCATCTTTACACGCTTGCTTACATGTCCATGCATGAGTCTTGCTTGCTAGTCTGTCATCCATGCTTTAACACAATGAAGTTATGGACATACAATTGAAACCTACATTTGTCCCTCGTGGACACCACCTTTTGTTTGTTTGCTTGCTTATTTGCTTGTTTGCTTGCTTTCTTGCCTTGTCGGCTTTCTCGTTTGTCTATTTATCATGTTGCTTGACATGTCTCTTGCCACTTGCTATATCTATCATGTTTATTTCTTTTTGTCTCTTTCATATGCTCTTTGCATCTCTTCCTTCCATTTCTTGTCTGCTGGTTTCTTATCTTTGCCTTTACATGTACACACATGGAGCGAGGATGCATGGATCTGGGGCACGGTCTCCCCGAGCACAAGCGAAAAGGGCACAGAGTCAAGCATGTAGATTTAAGCCAAGCGGCTGTGTTCAATAGGTTTAAGATCCTAGTTTATCCCTTGGGGTTATGTACTCTTTTAAACCCCCTTCCTTCCTACTCCCGTTCTCTCTTAGATGGTTTGTATTAGGTATATCATGCCGTGTACCATTCATCCTCATCTCTAGAGTATGGCAACCCCTGTTTATTTTCCTGCACTTATATTTTAGGCCATGCTCTAGGGGTGTAGGCATTTTCCTTCCCGCTCTGTGTTAGCATTGTGCATGATGTATGTGTGTGTGTGTGTGTGTGTATATATATATCAGCTTACCCCCATTCCAGTGTGATCGTCACGGTCCGTGTCACCTAAGGCAAGCGATGCCTAATTTCCGCAGCAAAAGCAAGGTGACATGTCACCAGGTTTTCGATGTGGAAATTTGGCACTTTGCTCGAATGCCTTAGGAAAGTATAGATTGTGACCACACCCATTCAAAAAACAAACCTCAAAACCCCCAGAATGCAAAGCCTCGAAAGCCAATGCCAAAATCGTGTTTTCCACTACCAATCTCCAAAAATTAAGGTTTTATCAAAACAAAGGACTGTCTTTGAATAGGCGTTCTGGGGTGCCTAACAACTTCCCCATATGTAACCAAACTTCCAGACTCAAGAATCAAGATTTTTTGCCATCCACATTAGATTAGGAAAAATGACCTTTTTCTTAGCCTAGGATTGGTAATAAAATCAAATAGAAACAGGTGACCAATCACACCTTAGAAAACCCAATGATTGGTGGCGACTCCATTTACCTTTGGTAATCCCTTAAAATTTGGCCCAGGTTCCTGCCCTAACACAAAAGATAGAACTACTACCTTCATCCACCGCGAGAGAAAGAGCACCCAAAGCTCCGCGCGAGCACACGCACGACCGTCATTAAGAGGGGCCTTCCAACCCTGTGCGCGCGCGGGAGTTATCGCCACGACGGGTGGTCGAACGAAGGCCTGGCAGCGGTTTCACCGTTTGCTTGTGGCCTGACGTTGACATCTGGTTAAATGGCACCAACAGCTAGAAAAGAAGAAGCCCTATTTAAGCAATGCCATAACTCAAGCAAAGGTACAGACACACATACATAGAGACATAGAAACCACAATTATTATCATTATCGCTACTTTATTTCTATCTGACTTTGGCATCGGAGGCTCAGTGGCCAGGACCACATTGGTGACCATTTGAGTAGAGCATTCTTATTAGTTTCGTGCAAGGTCATTGATGAGCCTGAGTGGTACTCTGTTTGGACGATCAAATTGACTAATGATTTTGGCACACACACACACATAATTATATATAATGGTTGATATCTTTTGTTAAATACATTAGCTGTGTATTTGACTATACATACATATGTTATGAAAGATCGCATGGATGTTAATGACAGTTAAATATGTCATTAATGTTAATACCATAGCTTTGGCCTTTTATGTGCAAAGGTGTATGAGTTTAATGAATAAAGAAAATTTGGTCAATATAATAGAGTCAAATATTCTTGAATCTATTTTATTAGACTCAATTTTGGCATGGCTGCCACTTTTGTTATTGGTTAGCCTTTAGACTAATTCATCAAGGGACTCATTAATTAATTGATAATTAAAATAGCATTATGAGAGCTATTATTAATAATTTCAAAAAATTGGAGCATAAGCCCAATATTTGGATGGGTCAAATTTGGAAAAAAGAAAAAAGAAAAAGAAAAGATGGATTGCACATTGATGGGGCTTGTATAATATAAAAGCGAAACGTTAGACTTTTTGTTGACTACTCCTTATTGAGCCATATGGCTATATAAATTTATGCCATTTATATATTTAAAACATAGTAAAGTTGTGCCTTTTCAATTTTCAATAGGGCACATTTTTTCTCAATAAACACATTTTCATATTATTCAATATACACATTTTCGGTCATTAGATACATTTTCATTCAATAGGTACCTTTTGGGTTAATATGCACATTTTTGGTCAATAAGCACCTTTTAGTATATCCAATATGAAAGCTTATGACCTTTCAATAGGCAAATTTTGGTATATTTAATTTGAAGGGTTATGACTTTTTAATAGGCACCTTTTGGTATATATATAACAACCTATCTTATATATACCAATATATACAACACAAATTAAACTAGAGATGCAACATTCTGTCTCTTATTTATTCCCATAAAAAACTAATAAATAATTAATATTTCTTTCTTTTGTCTAACCAATAAAACTTTGTGCTATTTCTTTTAATATCATTTTAAAAAAAAAAAATCACGCATTTTTGCTTACTATTCCAACTCAAAAATAATGATTTTTTTTTCCTGAAACTCATTCAGTAGTTATTCCTATGCATCGCACGAGTTAGCGATTAGTATATCTAAAAGCTGAAGCGTAGCATTTATTGTTGACATGCTCCTGTTAAGCCACCTCATTCACCACATCATTAGTCTTTTCAATATTTATTTTTTTAAATTTAATTTTTTTACATTATTAACTATATAAATATATTGACTTTACAAATTCATTTTAGGTGTTTTTAACTTTAAATTTTATTTTTCCTTTTATCTTCTTTTATTTTTGCTCTTCTTATTCAAATCATTTTACTATAAATTTGTCACTTTCTTCCATTCTATGTATATTTTTTCTGTACAAAAATGGTTATCTCTCTCTCTCAATTTTTTTTTTCATTTTTGTTGGATTCATTATTATTATTATTATTGCATTTCTACCTTAGATTAATAAATATTCATGTTTTTTAGAATTCTACTTTTGATTGTCTATAACTGAAAAACGAAATCAATGAAAAATAAAAAATATTTTAAAAAAAATTGTCTATAAAAAATGTATTTACAGGTCTTGCTTAATCATTGAAGGTAGAAAAGATACAGCCTGATAACTGTCCATAGGAGGATCTCCAACTACAGGTTTGTACCCTCATTGTCCTATTATTGACTAATTCATGTGTGTTCTTTGATGCAAATATTTTTTTTTATCAATTTATTTACAACACTAAAATACTTTTAATGAATGGTGTTTGTTGTTGATCTAATTTGGAAAAAAAAAATCATATTATAATATGTTATATTTTGTGGTGTTGTCAGGGTTTTAGCTTATTTGGAAAACTACAGGATAGTTTGAATAAGCTGATGAAGAACAATTAGTTCAGTTGAAAACAATGGGTTTTTGTAAAATTTCCTTTCACTATTTAAAAATATTTTGTTTAACAAATTAGTAGTAGATGGTTATGTATTTTTTTTAATATGATATTCTTAGATGCTTGAGTAATTGTTTTGAGTGTTTATGGATATTTTATGTTATTCTTCATCTTCCTTATCTTATTAGTGTATTCTTTGAGATTTTTAAGAAATCAAATTCAATTTTGTGTTTAAAATGATTTATTTATCTATTTATTTTTCACATATTGGATTAGAAGTTAGATTAGATTATGACAGCATTAACACAATGCTTCTTCTTTTTTCAAAAAATTTCTATACTTTTTTCCCCTTTGGAATTGTACTCTTTTTGTTTTTTTTTTTTTTTTTTAAGGAAAAATAGTTACAATCTTTTATTTTTCCTTTTTTTTTTTTTAAATTGTAGTTTTGATGAGTTTTATTAATTTTTTTTAGGTATGTTTCTTGGTGTTTTTTATTGTATGGTAGAAAAAATTGGATTTGAGAAAGTTTGTTTAAGACTAAAAAAATAATTTCCAAATTTTATATACTTTTTGATGATACACAAAATATTACATATAAAGAAAATATTATATAAAACTTTTATTATAATGTTAATATTTTCACTAACTTACTTTTTTAATTCTTGAGAAAAATTGTATTGTTTTGATTTTGATATGACAAAAGTTATATGTATTTGTGGGGCCAGAGAGTCAGACAGCCCCGGCCCACTTCGTACCAGGCCCAAAGGCCCATGCTGAGGAGGTATCCAAGGTCCGAGGATGAAAGTAAGAAGCCCAATTGCCCTATGAACAATGCCGAGGACGATTCCTTCCTTGGACTGCCGAGACCCTAAAGTGGACAAGCAACACACCATCCAGGGGAGCCTTCCTGAGCATCCAAAGCGAAAAGAGCAAGTACAACGCGTCAGCAATGGAAGCATGGTGGAGGAGCAAGTCCAGGATGAACTGTCACCTCCCATTAAATGCCCACAACTAATGTCCTGGCTGCATTAATGAGAATAGGACTCCTGAACAGTGCTGTCTTGGTTGCTGCAACTCACAGGAAGAATGGGAATGCGGCTGATGGGACAGGCACTCAAGTAGTGGCCTGGTTGATCAACAAATATAGGGTTAGGATCAATTGAGGGAGGAGTATATAATGTGAAGGAGCCCCTCTTGGAAAAGGGACCGGAAATTTGAACTGAAAGATACTGTAGCAATTGGTATTTTCCCAAAAACTCCTGTAACCATTCTTTAAAGAAGTAATAAGAACTAAAGCTCCCTAAAGAAAGGCCGAGGAGCACCATTATTCATTTTGACTCACACTCATACTATTCGAGCCTGCACGTAACTAAGTCTAGCCGTTACATCCCTTACTAGGGCCTGGTTCTTGAACCCGCTCTCTACAAATTCATTGCAGGGCTAGCTGGGCTTGGGTCCACTCCCTAAACATCTGGAAGTGCTCAAACCTGGTCCCTACAATTGGCGCCGTCTGTGGGGAGAACTCGTGCATTAGTAAGGACAACAACCAAGCATGGTAGGATCAGGCCCTTACCAAGGAAGTCCCCATCGACCTAAACCAGCTAAATCCCAACACCAGGGTAACTATGGCGACCCCGGGCGCGGTCAAAACGAGGAGAACGGACGATTTCGAGAGAGAAGCGTGCATACCGCAACAACTAGCGGAAGCCACACCCATCGAGACGGCCATATGCCCCAGAGGCGCAATAATGGCCACGCCACGCGATCCGAAAAGGTCAAGAGCCATGCATCCCAGAGGCAGGATGATAAGGTGGCCATGCAGCACGAGATGGATGATTTGAAAAGAAAGCTATGCCATGCACGGCAAAAACGGTCCGAACCCAGCCCTGACTTGTCCTATGACGACGAAAGTGATGACGACTACAGGCAAAGGTCAAGAACACCCCCGAGTGAGACTTTCTCTTACGAGAAGGAGCGCTACCAGAGGCGTAAACGTGACAGCCCAACTCCTAGGGGTTTAGGGAGTGACGCTATGACCAGGGCACTGGATCGGCTCTCCAGGTCGCCCTTCACACGTTGTATAAAAGAGGCGATGCTCCCTCAGCGGTTCCAGCAGCCAACTTTTACCGTTTACAACGACAAAACGGACCCCATGGAGCATGTGAGCCAGTTCAATCAGAGGATGGCTATCCACTCTAAGAATGAGGCACTGATGTGCAAAGTCTTCCCATCTAGCTTGGGACCTGTGGCAATGAGGTGGTTCAATGGCCTACGGACGAATTCCATAGACTCGTACAAACAGCTGACCCAGGCTTTTGGTTCCTGTTTTGTTACGAATAGCAAGCCTCCTCAGCCCATGAGCGCGTTACTGTCTCTATCCATGTGTGATGGGGAAATTCTCAAGGCTTACTCAGACAAGTATTGGGAGGTTTACAATGAGCTGGATGGCAAGTACGATGATGTCGCCATCAATACATTCAAGAACGGACTACCAATGGGGCACGACCTGAGGAAGTCCTTAACTGGTAAGCCCGCCGCCAACGTGCGGCAGTTGATGGATCGGATTGATAAATACAAGCGGGTAGAGGAAGATATGCTACAGGGCAAGGGGAAGGAGAAGGCTATCCCTCAGGAGAGGAGGGATTTTAGGTCGGACTGGTATAACAATGCTCGCCTGAGGAGGGATTTCGGTGGATAATCAGGAGCGACCAATGCCCAGACTGTCAGCGTCGTGTTCCAAGAACTCGTACATAGGGTACTGGAAAAGATAAGGAACGAACCATACTTCAGGTGGCCGAATAAGATGGCGGGGGATCCCGAGAGGCGCAATCAGAACCGCTACTGCCAATACCACCAGGACCACGAACAAGCCACGGAGGACTGCAGGAATCTCTGGAACTACCTAGACCAGCTAGTCCGGGAGGGAAAGCTGAAGCATCTCTTGCACCATCCCAACAATCATCAAAGCTAAACATACCAAGAGCCACGGAAGGACACCGCCATGGGGCAGCCCGCCGGCACGATTAACGTGATCCTGGCGGCACCGGGGAGAACGGGCATGCGCCCTTCGCGAGTGCTGTCTATAGCCCAACTGCCTGCCGAAGAGTCCCGGACAGAGCCGAAGAGGGCTAGGAGGAGTTCCCCCCTACCCTTGAGCTTCTCAGAGGAGGACAAGTTCAAGACCACCGAGCCCCAAGATGACGCTTTGGTGGTCACCCTTAGAATTGGGGGCTATGACGTGAGGAGAGTGATGGTAGATGGTGGCAGTGCGGTCGAGGTCATGTACCCAAACCTCTACAAGGGGCTGGGGCTAAAACTGGAGGACTTGACGCCTTATAGCTCTCCCCTAATGAGCTTCGACGGGAAGCTCGTCATCCTAAAGGGCATGATCAGGCTGCCCATACAGACCGGCCCAGAAGTGGTGGAGGTGAACTTTGTAGTGGTGGACACATACTCCCTTTACACGGCCATCGTAAGAAGGCCTTGGCTCCACACCTTGGGGGGCGTTGCCTCCTCTTTGCACCAGAAGGTGAGATTCTCGTCAGAGGATTAGGTTCTAGAGATCCGAGGTTGCCAGCCCACAGTGAGGCAGTGCACGGTGGCTGCCATATCACGTCGGCTCGATGCGCAGCCCTCGGCTATCACTAAGGAAGGCTTATAACAATCACAAACCTCAGTAGCACCCCCTGATGTAGCTGCCGAGGAGGCAAAATGTGAGGATTTAGAGAAAGTAGTAATTGATGATGATCCGGAGAAGTTCTTTCGGGTCGGGGCTCGGCTACCTCCCACGGAGCAGGAGGAGCTGGTTGAGTTCCTTAGAGGCAATATCGATGTGTTTGCATGGGATGCCTGTGACGCCCTAGGGATTGACCCATCCTTCATCTGTCACCATTTCAACGTCAATCCATCCATAGTGCCCAAGAAATAGCCGCCCTGACGCCCATCGTGGGAGCACGTTGATGCCATCAGGGAAGAGGTGAATAAACTTAAGCGTGCCAGGGCTATCAAAGAGGTTTTTTACCCCGAGTGGCTGGCCAATACTGTGGTGGTCAAGAAGAAGAGCAGAAAGTGGAGGGTTTGTGTGGACTTCACCGACCTAAATAAGGCATGTCCAAAAGACCCATTCCCCATGCCTCGAATCGACCAGTTGGTTGATGCAACCACGGGCCATCCTCGGATGAGCTTCCTAGACGCCTTTCAAGACTATCATCAAATACCGCTGGCCCTGGAAGATTAGGAGAAGACAGCTTTTATGACGCCCGTCGGGAACTACCACTACAAAGTAATGCCCTTCGGCCTGAAGAACGCAAGGTCCACCTATCAAAGGATGATGATGAGAATGCTTGAGCCAATACTGGGCAAGAGCATCGAGGTCTATGTTGACAATATGGTGGTGAAAAGTAAAGTGGTATCCGAACACTTGGGGGACCTCGGCCGCACATTTGACGTCCTGAGAAAGCACAAGCTATGCCTAAATGCCTCAAAATGCTCGTTCGGCGTAGGCTCTAGCAAGTGTCTAGGATACATGATCACCCACAGGAGAATCGAAGTTGACCCTGACCAAATAAAGGCTATCCATAACCTGAAGCCTCCGCAGAACCCCAAGGAGGTCCAAAAGCTTACTGGGATGATTGCAGCTTTGAACCGATTCATTTCTAGGTCGGCTGACAGGTGCAGGCCCTTCTACCTCCTGATCAACAAGTGGAAAGGGTTCGAGTGGTCCGAGGATTGTGTCGTAGCTTTCCAGCAACTCAAGGAGCATCTATCCCGGCCGCCTATCATGTCCAATCCCGAGGCCGATGAGATCCTATACGCATACCTTGCTGTAGCGCCCCACGCAGTGAGCCTAGTACTGATACGGGACGACAATGACATCCAAAAGCTAGTTTATTATGTTAGCAAGTCGCTGCATGAAGCGGAGGCCAAGTACTTACCCTTGGAGAAAGCCATACTAGCCGTGGTCCACGCCACACGAAAGCTCCCACATTACTTCCAAGTTCACACAGTGGTTGTCCTAACCCGACTGCCCTTGAAGTCTATACTCCGAACCGCTGATTACATCGGAAGAATCGCGAAGTGGAACACCATTCTAGGGGCCTTCGATGTCAAATACATGCCTCGGACCTCCATAAAAGGCTAGGTACTGGCAGATTTGACGGCCGAGTTTGCCGAACCAACTGTGGAAGTGGCAGCCGAGGATAGGAGCTTTGACAAGAAGTCAGTTGGGGCAGTCTCCATCCCGGGGCCACCATGTTAGAAGGTATATGTTGATGGCGCGGCAAATCAGAGGGGGTCTGGAGTGGGGCTGGTCTTAGTATACCCTAAAGATCATGTTACAGAGAAGTCCCTAAGGCTCGGATTCTAGGCCACAAACAATGAGGTCGAGTATGAGGCATTACTGCAAGGGATGATCATGGTACAGAAGATGGGAGGAAAGTCGATAGAGATGTTCTGAGACTCGAGATTGGTGGTAGGACAAGTAAAGGGAGAGATGGAGGCCAGAGATTCAAGAATGCAAGAATACCTGAGCCAGGTCAAGCGCTTGCAATCGGAGTTCAGCCTCTTCAGCTTGTCTCATATTCCAGGAGTGGGAACAGCCATGCCGATTCATTAGCCACACTCGCAACTTTCTCGGCAGAAGGTCTACCTTGGATCATACTTGTGGAGCATCTGGAAAGAGCGAGTGAGGTGGCAAAGGAAGCGATCCCCATCCATCAGGTTGAGGTGGGTCCCAGCTGGATGGACCCCATAGTGAGATTCCTCAAAGATGATGTCCTGCCTGAGGAGAGGTCAGAGGCAGAAAAAATACGAAGGAATGCTTCTCGATTCTGGTTGTTCGAGGACCGCAAGTTGTACAGGCGCTTCTACTCTGGACCATACCTGCTGTGCGTCCACCCCGAAGCAGTAGAATCACTACTCGAAGAGCTGCACGAGGGAATCTGTAGGAGCCATACAGGAGGGAGATCCCTGTCTCACCGAGCCGTCACACAAGGATACTAGTGGCCGGGAATGCAGTATGAGGCCCTGGAGTATGTCAAGAAGCGTGACCAATGCCAAAGGTTCGCTCCAAATATCCATCAGCCAGGAGAGGTCCTCAATCCTTTGTCCAGTCCATGGCCGTTTGCCTAATGGGGCTTGGACATTGTAGGACTTTTCCCCAAAGCGCCAAGAATAAAAGGTATCTGTTGGTGGCCACGAACTACTTCACCAAGTGGGTTGAGGCTGAGCCACTGGCTAACATCAGGGACGTGGACATAAAGAAATTCCTTTAGAGGAACATTGTCACACGATTCGGGGTCCCTCATACCCTCATCTCGGATAATGGGCTCCAATTCGACAGCAAGGCCTTTAGGAGGTACTGTTGTGAACAATGTCGAGGACGATTCCTTCCTCGGACTGCTGAGACCCTAAAGTGGACAAGCAACACACCATCCAGAGGAGCCTTCCTGAGCATCCAAAGCAAAAAGAGCAAGTACAACGCGTCAGCAATGGAAGCATGGTGGAGGAGTAAGTCCAGGATGAACTGTCACCTCCCCATTAAATGCCCACAACTAACGTCCTGGCCGCATTAATAAGGATAAGACTCCTGAACAGTGCTGTCTTGGTTGTTGCAACCCACAGGAAGAATGGGAATGCGGCTGATGGGACAGGCACTTAAGTAGTGGCCTGGTTGATCAACAAATGTAGGGTTAGGATCAATTGAGGGAGGAGTATATAATGTGAAGGAGCCCCTCTTGGAAAAGGGACCGAAAATCTGAACTGAAAGATACTGTAGCAACTGGTATTCTCCCAAAAACTCCTGTAACCATTCTCTAAAGAAGTAATAAGAACTGAAGCTCCCTAAAGAAAGGCCGAGGAGCACCATTGTTCATTTTGACACACACTCATACTATTCGAGCCTGCACGTAACTATGTCTAGCCGTTGCATCCCTTACTAGGGCTTGGTTCTTGAACCCGCTCTCTACAAATTCATTGCAGGGTTAGCTAGGCTTGGGTCCACTCCCTAAATATTTAGAAGTGCTCAAACTCGGTCCCTACAGTATTATATTTGTGATTGTCACTATAATAAATGAAAATATGATTATTAATTATATTATTAATTATTTAATTATTCCAAATTGATATATATATATATATATATATTAATGAGACTACTCTAAAAATATTATCACGTGCAACACGTGGTATTCGCGATTAGTAAATCTTAATTGACATGTTGCTATTGGTGGGAAAAAATAATATTAGTAGTTCTCCGCCATTGCCGTAGCTCTGTAGCTGGCAAAAATAGCTTAATGGTAGAGCATAGCCTTGGCAACAATGAGGTTGAGGGTTTATTTAATCCCTCCTTCAATTCCTGGCATTGTCGTTTGGTGGTATCGAGTGGGCAGCATTATTCTAACTTGAAGGTATCAAACTTCTGAAGAATAAAATGTGTGGTGGTTGGGATATGAACGTGTAGGCGCGGATATGTGTGGTGGGAAATGAATAGGGCAATGATATTCTACTATGGGTGCATTGACTTTTTGTTATTTTTTTTAAACTAAAAAAATATTGTTGTGGCTGCCTGAATATGCTTGAAGCCTTCAACCCCTCTTTTAAGAGCATGAATATGTTTGGTAAAGTTAAGGTTTATAAAGTTTTACACTTTTACTATCATTTAATTTTTCACATGTATAGTTTAAGTATTTTTATTTGATAGTTTTTCGAACTATTCACGAAATATTTATATCTTATTGAATTTTTAAAAAAAAAGTGTATATGCTTAGTTACATTTTGCTGTTTTTATTTTCTTAATAAAAGAAGTGTAATCTCACTTAAATATTTTTTAATTAATGACTAATTATAAATTTAATTAATTATGACTAATGCTAGTGGTTTTCAAAACAAAATAAAAAGGGTAATGGAAAGAACAAGGGTGGCCCTACATAGAGTTCAGGGTGGTCACAGGACCGACCACCCTGACTTGAAAAAAAAAAAAAGACAATTGTTATTTATAAATTTAAAAAATTTATGATTTTTTTGTCTTTAAAAAAACTTTGTGACCACTCTAAATATTTTTTTAGGCCCAATATAATTAAATCCTGGACAAAATTTGGCAACAAGCATGGTTGTAGATTAAGGTTATAACTTTATTCAATATTTTTTTATTAAACGTGAATTTTAACAAATCCACTATTTAATTACATTTTCTTCTTAAAATCCTTCATACTTGCAACATTTCAAGAAGATAAAAAATTAATAACTACGTTATCAATCAAATATTAAAATTTCAAGTTTTTGTTGTAGAAAATTATACATAAAAAATAATTTTATAGATCGAATGACAAATAATATCCGATTAGCATGAAATTTTAACGTGTTTTAAGAATATAGAAAACATGCAATTTATCAATTAGATTTTCAAAATATGTAACAATGTTAATTCATTTAGTGATAGTGACTACAACAAAGTTTGTAGCCAATTTTTTTTTTTTTAAACTTTGGTCTCTTAACAATATATTAAGTCCTTACAAATAAAAATAAAAGTCTAAGAAAAATTTTATTTAACTAAACTTTTGAAGAGATGTAATTTACAACATTGATAATGAGGCTATCATATAACGATTTCAAAATAAAAAGATTTGTAGAAAGAAATTGTAAGATTTTATGTATTTGCGTGTGTGTGTGTGTTCTTTTTTTTTTTTTTGGTCAATGTATGAAATTCTCTTTTTATTAGATTTTGTATAATTTAACTTTATTAAGGACCACCCTCAAAAAAATTTCCATGAGCCACCACTGCGAAAGAATAAGAGAAATAAAATCAAATAAAATAAAAACAATAAAACCATGGTATTTTTTTAATATAAAATTATAATAAATCAAGACAACTTGTGAATTATAAGTTATTTTTACAATTTTATTTCATATATATATATATATATATTTATTTAATTAGAGCTTCATTTCTTGGTTTTCAAAGTTATGAAAATTTTTGAGTGAAATTTGTGTTGTACCTTTGTATTAGAAATTTATTATCTTCTTTTTGTGTGTTTTTTCTATATAAAAAAAAAAAATTATAAATTTAAATTGCTTGTCATTCAAATGTTAAAGCTATATCTATTTCGCTATAAAATTTTATTTTTTCAGTATTTTACCAGGACTGTTTTATTGTGAAATTTGATTAAATTCAAAAACTGCAAAATAAAATTTGGAAAAATATTTTCAGCATTTTAGAAAATTGTAAAATGAAAATTATTATTATTATTTTTTGTAAATAATTCTTTTTTTTTTTTTTTTTGTAAAATGACTCCCATACTTTCAAAGTTTCAAATACAAAAAAAAAAAAAAAAAAAATTCTTAACTTAGACGTAGCAATTTCACCTAAAAGGTTTATTTGAAATCTTTGCTTATTTTGCTAAAATTGAAATTTTTTTACTGAAAATATTGTAAATAAAAATAAAAATTAACTAAAATAGTACCGTAAAATTTATAAATAATATCAAAAAATATAATAATTCTCGTAAATAATAGTATAAATAAATTAAATAATAAAATAATCTGACTTTTTAACGTTGAGCCAAACGCATTGAAAATTTATTGCAGCTTATTTTGTTTTAACCCACTTCCTGCTTCTTGTTTGTCAAGGCGACGACTATGGGTTGACTGACTGACTTGAAGTCTTGCAGTGAGAGTAAGACTCGCATACAGAATCCCACTACCCTTAGATCAAGATCTACCATAGTCAATGTAATTTCATCCTCAAATTTCAAAGCATTCTAAGGAAAAAGATATTTCACTACAACCAAATACCTCCGCCACCGTCCTTTTTAAGCCACACCCACCATGAAAGTAGCTTCCACAGTTGGTACAGAGGATATTTGGCTGCTGCTTGCACTCCCCCGGCCTTTCCGCCTGTGAATGGGTGAGCTGTCATTCGTATGAAATGAACTTTAATTGTTTCTTATTTTTTCATCTGAACACGTTTATTAGTTGAAATATTGATTAGTTGATATCTGTTGATCATAAATCATACTGTAATTCGTAAACATCAAGATATAGACAAACACTGGAAAGCCACATATTACAACTTAAGTTTTTTTTCTAACCCACTTATCCCAACATTGTCGATTCTACTTTTATAAATTGCAAAAAGTGGTACATTTAGATGAGAGGATCCGAAAAGAATGATTTCCATTTGAAATGCCTAGATGCACGTTTTTCAAATTATTCTATATAGTGTTTTTTGTTTATGTTTTTAAAGAAAAAAATCGTCAAAACTAAGATCTATCATGTGTTATTAGAATTTAGAAAGCATAACAATTAATTAATATTAGTAATTGTATTCAAATCTCTTAATGTTTAAAAATCCTCAAATCCTGATCCAAATCCAAATGCAGTCTTAATTTCTTTCTTTCTATTTTTTAATCCGTTTTATCTTTGAATCTCCCTTCTATTACAGACCGATCTTTCTCACCATTTTCCCTTTAGTTCTGCTTTTATTTCCTGCTCTCTAATCGGAATGCCCACCCTTTTCTCAATATTGTAATTCGGCCTCCTAGAGTCTCTATATATAAAAATATGAGAGATGCTACGTCTATAACAATTTTATAACATTTTTACAACAAATCACAAGTGGTTAGTTGTTATTGGTTCAAATTTGAAACTAACACTAAGATTACTTTTTTGCTCCAACAATAACAATCAGTAACAACTTGCCACTTAGGATTTGTTGTAAAAATGTTGTAAACATATCATTTCTCTAAAAATATATATAAAAATCGGTCTCCTTGATGTTGACCATTAGTGCAATAACAAGTGTCTTTCATCAAAAGCAACAGGTCACAGGTTTGAGTCCAAGGAATCAACCACTCCAATAAATTGGGGGTAAGGTTATTTATTATGATCTCTCTTAGACTCCACAAAAGTGAGAGTTTTTTTGCATTGGTTATGACCTTTTTATAATTCAATCCCAATAAAAAATTTCTGGTTAATCTCTTCTTGGTCCGATGAAAATGATCATCTCCATTTCGTGGTTTAAGTTAAACATTATAAATTTAAATTTGCCTGTCATTTAAATGTTAAATGATCTAATTTACATTTAAATACAAAAAAAAAAAAAAAAAAAAAATCTGAACTCAGATTTGTCAATTTCACCTTAAAATGGAGATTAGTTGCATTGCCCAGTTTTTTTCACCCCCTCGCTGCATATTGTTTGTCAAGGTGACAACTGTGGATTGACTAGCGTGAAGTCTTGCAGTGAGACTCGCAGACACAACCTCACTACCCTTAGATCTTGATCTAGCATATTCAATGTAATGTTCATCCTCAAATTTTAAAGCATACAAGGAAAAAGATCCATCACTACAACCATTTATCTGCCACAGTCATTTCCAGCCGCATCCACCATGAAAATAGCTTCCACGGTACAGATGGATATTTGGCTGCTGCTTGCACTCACTTCTGCCTGTGAATAGGTGAGGTGTCATTCATGTGTAATGAAGTTTACGTGTTTCTTATTCATCATCTAAAATGGTTGAAAATATTATTGATTAGTTGATATCTGTTGATCATAAATCGTAAACATCAAGACATAGATACACACACTGCAAAGCCACATATTACAACAATGTATTTTTTGTAATGCACTTGTCACAACATTGTCAATTCTTCGTTTATAAATGGCAACAATTGGTACAATTGGACCGAAGAGAATGATTTCCATTTGAAGTGCGTAGATGTATGTTTTTTAAAATCATAGTGCCTAGATGAGCTATAGATCATTGGCGTTAGGGTTAGATAACTTATAAACTTCCTCTTCTCTTTATTAGGATTAAATTGCAATTTACACCCTTAAAGTTGGGGGTAATGTTGATTTTGTTCCCAACAATTTCAAAATTACTGTTCCCATCGTTTGGATTTAAGCCCTTCTATCCATGAGCTATGATAAGGCATCCATGAAGTGCCATCTCAACTTAAAATAACATAGTTTTATGAATCCAAAATTTTGAACTAAAGGCGTCAAAGTCAAAATTACCCCAAGCTTTAAGGGTGTAAGTTACAATTTAGTCAAAATCTGACCTGACTTAAATAGGATTCAAAGGGATATAGTTTTTAATTAAAAAATGACTTCATTTTGAGTTTAGTTGGTACTTAACAGAAATCTCATCACAGCACATTAATGGGAGAACTTAAATCCAAAGAATACGTTGTTAGGAGCTCTCCTTCGCACATACGGTGAGGCTATCTCTACTACAGTGTGAGTAGTGCTACTTCTCTTCCTCTACGTATTTTGGCTCTTAGGGGTGAGAGTTTGTCATTCTATCCTTGCTGAGGTCTAAATAGCATGGATCCTGATTTTATAGAGCGACTACAATGGATCTAGAAAGCACGGACGCGGCCGGGAGGGTGCCGCACCCGAGTCCGACGCGGCCTGACACGGGACGCGACGTCCGATGCGGTTGACCGCGCATCGGTGCCGCGTCTGAGTTTGTTTGTTTGTTTTTTTTTTTTTTTCCTCGGATTTGCGCCGACGCGGCTTGATTCGCGCCGAATCGACTTCGATTCGGCCAGAATCGGGCTGTATCGGCCGGCGACCGATATTGCCGATACGGCCGAAACATGCCAGAAACGGGCTGTATCGGCCGGCGACCGATATTGCCGATACGGCCGAAACATGCCAGAAACGGCCGAAACAGGCCGATATCGGCCTTGAAACTCGCCAGAATAGCCGAAATTCTGACCTCAGAGGCAATGTAATGTGTTTCTTGCCTTCTTTCTTTGTTTTGTGGATCAAGGCATAGCAATGTATTTTTTAAGAATATTTTAATAGTAAAAATATATAGAAAATATAAATAAAAATATTTTTAATAATTTTTTAATCGCCGAGTCCTGCCGCACCCGCACCCGCACCCTACTTTTTCAAAAATTGCCGAGTCTCGCACCCGCACCCGCACCTGCACCTGAGTCCCGAAACGTACCCGTGCTTCATAGCAACGGATTAGTCTGACGGTAGAAGAGGGAGAGATTATCACTGTCTGCTCAGACCATCGTGAAAAAACTCTAGAGGAGTGTTCTCTCAGTCTACTAGGATGCTTTCTCACTTCAAAAACCATTAATCTCAGGGCTACAAGGAATCTATTTCGATCGGTTTAGAAAATGGGGAATGATTGAAGATTACTGAAGTGGGTGACGAACTTCTTCAGTTCAAGTTTTCCTTAGAAAGTCAATTATAGTGGGTCATGAACAATGGTCCATGGAGTTTTGATAATCATCTTCTGCTCCTGCGAAGGTGGGAGGCGGGTATGACTGCATTCTCAGTTACTTTCCATCACGCTCCTTTTTGGGTGCGAGTTTAGGGATTGCCCTTTGATCTCATTATAGAACAGACGGGATGGGACATTGGTCAAGCTATTGGAAGAGTGCTAGATGTGGACAGTAAGGCAATTGAGTCAGACCAAGCAAGGTTTTTGAGGATACGTGTGGAATTGCCACTTGATAAAACCAATTCGGCTTGGAGCTCCAGTATTGGCCCCGGAGGGTGACAAGGTGTGGGTGGCGTTCCAATACGAGCGGCTCTTGGGATTGTGTTACAACTGTGGGATGTTGGGGCACTAAGTGAAAGGGTGCAACACTGTGATGAGGAGGCAGGGAGAGGATAGCCCATACGGTGAGTGGTTGCAGGCTGGAATTCAGAAGCCAAAGTTTGTCAGAAGCCACTAGCCACCAAGCCCACGACGGAGACAACAAACGGCCAGTAATCATCTTGTGAGATGAACGCGCTTGAAATTGAAAACCTAGTAAATGATCCCGATATTTCCAGTATGGACGTAAACATTACGGATGGTTAGCTGGCATTAATTACGTGTAATGAGGAGCAAACATTCCCCTTTCCATACACGTCAGAACTCCATGATGACCATAATGCTCCCAGGATGTGCACGGAATGTAACATTAAAGAGCCCAATCCCGAAAATAAAGGAGCACATAATGGGGACAGCTTGATTTCCGTTCCAGTCTCATATTTGAACATTAGCAGTGGCGAGGAAACAAACCCTAGTGCATTACTTGAACCAACACGTGACTATGACATGTCACATGACTTTCAAAAAATCAGAAAAATAGAGGAGAAAAAATGGAAAAGAAGAGTATGGGGTGAACAGCAAGGTACAATGGAGAAAGCAACAATTGATGGGAAGGGAAGAAGGAAAAAAAGAGCATGTACCGTGGATGGAGAAAGTATTGACAGTGGTAGCATGAAGTGCAACAAAACTATGGTGACTTTTTCAAATTGCATAACGGCGGAGGCTGAAACCTAGCCCCGCTGAGCACAATGATCGTCATCAGTTGGAATTGCCGGGGGCTTGGGAACCTCCGTGCAGTCACAATCCTCTTTCATTTAGTGAGAGAAAAAGCTCCCCATGTTTTGTTCCTTATGGAGACGAAACAAACCGTAGAGGAGATGAAAAAGATCAAAGAGGTTTAGAGATACGACGCTATGTTGGCGATACCTTGTGTTTGGAGAGCAGGGCGTTTGGCAGTGCTTTGGAAGTCTAAGGTAGCACTAGATATTCAAACATACTATCTGAACCATATTGATGCCCACGTTTTCAATGACCCATCTACACCATGGAGGCTGACAGGTTTCTATGGTAGACCGGAAGACTATCGGAAGCATGAATCTTAGAGTTACCTGCGTCACTTGCATTCAAGAGCCTCACTGCCGTGGGTGTGTATAGGGGATTATAATGAAATTCTGACATCCGATGAGAAACAAGGGGGAATACCAAAGGCAGGTCGATTAATGGAGGACTTTCGATGTGCTTTATTACATTGTGGCCTTATTGATCTGGGTTTTAGTGGGAATAAGTTCACTTGGAGAAATGGCCATCCGGGTGATGCATTTGTTCAAGAGAGACTTGATAGGGCCTGTGCTACAATTGAATGGAGAGAGTTATTCCCTCAAAGTAAGGTTACTCATCTACATGCAGCCTACTCGGATCATGTTCCTATTTTACTCACAACTCAAGGGGTCTCACAATCATCTAGAAGAAAGAAGATACCAAAGCGATTTGAAGAAAAATGGGCTTCTCATCCGGAATGTGAGCATGTAATTATGGAAGCTTGGCATGGTATAAACCCTATGGGCAGCCCCATGTTTAGGCTATTTGAAAAAATAAAAAAGTGTCTAATGGCTTTGTTGGGGTGGAGTCGTAACATGGGAAGTTTGAAGGTACGTATTGATGAAAAGTATAAGGAATTGGAGTCCCTAATAGAGATGAACAATGCTGAAAATATTGGCCAGATTAATAAGGTGAGGGATGAGATCAGTGCATTACTACTACATGATGAGTTGTTCTGGAGGCAAAGATTAAGGGCAATCTGGCTACCAACTGGAGATAAAAATACAAAATATTTTCATCAATGGGCAAACCAAAGACGAAGGAAAAATCAGATTACAGGGTTTATGGATGAAAGTGGTAGATGGTGTACCTCAGACATGGAGATAGCTAGGGTGGCTGAATCATATTTCCAAAATTTATTTTCATCAACCAACCCCAACAACATGGAGTCAGTATTGGAGACGGTGGATAGGGTGGTCACCCCGGATATGAACAATGCACCCCTCTAAGTCGCCTGGACCAGATGGTATGTCCCCTTTCTTTTTCCAAAAGTATTGGCATATTGTTGGTAGTGATGTCACTGATGCTGTATTATTTGTTTTACATTCCAGACATCTCTTGCATAAGATGAATTACACTCACATTGTGTTAATACCTAAGAAAAATGAGCCAAAACTTGTATTTGATTTTCGGCCCATCAGCCTTGGTAATGTGGTGTGTAGGATTGTCTCAAAAGTGTTAGCCAACTGCTTGAAAATTATTTTGCCTAATGTGATTTTTGACTCACAAAGTGCCTTTGTTCCTCAGCGGTTAATTACTGACAACACTACTGTAGCTTATGAAATTCTATACAATATGAGAAATAAAAGAAGAGGGAAGAAAGGACAGATGGCCATTAAATTGGATATCAATAAAGCATATGATCGAGTTGAATGAGAGTTTCTACGTAGAATTATGCTCAAACTGGGACTTGATTCAAAATGGGTCCAGCTAGCAATGGAAACACAGCATCATACTCGGTGCTTATCAATGGGAAATCAAAAGGTTTTATTACTCCATCCCGGGGTATGAAACAAGGAGACCCTCTCTCGCCATACCTCTTCCTCTTATGTGCAGAAGGCCTCTCATCATTGATAAGATCCAATGTCGTTTCTCAGAAATTACATGGTATTTAGTCATGTCCAAATGGTGTTTGTATCTCTCATCTCTTGTTTGCAAATGAAGCTTTATCTTCTGCCAAGCTACAGTGGAGGAATGTCAGAATTTGCTACACCTTTTAGGAAATTATGAGGTTGCCTCAGGTCAAGCAATAAATGGGAAAAAAACCTCAATTTTCTTTAGTAAAAATACAAGAACCGAAGTGAAGGCTAATATACAAGGATTGCTAGGGGCTCGGGTTATGGAGGATTGTGAGACGTACCATGGGTTACCAATGGTTGCTGGAAAATCTAAGGTAAATACCTTCAAAGCCCTACAAGAAAAAATAAATAAAAAGGTGTTGGGGTGGAAGGAGAAATTTATTTCAAAGGCTGGGAGAGAGATCTTGATAAAAACAGTGGCACAAACTATACCCACGTATTCTATGGGTATCTTTAAGATCCCTCAAACACTATGCCATTCCATTAATTCAACCCTAGCTAAATATTGGTGGGGCCAAACCAAAAATGAGAAGAAAGTACATTGGATTAGCTGGAAGAAATTGTGTACGCCAAAAGGAAGAGGTGGAATGGGGTTTAGGGACATTGAGGCTTTTAATCTAGCTATGTTTGCTAAGCAATGTTGGAGATTGATCCACAATACCCATTTCTTATTCTATCGGGTATATAAATCCAGGTACTTCCCCACATGCTCCTTTATGGAGGCAAAATTAGGCAATAACCCTTCATACATTTGGAGAAGCTTGCTGGCTGCAAGGGAGGTGATTAGGGAAGGTTCAATGCAGAAGGTAAGGGATGGATCCTCAATACAAGTCTCAAACCATAAATGGCTGCCAAACAGACCGGTGTCCCTGGGGACTCCTAGGCCTCAAATGTATGTTAATGAGCTGATTGATAGGGCCTCAATGCAGTGGGACAGGGAGAAGATCTTCGATTTGTTCGCGTACAGGACTAGGATGGATATTTTATCTATCCCCTTGGGCAGCAACTCTGCTCGTGATGTTCTAGTCTGGAAGGAAAATAAGTCTCAGACTTTCACAGTGAAATCAGCCTATCAGGTGGCGTGCAAGCTGAAGGAAGCGACTCGGGTTGAACATTCTGCAGTAGCTTCAGACTGACATATATGGAGCAGATTGTGGAAGCTAAACATCCCTCCGAAGTTTCGAAGGTTTGTATGACGGGCATGCTCCAATATGTTGCCTACCAGAGACAATCTCCATCGAAAAAAGGTAAGAGTTGACCCGAGATGTGAACTGTGCTGCCAACATCATGAATCAACTGGTCATCTGTTGTGGGAATGCCCATTTGCAAGAAATGTATGGGCTTTATGCAGTGGAAAGATTCAGAAGTGTTCAAATGAAGCTCAGGATTTTTTTCTGCTATTTCGCACGATGGTGAGAAGACTTTCTCAAGCTGAACTGGAAAAACGGGCCACGGTCTCCTGGGCAATATGGAATGCTCGAAATAAATTTTATTTCGAGCAAGTCCAACTCCACCCAAGAAAGATCCTTGATGGCGCCCTTGGATACTTAGCAGAGTACCAGCACTTTTTGGCTGCACAGAATAGTGCTGTACAAGGAGATTAATCTGGTGTATTTGTGCATGTAGTACCTGTAGTCTTTTCTTCCTACTCTGCTGCATATTGTAGTCTTTTGTCTTGTAATGATGCCCTCTGAGTTATCGGGTCTAGGGGGCTTAAGTTGTATACCACTTCATATGAATAAAGTTTTTCTATCTTTTACCTAAAAAAAAAAAAGGGTGCAAATTATAATTTGGTATTTTATTAATTTGAAAGACGGCTTTGTTGAATGCTTCTACAGATGAAGGCCTAAATTGAATTTTCATAAAATCCATGAAATACTAGTTCCTTCAAACCCATGCTCATTGCACTCTTGGATCTTTGCTTTACAGGTGAAGGTGAAGAAGAATTCAAGATGAGTAATCGAGAGATTGATAGAGTATCCATGGATATCGAAGTGATTATTCCGCTTCTGTCGCAGAAACTAGGCCACCTGTTGGCTCCTGCAGGAAATATCTATTCAGAGCTAGACAGAATAACAGAAACCAAGTCAGTGCTAGACAGGATATCTACAAAAATAAGAGTTGCGGGAAATAACTGGGTCAGCTCAGATCTTGCTGGACTGTGCAATAGTGATTTTTTGAGTAAGATTAACGAATTAGAGGACGCCATCGACACCTTCATTGTGAAAACAGAACTATGGAGACGGAAAAGTTTTATAAAGGTCATGCCCCATCTCATCTACCAAATTCGTTTAAGCCATGTGATGGACAAATTGACTACTCATGCCAAACCCCATCTCCCTCAAGAAGATAATATGGGATCAACAGATGCCACCGATCTGCATACCCAGCTGCCACAACCAAGAAATGTTGAATATCAGACAAAGCCAATAAATGTTGAATATCAGACACAGCCAAGAAATGTTGAATATCAGGCGCCAGATGATTCAGAGTTTGTTGGTCTCGAGGATAAAATAGATGAATTACTAGAGAAACTATTCTATGCAAAAGACCAAGAGTCAGATAATGTCATCGCAGTAACTGGTAATGCAGGCTCTGGCAAGACAGTTCTGACAAAAACAATTTATTATGGGCCAGATGTTAAGCGTGGTTTCAATCGCCGAGCCTGGGTCGGAATTTCTGAGGATTTTGAAGCTCGAGAAGTTTTATTGAACATCTTGATAGAACTTGGATGTAAGAGGAAGGATGAAATTTTGTCAGATAATGACCTGGAGATGATGCTAAAAAGTTTCCTAAAGGAGAACCGTTGTCTGATAGTTGTAGATGACGTCCGGACACTCTATGATTTGGACAAACTTTCAGTTGTCTTGAAATGCATAGGTGGTTGGAGTCGGTTAATTCTCACCACTCGCAACATAGATGTAGCACTTGCTGCTAATCCGTGGAGAAGTCCAATCATGCTACGAAGCTTAACTGATGAGGAGAGCTGGACATTGTTCTTGAAGAAGGCACAAATAGAAGTAAGCTTGAACAGTCCAGTTTTAACCCAGCTCAAGGAGGATATCCTGAAAAAATGTGGTGGTTCACCTCTGGCAATTATCGTATTGGGAGGATTATTGTCAACTACAGAGTTAAGTGGATGGTCCGATGTGATTAAGCATTTGAGAGAGTCATCCACTGTGACTAAGCCTGCAGTTCAACAATCCTCTACTACAGATATAAGAGAGTCATCCACTGAGATTAAGCCTGAAGTTCAAGAATTGTCTACCACAGATTCAAGAGAGTCATCCACTGTGATTAAGCCTACAGTTCGACAATTGTCTACTACCACTACCAGTGTGCCTGAGCCTGCAGGTCAAGAGAATATCTTTACTTTCAGTTATCAAAACCTTCCTTCTCGAATGAAATTATGTGTTCTTTATTTTGGGCTCTTACCCAGAGCATATGAGATCCGTATAAGGAGGTTATTTCATCTTTGGCGTGCAGAAGGATTCGTTATTCCCTTGCCTAAGGATAAAATGGCCACTGAAGATCCTGCGGAGAAATACTTGCAACAGCTAATAGAAAGAGAGCTGATTAAAAAAAAAAAAGTGAGATTAGATGGAAGCCCAAAAACATGTATTATGCCAGGTGGTATATGGGACGTGTTCTCTAAAATGGCTGTGGATCTAAGACGTTTTAATGACATATCCACGGCTTGTAAATCTGCAGAGTCTTCAAACATCCGGCAGCTAGTAAAGTATGCAAACACCAACGACCATTCTTTTTTTGATCCTTCCAACAAGAACTATTCTTCTTTGGTTCGTCACATACAAAATCTGCGTTCTTATGTATCTTTTGACACTCGGAAACGAGATTTGCCTACCAAAGAAATAGAAATGTTTATTAATGCTGTTGTCACCAAGAGAGGCTTTGGATTGCTCGTAGTGCTTGACCTTGAAAATGTCTACAAACCTATGCTACCTGAGACACTAGGAAAATTGTTGCACCTAAAGTACCTAGGCTTGAGATTGACATTCTTAGATTCACTTCCAAAGTCGGTTGGTAATCTGCCATACCTGGAAACTTTAGATATGAAATACACAAATATAATCTCTTTGCCAAGTTCTATCTGGAAGGCGAAGAACCTTCAGCATCTCTACCTGAACGAGATTCATTTTGATATGTCTGTCAAAAAGCCAAATAGCGGGTCTCTAACCAAGCTTCAGACGTTGTGGGGGCTGTTTATAGGCAATAAGAGACTTGTGGAGAATTTCTTGGGCAAGTTGACTGACCTCAGGAAACTGAAATTGACATGTACTCCACAGTCAGAACGTGCAATAGCTGAATGGATTTTATCGGAATTGAAGAATCTTCAATCCCTGAAGTTGAGATCAATTAATGAATTTGGTAGACCTTCAACTCTTAGTTTGAAGGCTATGGAAAAACACGAGAAGCTGTGTGACTTGTATTTGCTGGGACAGTTGCCAAAAGAACAGCTTCAACTTCCCCCAAACCTCAAAATTCTCACTCTGTCAGCTTCACAACTAGAGGAGGACCCAATGCCAATTCTTGGACGGTTGCCTCACCTTGAAATCCTCAGACTTCTCCGTGATTCCTACTCAGGAACATGCATGACTTGTCTTGATAGTGGATTTCCTGAACTTCGTAAACTGAAATTGTGGATGCTGAATAATTTGGAGGAGTGGATTGTGCAGAATGGATCCATGCCTCGCCTTGAGGAATTAGAGATCAGACACTGTGTTAAATGGGAGCAGCCGGGATTAGAGCTGACAAACAACCTGAAAAAAGTAATTTTAACGAATATGCAACGTGAATTTGTAGCAAATGTTAAGAAAGTCATCGGTCAAGAAAAAGTCACAGAGGAAACGTTGCCATTAAAGGTGAGATTTTTCTATAACTTTTTGGTTTTGGTTTTACATTATAGTTCACGGAAATTTTTTGGAGGTGTAGGTCTTAAAGCATTCACATCAGTTCGTGCAAAAATTTATGTGTATTTTAGCATAAGAATCTACTTTTTTTTATTTTACATACTTACTTTTCGAAACATCTCATATCATATTATCTATTTTACACTATATTTCATTAAAATATCAATTTTTCTTGATTTTTAAATTTTTTTCTTTCCTTGCACACAACCACCATCCACTCTTTTCTTTCATCCTCGAGATACGTAAAGAAAGAATAAACAATTAAATACGAAATGAACAGTGTCAGTGTAAATTTATATAGTTACTGCAATAACTTTGTAAATTTACACAATTATACATGGACTGACATAGGTCATTTTTAGGCAATATTGTGTAAATTCTATACGTTTTTCAATAATAGACAGATTGATGTGAATGTTTTACCGTAATTTTAGTGGAGGAATTAGTTTTACCCAAGTGGGCTTTCTATCACACACACCTGCGCAAAACCAAGCCAAGTCGTGTGGGCTGGGCCCTCCCATCCAAAAGACTCAAAGCATTGATTGTGAGGGACAAAAATCTGTCTTAAGGAAATATTGTCAAGCCTTGATTATATAGATCATCTTGAAATTTAGCAAGCTTGTAAAATATAAGAAGAAAATCAAATCTAACGGTGGATTTGTAAAAATTTACATCTAATAAAAAAAATATTGAATGGTATAACATAGTTTAGAGTTATATAAATCCTTAAAAAAAAAAAAAAAGGATCTGTTTATGTTCTTGTTTACATAATTTTTTACCATCTGCTTGTGTTCTTTTTAATTGGACCTGTTTGTATTCTTGTTTACATGATTACAGAACTAAGTTATTTTATGGAAATATTTATAACATGCAAGTCCCATCCATACAGTTTTAAGCATTTACATGCTTTTGAATGTAGGTGTAATACGCGCAGTGGAAAAAGTCTTAGATGAAACTACTTGTTGACTAGCTGCCTCTCCAATTCCAGATAAAGATTGCACCAGAGGTTCCCTTGCTTATCTCAACTAAGCTGGAAACAGTCATTGCGCGGGTGCTTCTTGTTTGCTCTTCAAAATTGGTGCTAATGTGATAATTCAAAACTGCATATGCCATTTATTAAAACTTAGGCACAACTTTGTTGCTTCTTGCAGGGAAGATAAACAAACATCTTATTATTTTCTAATATAAGACCTTTTGTCCTCTGCTTTTGTGTTTGCCTTTTCTTTTGTGTCTGTTTTGGTATTGCATTTTGAGTTAATCTAAGAAAGGAGATATCATAAAAAGCTCCCAAGCAGCCATGTGGTTATAAATGCACAGGGACTTATGAAATGGAAACAAAGCAGCAAAACTAGCCAAGAAAGCCGTTGGAGACCCACCTAGCCAAGAAGCTGCCCGATCTCTGCACAAACTCTCCACAATCTGTCATGGCCCATCGTTCTTGGTCACAATCGTGCTCTCTCTCTCTCTCAAAATTGAAATGAACATCTCCACCATATGGGTTTTACGGGGTTTGAGAATTTGTTTTTTGTTTTTAATTAATTATGATTTTTGGTCAAGATTTTTGCATCTGGTGTTGCTTTTGTTGATTTCCTGCATTGTTATTGTTGGGTAAAATGGATTCCAAAAGAGAAAAACAGTAAAAAGCTCAAATAGAGCTTCAGCCATGGAGAGAGAGAGAGAGAGAGAGAGAGTTATAGAAGAATCTAGGTTAGGGGAGGGGCGAAGCTTGGTGATAGGATTGCTGACGACAATTGCTGATGGGCGGAGGTTGGTGGCTGGTCGGATCTAAGAGGAGCAGATTTGTGATTTGGTGGGTTGATAAGGATTGATTGTGTGAAACTACCTTCTTCTTTTTTTTTTTTTTTTTTTTTTTTTTTTTTTTTTTTTTTTTAATTTGTAAAATGCTGGTGTGGCATGATAAAATTGGAGGGTGTAAAATAAGAATTTTACACCGCATCCTTATTAAATTCAGAAGTAGAATTATTATTATTACTAGTTATATACCTGCGCGTTGTGCGTGATCATTTTTTTAGGATAGTCTCATTTAATATTTTATTAATACTATTTATTAACCATTGATTTTTCATTAGTTTTTAAGTTAATAAAAACCTTAAATATACCTTTTTTTACCTCTACACACACACACACACACACACACACACACACATATATAGTGAATCTTTACACATACCTTTAAGAAAACTCTATATATTCCACTTTTTTGGATGCGTAAAATTATAGACTACTACTCCATAATAATAGTGGCTAATTAATTTTTTTTTTTTTTTTTTAGTGATCTCATTTGTAACGCTTCTTACTATTATCATATATTTATTAACTGATGATTTGCATAACAAAGACGATAAATGAGAGGTAGCATTGTTCATTAGATTTTCGAAAGTAATAGTGTATGAAAATTATATATATATATATAAAATAAATAAGGTTAAATGAAATGTCAAAAAATGGATTTTTAAATTTTCTAACTTTATTTCTTATGTAATTTCTACTACTATCAGAGAACATCTTTTTTTTAGTTATGATTAATATGGTTTCTGTGGGAATATTGAGCCTGGAAACCCATCATGGGTTTGTATTATTAGGCCTGTGGCCCAATCCAATGATAAGGGATCGTCCGAAAAGGAGAAGTCTATATTGGAGAGGGTTGTATAGTGCATAGAAGTCAACTTTGACCACAATGGCTCAGAGAGTTATGCCGAGGATAAATACATCCTCGGCTGACGAATGCCGAGGTCTGAAAAGACTGGTTGACGATCAGGGTGAAGCTTCGAGAAGTCTCTCGAATGTTGATAATTCCTACTGAGATGGCAAGCAGGCGAGTATCCTAAAATATCTGAAGAAAAGGTTGCCACCATCGCATTAAATATTGAGCAGCTAATTTCTTGGTTGCATTAATGTGGAGAAGACACCTGAACAGTGCAACGTTGGCTGCCCCAATGCAAATAAGGTCAGTAAGGGTGTCTGATAGGACATGTACTCAAGTGGTAGCCCAATTGATTGACAAATGTAGGATCTAGATGGTTTAGAAGGGACTATATAAAGGAGAAGACCTTTCTGAAGAGAGGGGAGGGAGAATTCCTAAAAAGAAAGACTGTAGCGTTTAATAAACAAACTTGTAATTGAACTTGATAGTAATACAAAAGATCATATCTCCTCGGGCTTTGCTGAGAATAATTTTTCTTAGATACGTATCTTCTTCTTTTTATTCTCTTACCATCTGGATCCATTTAATGGTTGTTTGATCAGTGACAGTCAGTATTCAAAGCCATTCTCTACAAATTTATTGTTTTGGGCATTTTTGGGCCTAAGTTCATTCACACCGAGGGCTTGGAATTCACACTTGGTTCTTACAACTAGCGCCGTCTGTGGGGATACGGGTGTTTCAGTGAATTCAACTTTTGACGAACCTAGGTTCAGGTCCACATCAAGTAGAGTCTATGGGGTCTTAGCGTCAAGATCACTTCTGTGAACTTGAACGGAAAAGAGATTGTGAAGGGAGCGTACATACTATCCACACTAGTAGAAGCCAAGCTAGGGGTAAACCCTATGTCTCTTAGGAGGAGAATGCTAGAAACATGCGGAAGGAGAATAATCACCTGAAGAGGAGCTTACGTCATGAACGGAGAAGGCGAGTTTCACCCAGTCCTGACTTCTCTTCTGATGGTGAAAAGGACCTTAGCTACAGACGCAGATCGAGAACTCCCCCTAGTGAAACTTTCTCGTATGAGGAAGATTGTCATCATGAACGTGGGATAGAAATTTGTCCTTGGTCGGCCTAGGAAATGACGCTATGACTAAAGCACTTAACCAGATTTCAAAATCACCTTTCACGCGTTCGATTGAGAGGGGGAAACTTCCTCAGCGCTTCTCCCAACCTACGTTCACCATGTACAATGGCAGGACAGACCCAGTGGAGCATGTTAGTCATTTCAATCAAAGGATGGCTATATACTCTAGGAACGAGCTGTTGATGCGCAAAGTATTCCCGTCCAGTCTGGGGCCTGTGGCGATGAGGTGGTTTGATAGTTTAAGGGCAGGTTCCATTGATTCTTTCAAGGAACTTACTCAAGCATTCGGATCCTGGTTTGTCATGTGTAGAAGGGCTCCTCGGCCTCTAGCTTCCTTGTTGTCTTTGTCCATGAGAGAAGGAGAGACCTTGAAGACGTATTCAGACCGATATTGGGAGATGTTCAATGAGATAGATGGTGATTTTGACGACGTTGCCATTAGCACTTTTAAACTCGGCCTACCTGCCGAGCATGACTTAAGGAAGTCTCAGATTGGGAAACCCGTTACTAATATATGTCAACTTATGGATCGGATTGACAAGTACAAGAGAGTTGAGGAGGACCAACAGCAAGATAGGGGTAAGGGCAAGGTTATCCCTTAGGAGATGAGGGATTTCAGGTCGGACCGCTACAACAATAATAGTTCCCAGAGAGATTTTGCTGGGTAGTCTTTACCTGTAGCTCCTCAAGCTGTAAACACTGTATTTAGAGAGCCAGTGCATCAAGTTTTAAAGAAAATAAAAAAATGAGCCATACTTCAAATGGCCGAACAAGATGAGCGGTGATCCCTCGAAACGCAATCAGAGCCTTTATTGTCAGTACCACCAGGAGCGAGGACATACCACCGAGGAATGCCGGATATTGTGGAGTCATCTGGAGCAATTAGTCAAAGAAGGGAAATTACAACATCTCCTGTATCGCCCTAACGGGCAGGGTGACCAACCGATGTCTGGGACACAGGGGAATGCTTCTTCAAGACCCCCAATAGGCACAATTAATGTTATCTTTGCCGCACCTAGGAGAATTGGTTCGCAACCCTCCAAAGTGTTGTCTGTAACTCGGTTACCAGTTGAGGATAAAAGTTTTGGGTCGAAGAGGGCTAGAGTAGAAATTCGACCGACGTTGAGTTTCTCAGATGAAGACAAGGCAGGGACCATCCAGCCACATGATGATGCTTTGGTAGTAACCCTTAGAATATGTGGGTATGATGTATTAAGAGTGATGGTAGACCAGTGTATTTGTGTAGAAATCATGTACCCTAACTTAAATAAAGGGTTGCACCTAAAACCTGAGAATTTGATTGCCTATGATTCCCCTTTGGTGAGTTTTGATGGGAAAGTGGTTATCCCAAATGGTCAAATTAGGTTACCTGTGCAAGCAGGCTCACAGATGGTAGAAGTGAACTTCATAGTGGTGGATGCATACTCCCCCTACACGGCCATTGTGGCCAGGCCTTGGTTGCACATGCTAGGGGTTGTTTCTTCAATCCTGCATCAGAAGGTGAAGTACCCGGTAGGAGATAGGATCGAGGAACTGGTAGGGGACCAGTCCATGGCTCCGCAATGCCTTGTGTCTGCCATCTCTCATCAGTTAGCAGTTGAGTCCTCGGCCTCAGTAAATGAAAGGTTATAGCAATCAAAGTTTACGGACCTACCTGGTGAGGGACTGGCCGAGGAGGCCAAATGTGAAAATTTAGAGAAATTTATCATAGGTGATGATCCAGAGAAATTTTTTTCAAGTTGGAATTTAGCTACCCCCTTAGGAAAAAGAAGAGTTGGTGGAATTTCTTAAGAAGAATGTTGATGTGTTTGCTTGGGATGCTTACGAAGCTCCAGAGGTAGATCCAAACTTTATCTGCCACCATTTGAATGTCAATCCAGCTGTTACCCCAAAAAAGCAACTGCCTCAGAGTTCGTCCAAAGAACATTTTGATGCTGTAAAAAATGAGGTGATGAAACTTAAATGAGCTAGGGCTATTAAAGAGGTCTTTTATCCCGAATGGCTGGCTAACACTGTGGTGGTAAAAAAGAAGAATGAAAAATGGCGCGTATGTGTAGATTTCACGGACTTGAATAAAGCCTGCCCAAAGGACCCCTTCCCTATGCCTCGGATTGACCAACTGGTGGATGCAACTATAGGCCATCCTCGGATGAGCTTTCTTGATGCCTTCCAAGAATATCATTAGATACCTTTAGCTTTGGACGACTAGGAAAAGAAAGCCTTTGTCACTCCTACTGGAAATTACCACTATAAGATGATGCATTTTGGTCTGAAAAATGCGGGGCCACCTATCAAAGGATGATGACCAGGATGTTTAAGCCGCAACTAGGAAAAAACATGGAAATCTACATTGATGATATGGTGGTTAAGAGCAAAATAAATTCTGACCACGTTAATGATCTCGGAAATACTTTTGATACCTTGAGGAAGCATAAGCTATGGCTTAATTCTTCCAAGTGTTCATTTGGCGTTAGATTAGGGAAATTCTTGGGCTACATGGTTACTCACCGTGGAATTGAAGTCAACCCTGACTAGATTAAAGCAATTAACAACCTACAACCTTCTCGGAATCCTAAGGAAGTTCAGAGGCTTATAGGGATGACTGCTGCTCTAAACCAATTCATCTCTCGGTCAGCTGATAGATGTAGACCTTTCTTTCAGTTGTTGAATAAGTGGAAGGGATTTGAATGGACTGAAGAATGCGCCATAGCTTTCCAACAGTTGAAAGATTATTTGTCTCGACCACCCATAATGTCCAGACCTGAAGTGGATGAAGTTTTGTTTGCCTACATCGCGGTAACTTCCCATGTGGTGAGTTTGGTACTAATACGTGTTGATGATGGTGTTCAGAGACCAGTTTACTACGTTAGCAAATCATTACATGAGGTCGAGATTCGTTATTTGCCACTAGAAAGGGCCATTTTGGCAGTGTTGCATGTTACACGTAAACTTCCCCACTGTTTTCAATCACACATGGTCGTCGTCCTAACCTAGCTACCGCTTAAATCTCTATTAAGGAGTGCTGATTATACAGGAAGAGTTGCAAAGTGGGGTACGATTTTAGGGGCTTTTGACATCAAGTACATGCCACGCACCTCTATCAAGGGCCAGGTTCTTGTTGACCTGGTTGCTGAGTTTGCTGAATCCTCAGAAGAAGAAAAAATAGAAGAACAAAACATGGATGGAAAATCAGTTGGAATGATCTCCATGCAAGAACTTGTATCCTGGAAAGTCTATGTTGATGGTGCAGGGAACCATAGAGGATCTGGTGTGGGGCTAGTCTTGATATCTCCAGAGAGCATTACGATCGAAAAATCCTTGAGATTGGGCTTCTCGGCTACAAATAATGAAACTGAATATGAAGCTCTGTTAGAAGGGATGATCATGGTACAAAAAATGGATGGAAAGGCAGTAGAATTAATCTCTGATTAAAGATTGGTCGTCGGCCAAGTCCAAGGAGAATTGGAAGCTAGAGACCCCAGAATGCAATAGTACTTAAACCAGGTTAGACATTTGCAGTCTTCGTTTGAATCTTTCAATTTGACATAAGTCCCTAGAAGTAAAAACACACATGTGGACTCTCTAGTTACATTGGCAACCTCCTCAGCACAAAGTCTACCTTGGGTAATCCTTGTAGAAGACTTATGTAGACCTACCGAGGTGGGAAGAACCGTAGCTCATGTTCATCAAATAAGGGCGGCTTCTAGCTGGATGGACCCTATTGTATTGTTCCTCAAGGAGGATGTTTTGCCAGAAGATAAATCTGACAAAGTGCAAAGAAAAGCTCCTTGGTTTTGGCTGTCCGAGAACCAGAAGTTATATAAGAGGTCTTTTTTCTGGCCCATATCTGCTGTGCATACATCCGAAAGGAGTTGAGCTAATTCTGGAAGAATTGCACGAAGGAATTTGCGGAAGTCATACGGGGGGCAGGTCATTATCACATAAGGCCCTTACCCAAGGCTACTGGTGGCCGAGGATGTAGAACGAAGCAGAGGAGTATGTAAAGAAATGTGACCAGTGTCAAAGGTTTGCCCCAAACATTCACCAACCTGGGGGAGTCCTTAATCCCCTCTCCAGTCTGTGGCCTTTCACTCAGTGGGGCTTGGATATTGTTGGCCCTTTCCTTAAGGCGGCAGGGAACAAGAGGTATTTATTGGTCGGCACAGATTATTTCACCAAATGGGTTAAAGCTGAGCCATTAGCAAATATCAAAGATGTGGATGCCAAACGGTTCATTTGGAAAAACATTGTCACTAGGTTTGGAGTCCCTAATACCCTTATTTCAGACAATGGACTCCAATTTGACAGCAAAGCTTTTAGGAGATACTGCAGCGACCTGGGAATAAAGAACAGGTATTCCACTCTGGCATATCCACAGGGGAACGGGCAAGCTAAAGCCGTTAATAAGGTCATTGTGAACGAACTTAAGAAGAGGCTGAACGATGCAAAGGGGAGATGGGTAGAAGAGCTATCGCAAGTCCTATGGACCTATCGGACCACACCTCGAAGGCCCATAAGAGAAACCCCCTTTTTCCATGATTAATGGGGCCGAGACTGTTATTCCCCTAGAAACTGGATTCCCTACCCTGAGAACAATTGCTTTCACTCCAAGTAGCAATGATGGGCTGTTGGAGAAAAGTTTAGATTTAATTGAAGAACGAAGAGAAAATGCCATGGTCCAATTAGCATATTATCAACACAAGCTCAAGCAAGGGTACGATGCTAATGTAAAGCTAAGGCCATTGACAGTGGGAGACTTGGTCTTAAGAAAGGTTGTGGGAGCTGCCACGAACCCAACATGGACCCAACTGGGAGGGGCCATATCGTATAACATCAATAGCTGGGATAGGCGCGTATTATCTTGAAGATCTTGAGGAAAAGGCCATACCTCGTCCCTGGAATGTAAATAATCTTAGGAGATATTATTATTAATACAAGTTTTCTTCACTTACTTCGTGTATGTGATATTACTTTTCTTGCATCTCTAACTTTCATATAAGTATTAAACAGAACCTTGGTCATACCTGGCTCCTTGGACCACATACCTTGGGAAAATTGATAACTTTTGATTACATTTCTAAGTGTTAAACAGAACCTAAGCTATGCCTAGTTCCTCGGACCATTTGCTTTGGGAAAATTAACACAGTGTGATCATTCTTCTGAGTATCAAATAGAACTTTGGTCATGCCTGGATCCTTGGACCACATACCTTGGGAAAATTGATATCTTTTGGTTACATTTCTAAGTGTTAAATAGAACCTAAGCTATGCCTAGTTCCTCGGACCATCTACTTTGGGAAAATTAACACAGTGTGATCGTTCTTCTAAGTATCAAATAGAACCTTGGTCATGCCTGGCTCCTCGGACCACATACCTTGGGAAATTTGATAACTTTTGGATTAAATTTCTAAGTGTTAAACAGAACCTAAGCTATGCTTGGTTCCTCAGATCATCTGCTTTGGGAAAATTAACACAGTATAACGTTCTTACAAATTTCAAATAGGACCCTAGTCATGCATGGATCCTCGGATTGCATATCCTGAGGAAGTCTGTAACTTTTAATCAATCTTTTCTTCTCAAATTACTAAGCATACGAGCAAAGCCGTGGTTATTGCAAACTTGGTTAAGTACATGTTCAAGGTGAAATAATATCTTTTATTAACTATTTTTGTACTAAGTACAGGCAATCCAAACAACGATGATCTTTATCACAACAAGAATTCCAATTAGATGTTCATGAGCGTCACTTGAAGCATTTATAGGCATTGTATAAACTCTTGGAGTTGGAATTAGGCTTTGTTGAGGTAATAAACTCGGTAGATCTCTTTTGATTTGATACTGATTATGTTATGAATAAAGTTTATGCCATCATTTAGATGGATCAATTATTTGAGATATGTTCATTTACTGTGAATTTTCTCGAAGTGATGGAGCAAGTAAGAACTAAATTGGAGACAACATTTAACACTAAAATTATATATAAAAAAAAGATAGGTCTCATTAAACATTGAACTTCTGACAAAGGCAAGTGGATTACATAAATCTGGTGCAAGTATAGAAGTAGAAAATTAAAACAAAGGAAAAAGGAAAGAAGATAATCTATTTCTTCATTTTTATTACAATTTTGTCCTTCGGATCCTTGGGAGGTTGATTACTCACAGAGGTGGTGGACAGCTTGGCATCTTTAGGATCCTCTTTGGAGGGCATGGAGAGAGTGGCTAAAACCAACTCCATGTTTTGGGCAGTTTCTTCATCCTTAGAGAGATCCTTAGGAGTCGTGGGAGGCAGGTTAGAGCCCAGGGCTAATTATTTGTCACCTTCTCCCACCTCCGTAGTATCCTCGCCCTGTGGCACCCCTTCCAAGGAAGTGTCAGCTATAAGAAGGGTTTCAGATGGGCCGCTTTGAATCTCCCCGGCCTCCGAGGATATCTGATTAGCCTTGGAATCTGTGGAGCTATGAGAGCGTATAGCTGGGGGGTAATAAACACTTTCTGCTCTCCTGAGCACAAAAGAAGCCTCAACCCTGGCTTGGTTGAGTGCTTCATCCCATGTCAAGGCATAGTAGGTTTTGCATACCAGAGGGACCTCAGCTTTAAGGGTGTTTTCGGTCTCAGCCACCCCAACTTCATACCCGTGTTGCTCCACTGCATCCCTGGCCTTCTCTACCTCATATTTAGCCTTCTCAGCTAGGGCCCTGGCCTTTTTAGCGTCCTTCAATTTTTTCCGCAAGGTGGTAATTTGTTCTTTGGCAGTGGTCAATTTATCCTTGGCACCTTTGAGGAGTAACCGTTGGCTTTCCACCTGCTTTTCCACATTCTCTAAGGCGGCCATGACATATTTTCTCTCTTTTTCCTCCTCGGCCGGCTTGGTTTTCAGTTCGCTGTTACTTTGCTCAGCCACATGGAAGGCCTCCACGGCTGCTATCCTTCCTCCTCTTTCATTTTTCGATGGGAGGAGTCCACCATCTCTTCGGCCCTAAAGACCGTCTGGGTGACTTGAGAAGGGAGAAAAGTAAAGTTTAAAAAAAAAAAAAGAAAAAAAAAAGGAAGAGGAAAAATACTTAAAGTCAAAGTAGCTACCATTGCTAGATCTCTTTTAAGCCTGAGGAAAACTTCATAGTGCCTTAGAGATCTGAGGTCAACCATGTCCTTGGGGAGGAGCAAGGGTTGTTCCAAAGCGTGGGCTATGTGCCCAGCCATCCCACCTTGGAAGTCCCTGACAGAAGCTTCACTGGTCAGTGGGACCCCGTTTAGCTCCATGGGCAGAGCCTAGCCGGGCTTGGAACCTGGTGCTCACTCCTCTTATCAGCTTCATGAGCCGACTTCGTTTGTATGCCCTAGGGATGTTTAGATCCCCTCTAGGGATCATCTTCTTGATGGGGATGGCCTCTCCCAGCCTCCATGACTTCTTTCCCCTTGTCATCCCTTTTTCTTTTGTGATCGGTAGGGTCGGTATGGGTTTGTTGTGCAGGGGGAGGACTAGGAAGACAAGTCTGAGTTGGAGGCGGTGGAAACTTAGGTTGGGTGGATTTCCCAGATGGCTTTCCCCAGGTTAGGATTCCAGCAGCTCTAGTAGGCTTAACTTCTGTTTCCGTTGAATTCCCATCGAATCCGATGAAGTAACTTCTTCTTCGGTCACAGGGGAGGCTGGTTTAAGACTTTGTAGAGGTCGTCCAAGTCTGAGACGTCCACCACCTTTTTTGGCCTATTTTCTTCCTCGTCTACCTTCTTACTGGACGGTTGGGAGGAAGTAGCCTCACCAAGTGTGTGTTGGAAGGGAGAAGTTACTCTAGGCATACCTTCAAGAATGTGCTGACTGGCCGAGGTACCGTCCGTGATAGGCTGAGTGATAAGAGTGCCTTCTGGGATCGGAGCACCCTCAGGAAGGAGAAATCCTTCCATGGCAATGCTGATGCGATGTATGCGAGGGTCGCGAGCTTTTATTACACACTTGGGCGCATGGAAGGCATGAGAAATGGGCGTGATTCCTAATATCAAATGAGCCGCTAGGAGTTGGCCGTCGACTTCGTTTACAAACACCTCAGCCTTGAGTATGTTGTCTAAGTCCTCCTTATTAACCAAGTTGAAATTGGGCTTGGTGGCGTGTCTATCTGCAAAAGTCATGAGGAACAGATTGTTAAAAGCAAAAAAAAAAAAAAAAAAAAAAAAAAAAAAAAACACAAATCAAAATAAGGTAAAGAATAAATTATTCTTCCTACTTCTAGA